>JAWZYV010000991.1:0-365244 GCA_038373885.1 Cheiracanthium punctorium | reverse complement strand
TTTTCTATTACATATTGTTATATATAATTCCATGCTAATTTTGACTTCATTTCAATTGACAATAAATCAGAAGTACTCTTGATAGCTTTCCAATATTGATTTTTTTACAATAGATCCATACAATAGTTTTCCGTATACTTACAAAGATCATTTACAAACTCATTGTATTGATTAATTATGATATGACTTTTAAATACATTCCACATCAAATCATTTTAACTATTAGTATTCTTCAACTTACGTATTTTGAAGAGCAACGCGATTAAGTTTCAAGCACTATGTAGTTTTGTGTATGCCTAGCTGGATATTTTGATTATATTTAATCAAGACATGACTCATAAGTACCAGACTCAAGAAAATTTGTTTATCCTAAAACGTTTATCTGTTAAATATATACGAATAATGTAAAGCGTCAAGTACTAATCGCATTATATGCTTCTTTTTTGGGCAAGTGTTGCTTTTAACAAATATCAAGATTGAATACTTGGCATTAAATTACTAGACATATCAAAATCTAAATCTAGCAGGAATGTTCTCGAACCAGTTTTATATTCTTTGATATGTCATTCACTTGCAGGTATATTCTTCTGTCCTTTCTCTGCAAATGCTGCAGTCTACATAGCAGCACCAGTGAACTTGCAGTTGCACTGAGCAGGTTCTGGTGTATTGGTGAGTATTGTACCCTCTTCCACAGCACATGAGTGTCACAACCGTCAGTTCCTCTCGACGTGCGATTACAAACTCGCCCCGATGTCCCCGTTGAATGCCTTTCATAGGATCTGCTTCGCAATAATTGGGTGATTTTTCTAAGTACAACAAGATCCCGCGGCCTAGGTTTTCTGTGGGGCCTCTTGGATTTTCGCGTCCTTAGAAAAAGTGGTCTGTTTTTTCTCGATGAGACCATACTGTTTTTCAGAGATGCCCAGTGAGCGAATACTCTTTTGGCAGCGTGATATCGCCTCATCAGGTAATCTCCAGTTTTGCCAAATGGAGGAAGAGTGTTCCAGCACGTCTTCATTGTACATGATCCTGAACTCCATGACACTTGCATTCTGTTCGGACTGTGTACAAAACAGCCTGGGGAAAAAAAATAAAAGAAATATTAAACATAGAAGAAACTAATTCTTTGTTTTTTAGTATACAAGCATTAGTATAATACAGATCATAGCTTTATTAGTGATCCGTATGATCTCTGATAGATTGAATAAATCAAAAAGTGAGTATAGTTAGGCAAGTCCTGTCCATTTCAGTAAACACCTGCGTAAGTGAAGTTAGTTTTAAAGTAAGCGGGCGCTTAATAATGCTGATATATTTCAGGATCAGGCACGTATCCAGAAAAACAATTCGGGGGGGGGGGGGGTCCAAACTGTAAAAAAGGCTGAATTTTTCACAAAAAAAGACATCATTATCATTTTAGTAACAAAAATGAAAATTTTGGGGGGTGGGGTCTGGACCCTCTGGACAGGGCCGCAACTAGAGTTTACGTCACCCGGGCAAACCTTAACTTTGGCGCCCCCCCCCCCTGCCCGAAAGAAAAAAACAGGCATGAGAAATATTTGAAAAGAAAACACATTCAATAAATAGAAAGAAATAAAACATGTTTCTAGCATTTTGGCGACTGAAGCAGCAGAAAGATGTTATTGTCAAGTCGGTGCAACTTTAAATTTATTTAATTTTAGTTCAAATTAATTTTACATACGATTGTGTTTTTAAATTAAAGATGTAATTCTAACATTTAAAATCACAACTTGAAATTTTTTATTAATACTTATGAAGCAAAGTAATTGCAATATCGAAATCCTCTTTTATGTTTTAATTATACATAAATTTAAAATAAATTTCATTTCAAACTTTACTTTTTTCAAAAATTTCGCTTACGAGCTTTCCCTTTGGAGCAAAAGAATTTTATGATGTCATCGTAAGATATCAATGATGCTTTTGTGTGTTCGATTGAGATAATACTCAATTTGAAAGTCTAGTTTTGCTCCATAGAGTTTCTAAATATTTTTTTTATAATTTTTCAGCTTACTGAAACTCCTTTCACCTGATGCAACTGTTACTGGAAGAGTAAGAAATATTTTCAGGGCTGTGTTCAAATTTGGATAGCCTTCTTCCAGTTTATGCTTATGAATGGGGCTCACAAGGTTTGATGCAGGTGCTGTTTTTTATAGCGTCATTAATCAGTAGAGCGTGATGTTTAAAACTTTCTATTTCTCCTAAAAGTTCCTCTTTTGCATATGTCCTGCTTATAAGCAAATGCTAACTTTTGAGTTTCCGATTTTAAATCTTCTGTGTCCATCTGGTGGATTTTAATCCCATTCAGAAATCCAAATTTGGTCATTAAATACTATCCAGAGTCTGGAAAAGCGCTTTTAGCTCCACTCATTATTTTGTCGATAATTTCTAATAAAGAAATTCTGAATCGATCTTCCTCTGATAATTTCGAATTTCATCTTCACAAGATTCATCAAACATCAATTTCTTTTCCTTTACCGTTTTTCTTTAAAATCAGGAGGAAAATTATATTTTTTAGCCGTTATTTTTGCTTCATGCAATTGGCATGGCATACAGCTTTGTCTCTCATTGATTCCAGAAGATTCAGAAGATTTCGAAATATGCTGATTGCTTCATCTACAGTTATATCATCTCTTTGGAGAAATTGGTTCACGCGGTCAATTTAAAAAAAAATGTTAATCCAAAAACATGTGAAAACGATAAATTCAAATTTGTTGATACACTTTTTCAAAGAGTTAGTCTCGTCTTTGTTTCAGATGTAGAGAGAGGGTTGGGATATTAATTCTTCCAGGACTTTTTTTAATGCTATCAAAATACTTATAAATCACTTTCACAGCTTGCATTCTTGGTGACCATCTAGTCTTACTGTTAGCTTTAACAGAAAGTGGAACTGTTTTTTTTTTTAAATTTCCCACCTTGACGTAGAGGCTGAAAAAAACACGTATAAACAAATCACTGTTCCAAAAAATGTTTGAGCTTCAGGTGATACTCCAGCAGCATGTACTCCCAACTAAATTTAGAAAATGGGCCGCACATGGTACAAAAATGGCAAGTTTATGTTCTTGAAGTATTCTAGCTTAAACCCCTTTGTAATAACCAGCCATGCTAGCCCCATTGTCATATGACTGACCTCTACAATTATTCATGCTCAAACCATTGATTTTTATCTCTTTTCAAGATTTCTTCAGCGAATCCAAAACCCGTTTTAATCATGGACCACAAAAAAAATCAATAAAACATTCAAAAATCTCTGTTTCCACTTTCTGTCACTTTCACATATCGAATAATTTCAGTCATTTGATCGCTGTGGCGTATATATGAAGTGGAATCAAAAATTAAGGAAATATTGAGCCTCTTTTATATCGTTCAGAATGCTTTCTCTTAATTTTTCTGCAATGATTTAAAAAAATTCATTTGAATTTTCCCATGAAAAATGACTCAATTGTCCTTTTTTATGGCGTTCAATATGTTTCCGTAAATCGTCATTATAAAATATAAATTTTATGAATATACTTTTATAAGAGAGAATTACATGGAGTTTTTGTCTTAATGGACTATGTCGGTATCATTACCATTGGCGTAACTAGATGGTAATTTTGCTCTTTTCTAGGGAAGAGGGGTGGCTATAGCCCCGCTAGAGGTTTCCATTCCTATTTCTTCCAATAGAAAATATAAGTTTTCTAGAGGGGGCCTAAAAGGTTCTACGGAGGCTTAGCCCACCCTAGCCCCAGCCAATTACGCCAATGAATCATTCGTTGCAAGACCGATTCTAAGAGTTGGCGATGGAGGTAGTTGCTCAGAGTGCAGGGGCGTCAAAGTGACAACATTTCGCCTAAGCAGACAGGGGCGTCAAAATCAGGTAAGTTTTTACTTTCTGCTTTAAGTGGTGGAAAACTGAAAAGAATCGGATACTTTCCGCCCTTAATCTGGACCATTACCCTGACAAATGTACACCCACTCAAAGGGGTATTCGAGTGTAAGCCAAATTTCCTATTCCATTTGTGTGAGTAAACCGATTAGCTTTTTAAAATACACACATACAACCTGAAAGAAATGTCAGAAGTTATTGTTTTATGTCGTTTGAAGCACTTTTTCTGAAGAACAATATTTTACATATGAAACCGATGTAGGAAATCCAACTTACTCTTGAATACTTTTTTTTGGGAGGGTGTATATGTAGTATGACGCCACTTAGACCTAGTAAATACGCCTCTGGCTCCTCTTCCTATGTACAAGACATTTGACAGATATAACGTAGGATATTTTTAAAATACCCCCTTGCAAGCTAAATTATTACTTTCTTTTCCAATACAAAGTCGAAAATGACGCCCCCTTATAAATGGTTTTCATCGTTTATTATGGTCTGTAAAATGACACAGCAGCACTTATCCATCTTCCAAAACTGAATATGTTAGTAGTGTAATAGTGAGAGTACCACGCCACTCATCATTCCGGCGGAGCAGCGGAGCAGGGAGCAGGTATTGCCCAACGGCAGAGCAGAGGTTACATAATCCACGATGTGCTAAGAGGGGTGTGGAGTTGAGTGACAGCTGATGGAGGAGAATTTGGTCGGAGCAGGGGAGACGGAGTTGAGTGGCAGTTGGTAGATAAGACAGAAGGGTACAGATTTTTTTTTTTTCTTGCATCATTCCTAATAGAGGGGACTCGGAAAAAAGTTTAATTTTTTTTTCTAATAATTACCCGACTACAACTATTTATGTAGAGACCGTCTTGCAAAGTATAAAAGAGATGTGATTATAGAAATAGGAAGTAATTGTAAGGATGACTCTTAGAAAAAATTTTTCATTTTGTGTTTTTAGAATTTTGATTGTTAATTTTTCAGACATAGAAAATTTTGGATTTATGTTTTTTTTTTTTTTTTTCTAAATTTGAATGTTATTTTTTCAGACATAGAAAATTATGCTGAGATACGAACTAAGAATATGTAAAAGAAATTACAAGCTAATGATTTCATTATTGAAGATAAAAATTAAAGTTGGGAGTTGAATGATATATGTTTTTATGAAAACTTTTACAGAATAGTCGAAAGAATTGTGTTTAATGCTAGGATAACGATACTTGGCGAATTTTTTTCTGACATAAAATGGTATATGTTAATTTTTCAGACATAGAAAATATTGAATTTGTGTTTTTTAGAATTTTGATTGTGAATTTTTCAGACATAGACAATTTTGGATTTATGTGTTCTGGAAATTTGAATGTTAATTTTTCAGACTATAGAAAATTTTGCAGAGATATGAACTAGGAAGATGTAAAAGAAATTACAAGGGATAACCATTCTTTTAGCTTTAGATTTTTTTTTTCAGATACTAGAAAGATTAAAATTATTGGTGTCTACCATCTTAATAAAAAAAAAAAATACGTTTCAGATTTTTAAAAAAATCATTATGGTATAAATTTCTGGTTAATAATGAAACTTAGAAACTATTTTAAGCGAAAGCGAAATCTACTGTATGGATTTGCCCCTAAAAGTTAACTTCACAGTACACCCGTTGACTTAACAGCTGTACTGTAAAGATATAGCTATATTCTTCTGATGCGTGTAAAAATATCATGTTCCACCCTACAATAGGTACCACATTATCATGTAAACCTTTTACAGAATAATAGAAATAATTATGGTTAGGATGAGACTTTGCGAAGTTTTTCGTGATAAAATGACATTGGTTATATCTTTAAACCTTTTAAGCAAGTATTAGTATTGATAGAATTTTAAAAATCCTATACCATTGAAAATAAAGTTTAGGTTTATACTAACCGACCAGGAAATCGCGTTACATGGTAATTTCCTTATATGACTTTAGAACTTTACGATACGTTTTTTTAGAACTTTACGATAAAATAAGTTACAAGCTTGTAAATAAAATTGCAGTTTTAGAATCTAACTATCAAGATATTATAGTTATAAAGTAATAATATATCAATTCAATAATAAGAATGCTTTATATTTTAGGTACAAAAGTAGCATTTATCCAGATACAGACTACACATGTGTTTCATTTTTATGTTATAAGATCTCTCAAAAGCGTTAAGTATTATAAATTTAACTCAGAAAAAATATTATTTTGATGGAAATGTGTCATCGCATCTTGCTGCTGCATATTTTTAGGTTTAATAAGGTATTTGCACAAAGACTGAACCACAAATGTTCAGCAAATATGCTTTCACTAAATAAGGATTAAACTTTTTATTTCTAAATCATGTATCAACAAAGTACAAAACATATTAAAAGTAACAAAAAAATTTTGCAAGTCTTACTAAACAAAATACTAAAAGGAATAACTGACACTAATAGTCAATAACAATACTTGTAAAAATCTCTACGATTAAGCGAAATGCATTTTAGAAAATAATATTATCAAGACATCATATTCAAATATTTACAAATACACTGAAAAAAGTCTAACATAACTATCAAATAATAGATAATATACTTGCGTATACTAGAAAATATTTAAACAGAAATGCACTTACTTCATTACTTGAATGATCGATAAAATACATCATCAGTGTATTTTCATAACGTGAACTATTTTAAATTAGGCTTAGTATAAGCGATCGAAAAAAATGCATCCTACCACCACCACAGATAGTGTGAGAACAATTTTTTTCATATAAAAATACCTTGCCAAACCAGTTCTGTTAACCTTAATCTTGAAGCTTTGACCTTGAATCCGGCATAACCTTGAAACGACCTCTTGATGATCACATGACTTTTTTTTTAGCCATGGGAAGACATTATTTCATCTATGTTAGATAAAGCGGTTGAATGCGAGAGCTCACATTATGCTGTGAGTACCTTCACTTTAGACGTGTGTTTCTAGTTTTTACGCTTTAATTGATTTTTTTCATCAGTGTTTAAAAAAAAAATGGCCTTGCTTGAATTGATCGAAAATACTTTTAACATTGAATACACTCCTGATTTTTTACACTCAAAGTGATGCTGATGTGTTACTTCAAGAATTAATCGCAATTACCTTTGATGCAAAGCCTCTGCAAACTGGTGAAAAGAATAATACTTCGACTCGCGAAAGTAATTGGCTTTCGCGGATGAGGGGATAAATTACAGTTTCTCTGGAGTGACTGTCCTCTTTTTTCCCTTGGTTACCCATTTTGCAAAAACTACGCGAAGATCTACAGAAAACAACAAATTATGAATTTAATTTGGTACAAGTAAACTTATCCTCTGACGGGCAATCTAAAATTGAAGACGGTAACTACGAAGATTTTTCTCTGGACCTATCATCATGTGCATGCATTCTAAGTTTTGGATCTAAACGAACTTTAGATTTTAAACCAGCGAACTGTGAAACCACTACCATTAAATTAGAACATGGTTCAATGTGTAAGATATATCCCCCAACCAACAAACTTTTAACGTATGGTATTCCTTCTGAGCCTCATGTGACAGATCCACACATTAACCTAACATTCGTCAAAATGTGCATTTATGAACCTGCGCCGAAAAGACCAAAGTTGGACGATTGGGCGGATCATGCTTACCATAGCTTACATGCTTCTGTAAATAGTACATGGCACTTGGAAAAACTTATCTACGTTTCGCTCCACGATGAAAAAACTGACTTGAAGATTCATATTAGACAATTTATTCAGAACGCTGAATTAGACTATATACCAACCAGTCAGGGAGTCATAATGGACCCTTCAACATGGATTGAATTTATTGTAAAACTATTAGATTTTACTAGATGTCATCACAATAGCTCTTTTATTTGTAATAATCAATTATCCATATTTAATGACGATGGAAAATGCATCCTACAGCAAATTTACAAAACCGGAGATTCATTTACATTAAATCCAATTCCCTTGATACTTTTAAATGACCAAGTATTAAAACTTTGTGAAATGAGAAATGAAATATCAGAATACATTCTAAAAACATTGTACACAACCACCCTGCCTCATATGACACTAAAATTAAAGCCGCAAAAGTGTTACCGTGAACCGCATTGTGAATATGAAATGGCTAAAGATCAATTAATGGATATAGTATCTCATGAAATTCACAAAAGTTTAAAGAAACAATTTAATTGCATAGACCGAGTTCGGGATAATCCTTCACAAAGGATACATGCTTGTTCGAATAGAACACATGTTGATGAGAGAGATAGTCTTATAAACATTAAAGCATGGTTTATGCTCGACGTACCATATATTGCAAGAGAGATATGCGAGAACAAATGTACTTGTCATTATGACGGAGAATTTTTTTCAAACATTTTCTTCGAAGACTACGGAGAGTATTTTCAAAATGTATTTCTTCGTTCATTTTTTCAACCGTTTTTAGATTTTTCTAATCCCAAGGATGCCAAATCATGTGTAATTATGTGATGTTATTGGTGTATAACTAGTATTACAATTGTAAAAAATTTATTAAAACCATTGTGATTATACAGAAAAGGTATGCTTGCTTCTACAGCAGTGAGTTTTTACTGACTTATGTATGCTTAGTTATAGATTACTCATTGAAAAGTTATTATTTTCTTTTGTGTTAATAGTTTGTGTAGTTTAAAATACATTTTTTTTGTAAATAAATCAGTTTATATAAGAAAAAAATTATGTGCTTTCTTTATGTGTGCATTAATTACTTGCAAAATAAATACTTCTGAAATTTTACTAAAACAAAAAGTGATATAAAGTTAACATACGTAGACAAGATTTCAGATTCTCTTTTATACTTATCTTTTAAATTCTATTACCATAACTTAGACAGTTAGAAATTTGACAAAAACTTATTGAAACTAGTATTATGAAAACATTAAACAACTGTATACAAATAAAGTGGTCTTCTGATTAAAAGCATAAACCTAAGTACGTTAGGTAAGTTTGTCACATGAGAATTCACAACAGTAGTAATTTTTTGTAAAATGTACTTACATAAAAAAAAGGTATTTCCCACAATACTTAGTATAAAACGTAGTATTTAAAATTACCAGACATGTTTTACGTTCAAAAAATCTGTACTTAATAAAAAAAAAAAAACGAGTTACCATAATTTTAGAACGTCGGAGTAGTAACTTAGGTTATTTCTTGTAATTTTTCTAAAGTAATGGACTTTTATATATATATATTTTTGTGGTTTTGGAAAATATCGACTAAGTGCACGTGTTACATATTTTACAGAATGATCTACTTAAACTTACAAATTCTAAATAAATGTGTTTTTACTTTTTTATACATAATACTTATTCAAACTTTTGATTTGTGCATTTGCTACACATAATATTTGTTCAAACTTAGTACACTTTTGATTTGCGCATTTGCTACACATAATACTTGTTCAAACTTAGTACACTTTTGATTTGTGCATTTGTTTCACACAATACTTGTTCAAACTTAGTACACTTTTGATTTGCGCAATTGTTACCAATATAAGGAATTTTAGGTATTCTATAATGTAAATCTTGTGTTGTAGGATTAAGACCAATTACCTGCACGAGGGAAGGTGGGGCGCCCTCCGTGGGGGTCTTTCAAGGGGTTCTAACCCGTATATACGCTATGTTTGAGAAAACCACGGAAAACTCCGAACGGTTAGGTCGACAGACGCGAGATGGGACTCAAACCGGGGACCTTCACACTTCGCCCGTCTACCATTTCCACTGACATAACCCACTGTGCCATGGTGAGGCCTCTATAATGTAAAAATCTTGGTACATTTTATTTGAAGTAACCGAGTATTTTAAACCAAACACTATAATTTTTTAGTTTTTAAAACATCGAAGTATTAACTCAGATTATTTTTTATCCACAATACTTGTTGAAACTTCGTAAACTTTTAATATGGACATGTTTATGTGTTCTCATATGTTATGAAATTATTTCCAGAAATAAACTTAGTAATTCGAACTTTGTAAATTTCATAGAAGTAGTACGTTTAAAATAGTTTTGATGTGAACGAACTTAATTTTTTTATTCTGAAGTAACTGTACACACTACATCTGCTGAAGTTGTGATCTTTTCATTTTACAAGTTACAAACATAGGAAAGAAAAGTATTTTTGGATGAGTATAAGTTTAGAAAAGAAAAAAAGTATTGCTTCTCTATTTTTTATTTTTAGAGTTATGTGTTCAAACTTAGTATATTTTGAATTAAAATTGTATTTTATGTTCTGGCAGGACATTGAATATTTTCATGAAATGAACTAGCACATCTGTACTTTGTTAATTTCACAGAAGGGATGAACTTTGGGTATTTTCTTTAAATCTTAAGAACTTAATACTTTTTTTCTGAAGTGACAAATATGTAGACATGAATTTTTTAAAACATTGTATTATTCAACTTAGTACATTTTAGTTAATCTTTCAAGGTAACAGACTTATAAATTTTTACCTTTTTAAAATCTCCACGAATGAAAATTAGTACATTTTATGTCTATATGAAATTAGACATTTTAACTTTGATATTTACAAAATTTTTCAGAAATACCATGTAAATGTTTTTATGAAATATTTTGTAAACTGCATTAGCTGAACTTGTAATTTTTCTTTTTAGAAGTTTTGCACTTAGTATTTGTGTTAGTTATATTTTGTATCCTTACAAGTTGTTAAATTTTTTCATACAATAAACTAACAGATCTACACTTTGTAAATTTCATAGAAGTGATAACTTTGATATTTTTTAAATGTAACGACTTAGCGCTTTTTAGCGAAATTTCTAGAATTCATAAAATTAACTGCTTGCATAAATGTTTGAGGTGTAAAATTTATCACCCCTCTCAAACAAGACGCACTTGTTTAACAAACTGTAAACGATGGTGAAAAATATCGTGACATTGGCAGAAAAAAAGGGAAATGCCTTCTAAAGTGCCTTTCATGTTGGAATATTTCACTAGAAAAAAGCAAACAATCGTATGAAAAGAGTCGAACATTGCTTGAGTCTTGTGAAACAGAGACATCAGGCGCCTATACCTGATGTTTTTGGTATCTTATATTTTAGTTTGTTAATTTCTATTAGTAGATATACTTTTAACAGTTTTTAATACCAATATTAAAAAATATATATATATTTACAAGTTGCTTATGTAGTAGGTATACTTTTAACAGTTTTTAATACCAATATTAAAAAAATATTTACAAGTTGCTTATGCAGCAAGTTATTCATGTGGTATTTAAAAAATAACTAAAAGGCACTGAGTTAAATTATATAATGTTTAAAAAAAGATTCAACATATCTAGCGTTCCAGAAAAAAAAGAAGCGCTAAGTCGTTACATTTAAAAAATATCAAAGTTATCACTTCTATGAAATTTACAAAGTGTAGATCTGTTAGTTTATTGTATGAAAAAATTTAACAACTTGTAAGGATACAAAATATAACTAACACAAATACTAAGTGCAAAACTTCTAAAAAGAAAAATTACAAGTTCAGCTAATGCAGTTTACAAAATATTTCATAAAAACATTTACATGGTATTTCTGAAAAATTTTGTAAATATCAAAGTTAAAATGTCTAATTTCATATAGACATAAAATGTACTAATTTTCATTCGTGGAGATTTTAAAAAGGTAAAAATTTATAAGTCTGTTACCTTGAAAGATTAACTAAAATGTACTAAGTTGAATAATACAATGTTTTAAAAAATTCATGTCTACATATTTGTCACTTCAGAAAAAAAGTATTAAGTTCTTAAGATTTAAAGAAAATACCAAAGTTCATCCCTTCTGTGAAATTAACAAAGTACAGATGTGCTAGTTCATTTCATGAAAATATTCAATGTCCTGCCAGAACATAAAATACAATTTTAATTCAAAATATACTAAGTTTGAACACATAACTCTAAAAATAAAAAATAAAATAAAAATAAAAAATAGAGAAGCAATACTTTTTTTCTTTTCTAAAGTTATACTCATCCAAAAATACTTTTCTTTCCTATGTTTGTAACTTGTAAAATGAAAAGATCACAACTTCAGCAGATGTAGTGTGTACAGTTACTTCAGAATAAAAAAATTAAGTTCGTTCACATCAAAACTATTTTAAACGTACTACTTCTATGAAATTTACAAAGTTCGAATTACTAAGTTTATTTCTGGAAATAATTTCATAACATATGAGAACACATAAACATGTCCATATTAAAAGTTTACGAAGTTTCAACAAGTATTGTGGATAAAAAATAATCTGAGTTAATACTTCGATGTTTTAAAAACTAAAAAATTATAGTGTTTGGTTTAAAATACTCGGTTACTTCAAATAAAATGTACCAAGATTTTTACATTATAGAGGCCTCACCATGGCACAGTGGGTTATGTCAGTGGAAATGGTAGACGGGCGAAGTGTGAAGGTCCCCGGTTTGAGTCCCATCTCGCGTCTGTCGACCTAACCGTTCGGAGTTTTCCGTGTTTTTCTCCGAAACATAGCGTATATACGGGTTAGGACCCCTTGAAAAACCCCCACGGAGGGCGCCCCACCTTCCCTCGTGCAGGTAATTGGTCTTAATCCTACAACACAAGATTTACATTATAGAATACCTAAAATTCCTTATATTGGTAACAATTGAACAAATCAAAAGTGTACTAAGTTTGAACAAGTATTGTGTGTAACAAATGCACAAATAAAAAGTGTACTAAGTTTGAACAAGTATTATGTGTAGCAAATGCGCAAATCAAAAGTGTACTAAGTTTGAACAAATATTATGTGTAGCAAATGCACAAATCAAAAGTTTGAATAAGTATTATGCATAAAAAAGTAAAAACACATTTATTTAGAATTTGTAAGTTTAAGTAGATCATTCTGTAAAATATGTAACACGTGCACTTAGTCGATATTTTCGAAAACCACAAATATATATATATATACAAGTCCATTACTTTAGAAAAATTACAAGAAATAACCTAAGTTACTACTCCGACGTTCTAAAATTATGGTAACTCGTTTTTTTATTAAGTACAGATTTTTTGAACGTAAAACATGTCTGGTAATTTTAAATACTACGTTTTATACTAAGTATTGTGGGAAATACCTTTTTTATGTAAGTACATTTTACAAAAAATTACTACTGTTGTGAATTCTCATGTGACAAACTTACCTAACGTACTTAGGTTTATGCTTTTAATCAGAAGACCACTTTATTTGCATACAGTTGTTTAATGTTTTCATAATACTAGTTTCAATAAGTTTTAATCAAATTTCTAACTGTCTAAGTTATGGTAATAGAATTTAAAAGATAAGTATAAAAGAGAATCTGAAATCTTGTCTACGTATGTTAACTTTATATCACTTTTTGTTTTAGTAAAATTTCAGAAGTATTTATTTTGCAAGTAATTAATGCACACATAAAGAAAGCACATAATTTATTTCTTATATAAACTGAGTTATTTACAAAAAAAAAATGTATTTTATACTACACAAACTATTAACACAAAAGAAAATAATAACTTTTCAATGAGTAATCTATAACTAAGCATACATAAGTCAGTAAAAACTCACTGCTGTAGAAGCAAGCATACCTTTTCTGTATAATCACAATGGTTTTAATAAATTTTTTAGAATTGTAATACTAGTTATACACCAATAACATCACATAATTACACATGATTTGGCATCCTTGGGATTAGAAAAATCTAAAAACGGTTGAAAAAATGAACGAAGAAATACATTTTGAAAATACTCTCCGTAGTCTTCGAAGAAAATGTTTGGAAAAAATTCTCCGTCATAATGACAAGTACATTTGTTCTCGCATATCTCTCTTGCAATATAGGGTACGTCGAGCATAAACCATGCTTTAATGTTTATAAGACTATCTCTCTCATCAACATGTGTTCTATTCGAACAAGCATGTATCCTTTGTGAAGGATTATCCCGAACTCGGTCTATGCAATTAAATTGTTTCTTTAAACTTTTGTGAATTTCATGAGATACTATATCCATTAATTGATCTTTAGCCATTTCATATTCACAATGCGGTTCACGGTAACACTTTTGCGGCTTTAATTTTAGTGTCATATGAGGCAGGGTGGTTGTGTACAATGTTTTTAGAATGTATTCTGATATTTCATTTCTCATTTCACAAAGTTTTAATACTTGGTCATTTAAAAGTATCAAGGGAATTGGATTTAATGTAAATGAATCTCCGGTTTTGTAAATTTGCTGTAGGATGCATTTTCCATCGTCATTAAATATGGATAATTGATTATTACAAATAAAAGAGCTATTGTGATGACATCTAGTAAAATCTAATAGTTTTACAATAAATTCAATCCATGTTGAAGGGTCCATTATGACTCCCTGACTGGTTGCTATATAGTCTAATTCAGCGTTCTGAATAAATTGTCTAATATGAATCTTCAAGTCAGTTTTTTCATCGTGGAGAGAAACGTAGATAAGTTTTTCCAAGTGCCATGTACTATTTACAGAAGCATGTAATATAAGCTATGGTAAGCATGATCCGCCCAATCGTCCAACTTTGGTCTTTTCGGCGCAGGTTCATAAATGCACATTTCGACGAATGTTAGGTTAATGTGTGGATCTGTCACATGAGGCTCAGAAGGAATACCATACGTTAAAAGTTTGTTGGTTGGGGGATATATCTTACACATTGAACCATGTTCTAATTTAATGGTAGTGGTTTCACAGTTCGCGGTTTAAAATCTAAAGTTCGTTTAGATCCAAAACTTAGAATGCATGCACATGATGATAGGTCCAGAGAAAAATCTTCGTAGTTACCGTCTTCAATTTTAGATTGCCCGTCAGAGGATAAGTTTACTTGTACCAAATTAAATTCATAATTTGTTGTTTTCTGTAGATCTTCGCGTAGTTTTTGCAAAATGGGTAACCAAGGGAAAAAAGAGACAGTCACTCCAGAGAAACTGTAATTTATCCCCTCATCCGCGAAAGCAATTACTTTCCGAGTCGAAGTATTATTCTTTTCACCAATTTGCAGAGGCTTTGCATCAAAAGGTAATTGCGATAATTCTTGAAGTAACACATCAGCATCACTTTGAGTGTAAAAATCAGGAGTGTATTCAATGTTAAAAGTATTTTCGATCAATTCAAGCAAGGCCATTTTTTTAAACACGATGAAAAAAATCAATTAAAGCATAAAACTAGAAACACACGTCTAAAGTGAAGGTACTCACAGCATAATGTGAGCCTCGCATTCAACTGCTTTATCTAACATAGATGAAATAATGTCTTCCCACTGGCTAAAAAAAAGTCATGTGATCATCAAAGAGGTCGTTTCAAGGTTATGCCGGTTCAAGGTCAAAGCTTCAAGATTAAGGTTAACAGAACTGGTTTGGCAAGGTATTTTTATATGAAAAAAATTGTTCTCACACTATCTGTGGTGGTGGTCGGATGCATTTTTTCGATCGCTTATACTAAGCCTAATTTAAAATAGTTCACGTTATGAAAATACACTGATGATGTATTTTATCGATCATTCAAGTAATGAAGTAAGTGCATTTCTGTTTAAATATTTTCTAGTATACGCAAGTATATTATCTATTATTTGATAGTTATGTTAGACTTTTTTCAGTGTATTTGTAAATATTTGAATATGATGTCTTGATAATATTATTTTCTAAAATGCATTTCGCTTAATCGTAGAGATTTTTACAAGTATTTTATTGACTATTAGTGTCAGTTATTCCTTTTAGTATTTTGTTTAGTAAGACTTGCAAAATTTTTTTGTTACTTTTAATATGTTTTGTACTTTGTTGATACATGATTTAGAAATAAAAAAGTTAATCCTTATTTAGTGAAAGCATATTTGCTGAACATTTGTGGTTCAGTCTTTGTGCAAATACCTTATTAAACCTAAAAATATGCAGCAGCAAGATGCGATGACACATTTCCATCAAAATAATATTTTTTCTGAGTTAAATTTATAATACTTAACGCTTTTGAGAGATCTTATAACATAAAATAAAACACATGTGTAGTCTGTATCTGGATAAATGCTACTTTTGTACCTAAAATATAAGCATTCTTATTATTGAATTGATATATTATTACTTTATAACTATAATATTTTGATAGTTAGATCTAAAACTGCAATTTTATTTACAAGCTTGTAACTTATTTTATCGTAAAGTTCTAAAAAAACGTATCGTAAAGTTCTAAAGTCATATAAGGAAATTACCATGTAACCGCGATTTCCTGGTCGGTTAGTATAAACCTAAACTTTATTTTCAATGGTATAGCATATTTAAAAATTCTATCAATACTAATACTTGCTTAAAAGGTTTAAAGATATAACCAATGTCATTTTATCACGAAAAAATTCGCAAAGTCTCATCCTAACATTAAACATAATTATTTCTATTATTCTGTAAAAGGTTTGCATGATAATGTGGTACCTATTGTAGGGTGGAACATGATATTTTTACACGCATCAGAAGAATATAGCTATATCTTTACAGTACAGCTGTTAAGTCAACGGGTGTACTGTGAAGTTAACTTTTAGGGGCAAATCCATACAGTAGATTTCGCTTTCGCTAAAATAGTTTCTAAGTTTCATTATTAACCAGAATTTTACCATAATGATTTTTTTTTTAAATCTGAAACGTATTTTTTTTTTATTAAGATGGCAGACACCAATAATTTTAACTCTTTCTAGTATCTGAAAAAAAAAAAAAAAATCTAAAGCTAAAAGAATGGTTATCCCTTGTAATTTCTTTTACATCTTCCTAGTTCATATCTCTGCAAAATTTTCTATGTCTGAAAAATTAACATTCAAATTTCCAGAACACATAAATCCAAAATTGTCTATGTCTGAAAAATTCACAATCAAAATTCTAAAAACACAAATTCAATATTTTCTATGTCTGAAAAATTAACATATACCATTTTATGTCAGAAAAAATTCGCAAAGTATCGTTATCCTAGCATTAAACACAATTCTTTCGACTATTCTGTAAAAGTTTTCATAAAACATATATCATTCAACTCCCAACTTTAATTTTTATCTTCAATAATGAAATCATTAGCTTGTAATTTCTTTTACATATTCTTAGTTCGTATCTCAGCATAATTTTCTATGTCTGAAAAAATAACATTCAAAATTAAAAAAAAAAAAAAACATAAATCCAAAATTTTCTATGTCTGAAAAATTAACAATCAAAATTCTAAAAACACAAATGAAAAATTTTTTCTAAGAGTCATCCTTACAATTACTTCCTATTTCATAATCACATCTCTTTTATACTTTGCAAGACGGTCTCTACATAAATAGTTGTAGTCGGTAATTATTAGAAAAAAAAATTAAACTTTTTTCCGAGTCCCCTCTATTAGGAATGATGCAAGAAAAAAAAATCTGTACCCTTCTGTCTTATCTACCAACTGCCACTCAACTCCGTCTCCCCTGCTCCGACCAAATTCTCCTCCATCAGCTGTCACTCAACTCCACCCCCCCTCTTAGCACATCGTGGATTACGTAACCTCTGCTCTGCCCGTTGGGCAATACCTGCTCCCCAGCTCCGCTGCTCCGCCGGAATGTGAGTGGCGTGGTACTCTCACTATTACACTACTTATGTTCAGTCTCTTTTCCTTTTTCTCGTTTATATATCAATATATTCTTTATACTCTCATACTCCCTTAATAAATTCATTCAGAAACCGTATTCTTGTTATAAAAATAAGCGTGAATTTGAAAAACACATTACTTATGACTATGAGGTTTTGTCCAACGGTTTGTTTTGAAAGGGACAAACCATTTACATCTGGACAGGGATATGGTGACAGCTTAAAATAATTAAGACTACCCTAACAAATGGGGCTGCTGGATCAGAGACAAAGTAGGACACGAAGTAGAGACCACACGTGCTGTTCCTGGAAAAGTATCATTTCCAGTATATGCTTGCTCCATTTGACGTCACTGAACTGTTAATTTGTATTTTTACACATGCGTTATAGTTATTGCACTAATGTTTACATCTTACTGTTGCCTTTCGCAGCGTCGAAATATCCTCGATTTTGGTACCGCATACATTAGCGTATGTATAAGTAGATTTGACTCTCATTAGAGAGCAGTAATATAGCGGCTGTCAACAAGATAAGTACAAAATTCCTATTTACCAGAATCGAAAGCCAATTTAATTTGCACTCTGTTGATAAAAGTCATTTTTTTATCTGTTAGTTTATTTGGAGAAATTCTTTTACAATTGCAAAAAATAATTTAATGATTTAACAATTACAAATTTCATTCCTTTTTTCCGCGGTGGAGCTAGTTTTGTTAGGCGATCTGTTAGATCTGAGTGTGTCGCCATGTTCATTGTTCTTCAATCGATCCCCCACTTTTTATATTATTTTAAACAAAATTAATAAATGATCACTAATTTTTGTTAGCTTTCAAGGTTTGCAAGCAAATTAAAAATAAATTGGAATCCAATGAAAAATATAAGGAAAAAGCTTGAATTCCTAAAATTTCCCATTGCCCCGTAGGCTCTTTAACATCTAATACTTCAAACGAAGTTAACTGCAGGTGTTTTTTTTTTTTTTTCCCAAAAGGAGACGGGAGACATTTTATGCTAAACATTGGTAAATTGATCCGGGGGGAAAATATCTGAGCTTTTTAAATAAAGATTTACTTGCACATCTGTCATTATAATATGATGTATCGAAAAACACACAAAGATTGACCCAAAAAAGAAAATTGTGTGCGTATGCTTAGTTTCTTTAACATAAAATATCTGTCAATCAACAAAGAGCCCATGCATTTGACAGCTTGTCCACGTCAACACAAAGTATCGACTCTAGTTTCAATAAGAACATTGCGGATGTAAGTCTATCAAAGGACTTAATCCTGCAGCATTTGTATTTACAACTGAAGTGAAAGCAAGAGAGGCAGCATTTTATTTTCTTCAACCCCCCTCCCTATTTCTCTTCCGACTACAAAAGAAGCAAGTTAACAACAAAAGTAGGTGCTTAGCTTTCTTTTCTGTTGCAACTTGTAAGTACTGTTTGAAGAAACAGAAAAGGGCACTTTTAGGAAAGCAGGATTAAAGGTCGGAAGGTCCCTAGTCATTACCTTCATCGTACCGGGGTCTCCGTGGGGAGTAAAAAGGTAGTTCTCTCCTCAGGGGGTCCCAGTACCCTCGATCCGGGAGGAGGGCTTCTGTTATTAGATATAGCAGACGTTTGGTTGCTAGAGAAAAAAGGAATTCACCGAATTTTTTGGATAGACTACTGAGTATTTTTGATGTCATTTACTGGAATGAAGAAGTGGGGGGGGGGGAAATCAGATTTAGGAAAGCGATGAAACATTCACTGACCTCACACATACATGCATTATCACTCAAAAACGCAATCCAGTGTATAAGTTGAGTTTTCTATGTTAATTTAATAATATTTTTTTTTCAAGTCTACTTAGTCCAATAATTTTCAGAAATCACATTTTACCATGAAAATTTTTCTTTTCCCCAGAACGTTTTGAGTTTTGAAGTCAACATATATAAACACTGATTTGATTTTAGTCCAAATCCATACGTACACTACTCAGATCAAATCTACTGGAGCAATTGAAAAAGATCAGGAGTTGACATCCAAATGATTTTCTTGTTAGTTATATACCGATAAAATAGTTTGAAACCGTTTAAGAGTTCTTTAAAGGAAATTGGAGGAAGCAAAGCTAAAACTGTAAGGCTGTCAAATTTTAGTTACGATCTGTATTACTAAAACCCATGTTAGATTTCACCCGACCAAATTAAACAGTGCCAGTAGCGGCATTGGTCTGTGGCATCTCACCACACAGTATTGTTTAAAAGTGCAGAGGAACTCAACCAAATTCCAAGCGAGTGTTCTACGTGTACATCTCCCTTACAATCTCTAAATCAGAGACTAAACGACCAAAAAAAAAAAAAAAAAAAAAAACCGGGGTGGGTCAAATATGTGGAAAAGTTAGAATTTCTTACGAAAAAACTTGATTATTGACATCTAATAAGAAAAAAAAATCCGAATTTCGAAGTAGAGGCAGCTGCCCGTGGCCACCCATGTTTTTAACAGTTCGATAACTCAACTATTCTTGAAGGGGGTGGGTCCTGTCCGGCAAATTCCTTGCAGACAACAATATTTTTCTTAAAACTTTGGTTTTCGAAAGAGAGAAAGAATTTTTTGAATGTTTACTGTGCTTAAATACTGTAACCTTGGGGTAGATACCCAATTTTATTGAAGGTAAATCAATAAACAAAAAGAGATTTAAAATATTAATGACTATATTATTTTATTAATGACTATGTCATTTTATCTCTCACCCTCTTTATTGAAAATTGTCCGAAAAATGTGTCCCAAAAAAGCGACATAATTTTACATATATTTAAATACTATTAGTTCACAACAGCTTTAATCTATTGTTACAATATTTCGTAAGCTGTAGAATATGCATCGCATGTATTTTTTTACATATATTTAAATACTATTAGTTCACAACAGCTTTAATCTATTGCTACAATATTTCAAGCTGTAGAATATGCATCACACATATTTTTCTATAAATAGGTTACAATAATAAAAATCTCAGCATAGGGTTACCAGGCGAAATACAGAAAAAGATGAGAGGTAAAATGACATAGTCAATTAATATCGTTTTAATACGGCAATAATGAAAATAAAAAAATTAGGGGATTCAGGGGGGTCTCCCCCACAGACTATGGATTAAATAGACCGCTCGCGCAGGGTTGGAAAATGAAGCAAGCACCAAGTCATGTGATGAGTGGACCCGACCGACTCAGTTCATACGGGAATCCATTGATATTTGAATGCGTGAGTGAGAAAGGTCTGTTGGAAAACCTGAAAATTTATTGAAAATGGTGAAATCCTGCTGTGCATATGGATCCAATGAAAAATTTACCAAAGATGGATCTGTTACGTTTCATCGGAAAATAAAATTTTTATAAGTTTTTTGTTTTATTAATCTAAAGTAGCTACACAAAAGTACTCCTTAGCTCTTACCTGTGACGTTTGTCGCAACTGAAAACGATCTTATTCAATTTGTTGAGTATGAAATTAATTATTTTCTTAAGCTAATTGTTTATTATTCTTTATGAGAGCAATCTGTATATTTTAAGTATTTATTAAATGTTTAAAATATAGAGTTTAATCAGATACTACGTGTCTTGATGCAAATTGATATATTTGGCGAAGTTGTTTATAGTCTGAAATTTTCATGTTTTTTAAGCTATTATTTAAAGGAAAATAAAACTTTATGATTATTAATTAAATGTGGAATGTTTTAGAGTATGTAAGAAATATATTGTCCGTTTCCGTACAAATTCACCAGTAATGTTTATTTACAGCATTTTCTTCTTACATAAACTAAAAACTATACTGTCATTAAGATTTAGAAAGGAATAACTTATTTTTGTTTATATATAATTTTCGTTTATTTATATACATATATGATGTTTGAAAGTGTATTTAGAGTTATTTTATTTATTCTCGCTTTTGTTAATACACGTATTATTTTCCAAAATAAAAGTATTTGGAGCATGTCCCGAGAAGATTTCTCCGATTACTTTTCAGATTTCCAAGAAATCAAGAAAAGAGATAATCTCTTGAAATATTTCACTGGGCTTTTCAATTTAAATTTATTGCCACCTTTGAACTAAAATAAAATACAGCTGAATTTTTGAAGAAAATGATTCCCTTCTTTAATAAATATTCACCGAACAAACTGCTTAAAATTTTAATGATGACCATGCTTTATTTTTTCTTCGTAAAAAAAAAAAGAGTTACCTACATTGTCTTCTAAAATTATTAATAATATTATGATAAAAGTCAGTGGCGGAACTTCAAATTTCTGGCCCCCCTGCAAAATATTTCAGTGGGTCCCTCATCCACAGACACTCATATACACATACACGCGCGCGCGCACACGCACACACATAGAAAAAAGAGTTATTTGACCATTTTTATTTTAAAAATTGAAACAAATATAATATAATTATAACTAAAATTTAAAATTCTTCCTTCTGGATTTCAGATTTGCAAAATCTCTAATCAGATCATTCGTTTCCATAGTTTTTTTCTGTTTTTTTGCTAATGCAGGTCGTTTTTCGCCTGTTGAATTGTGTAAATAGTTTTCCAGAATCTTCAGTTTTGAAAAGGATCTTTCAGCTGTTGAGACTGTGATAGGAAGAGTCAAAAACAATAATAATGCCGTAACATCTGAAACATTTAAAGATACTATTGAATATTTTATCAGAAGTAACTCGGCAAATTCTTTTATGGTAGATGTTTTACAAATTTCATCTTTCAGCAGAGCACTGGCCATAACTGTTTGTAATGGAAATTCTGTTGCTAGATCTTCTTTATATTTTAACTGAAGAGATTCGGCACATTTTAAAATTTCCGCTTCCTTCATTATTGCTAACGTGGACGGTACCAAAAAATTAAAAAGATTTAACACCTCATTAATACCTTGAAATCTGTTTTCTAATTGGTATATGACAATATATAAAACTTAAAAAAAGACGTTGACGCGGAAATCATCTTCGTGTCCCAAACGGTGCACTTGATAGTTCGTCAAAGTGTTTTTTTTTTTCCTTGCAAATTTCTGTCGCTTCTTCAAAAAAGTTGGCCTGATTTTCCATTTAGCTGCTATTTCAACAGCTTCGTCTTTTGCGGAATCGTATGTATTTCTGTATTCTTTAAGGTGTCTGCTTGCAGTTTGCAAAGATTCGCTGCTCTCACAATATCTAAAATCTTTCTTTTGCAATATTTTAGATGGCAAATTTACTTCATTAAGAATCTTCGACAAAATTGCACATAAGAAAACAAATTCAAAATTGCTCATGCTTTTCTGAAGTCTAGATGCTTCTTCGCGTTCGTCTCTTTTCTGACCTTTCAAGGATATTTCAGATAGCGCTTTCATAATGTCCATAAACCTAAGTTTGATTGCTAAAATAGAATTGTATCGTCCAGCCCAGCGAGTTGGGTTGGGTCGACCAATCTTTTGAGCGTAGTTTGGGATTCTCCTGTAATATTTGATAGCAAGTCCCATCTCTTTATGCTATTTCGGAAAAATGTATAAATGCTCTCTAAAGTTGCAAATAATGTATATATTTTATTGCAACAAATTTTAACAACATCGTTTATTACTAAATTGAGGTTATGAGATGCGCGGTGTATGTATATAGCATTGGGTACATCTAGTTTTAAAAGAGACTGAACACCATTGTACGCCCCACTGATGATATTTGCTCCATCGTATGCTTGTCCTCTGCATTTACTTAATTTTATGCCATACTTTTCAAGTAGGTTTAATGTTTCTTTAAACAATCCATCTACTGTGTGATTGTGTACTTCATCAAAACCTAAAAATAATTCTTTAATCTCAACAGATGATGGTTCTTCTTTTTCATTTGCAACAATTTTTACATACCTAAATACTTGACTTAATTGATCTTTTTTCGTTATGTCCTGCATTGTATCTATGATAATGGAATAGAAAGGTGCTTCTTTACTATTCTTTACGAAAGTTGCTTTTAAACGTGTTGCAAGAAAATATATAATTTCATTTTGGATATTATGGCTTTATACATTTTGTAGCTCCATGTGGCATGCATAAAACTTCTTTCATAACATTATCGTATTTAGATAATAAATCAACTTGGCTAATTTCCACGATATTCATCGTCTAGGGATTCACGGTGACCATGAAATGATAAGCAATTCTTTGAATGTACTAACGTTGTATTAAAAAGTCGCTCTAGCACTTGTACCCAAAAATTCGATTCGTATCGAATTTGTTCTTCCAAATTCTTATCTATTGTTTCATTGTTCTGCCATTTTTCATATACAACATGACTGCAAAGGATTGTGACTTTTTTCGTGTACTTTTATCTTTTTCGAAAGACCTTGCCAATCTCTAACCCCTCGTGTTCTCCAGTTATCTATCGGCTCTGTTGAAAACAACCAACAAGGTTCGCAATATACTGCATCCAATTTAGGAAAATGGCAAAGCCCTAGTCTTTCAACACTACCATATTTTGTGGAAGTTCTACAAAACACTTCTGAAAACTTGCGATTATTTTGCAGAGGATCTCGCTTAAAGGGTCCCCCGTGTTTGGCATGAATTGGAAAATATAATCATTTTTTAAACATCGGCAGCGATGGGCACCCATAAATGGGGAGCAAGGGAGGGCAGTTGCCCTCCCCTAGAGTTTTAGGTTAATGTCTCATGTTGTAAACAAATGGCAAAAACAGAATTAAATTTGTTAAAAGTTTGAAATTTGCCCCCCTCTAGAAAATTTTTTTGAAGTTTGTCCCCCCCCCCCACCCGTATGGGCACCCATGTCGGCTGTTAATAGTGTGCTTTAGAAATCTGCAATGTCCGTTGAAAGCAACCGGACTTTGTTATTATCTTCATTTGTATCTTAGTCTAAATTCACTGTATCTTTACGTGATTTTTCCGTATCATGATGTATTTCATCATAATTAGAATCGTCTTGCGTTTTCTCTCTATTATCGTCGTTTGTAGAACTGCTTTTTATTTCTACGTCGAAAGTATTTCTATTTTCATGCGAATGGTCAATACAATGATGCATTTCGCTACATTTGTAATGAGCTTTAGTTCTTTTTTGTCATTGTTTTCTAACTTATCTAGATATCTGTATGTGCTTGGAGTCTGCGGAAATGCAATAACTGGTTTGAGAAAATTTTATAATTTTGGAATTTTGGCTAAACACTCTTGCTGCTTTTTCAATTTACGTTTTTTTTTTTTTTTTTTTTTTTTTTGATGCACCATTGGTTCTGCTTAGCTTTTTCTCCATTTTTAACCTTTAAAGAATTTGAAATCAATAAATAATTGCATTGCATGTTTATAAAATGTAATTATGTTACATTTACATACATTAAACGATATTTGTTATTCAATCATATGTGTATCTCTATTTTTTAATACTATATTAATACTACTGGATATGGTAATTTGATGGCGTATTATTTTTTTAAATATATATTAGAGTGGACCGAAATTTTTTTTTTTTTTTTCGGATACACTCTCTTCCGGAGTCTTAAAAGTTCTGTGTTGTAACAAATAATACGTGTGCAAAGTTTGAAGGGGCTACGTCTACAGGTAAGCACTACAGAGTAATTTCGTGGACTGGACGCTACCAAGAAAAGAACAGGAAATAGTAAAATGAAGTTATTTGTGCTTGCGCGTGCGCCATCCTTAATCTTGTACATGTACACCTACAAAGTGCCATTCTCTTTTTTTCTGCTCATCTCCTTCTTATCAGCAGTCCTCAGGCAAAACGGTTCTTTACTTCTAGAGACCATGGTCACTATGGTATTCGTTTCGGGAAACATTCAGTGGGAGATGAAATATTTAAAATGATCCAAATCTCGCAACTGATTTTTCCCCCCTTCAAATTAGATTTGTATTTTATTCCATGATAATCTGTACCCAGTATTTCCCCCTTTCTATCTAGTCTAAGTGCTAACACAATTTTTGGGCCTCTTATAATTCTGGGCCCCCCCCGCGTTGCGGGGTTCAGCACCCTGTAGTTCCGCCACTGATAAAAGTATTGCTTTTAATAACTACTTCGCGTAGGGGACTACGCGCAGGACAGCTACTCCGCATAGGGGACAGCTACTCCGCATGGGGGATTTACCACAGCGCGAGCGGTCTAGCAGATATTTAGGGCCCGATTCAAACGAAACAGAGTTCTATCGTTTTCCGTTGCGATCGCGGAAATTTTCGACTGATTCCTATGTTTCCTATTCAAGTGAAACCTGTCTATCGCTTTTGGATCACGTGACACTGCGATCGGTGTTTTGCTATCGCTTTTTCAAAAGCGATCGTTTTCGAGAACATGGCGGATCGATCGGCGGATGGTTGATAAGAAGATTACAACAACAACGAAGACTCGTTATTTAAAATTACGAAGCAATCCGTTGGAATTATCAGACAGGGAATTCTGCAAAAGATTTAGGCCTGCGGAAAGCTGAATTTTCTCGCAGAACAGAATTTCTGTAGGGTTTATTTTCTGTCGGCCTTTGAGTTCCACTCTAGCAGACACTACGATGCAGGCGCCATCTATAGTCCTTATTTTAAATCGTTTATTGCTCGGTTAATTTGATGTTTGAAACAGCGCGAAAAAATACATGAATAACGAATAATTTCTCGCTAAAATAAGCATCCTAGCAACCCTCCTAAACAAATACAAATATTCATACCATTATATTAAGGATGTCTTTGATTGTTAATTATATATCAGAACATAAAATATATAGTAATTCTACCCCTCCATTATAATTATAAACAGCTTCTCTGCTACAGAAAAATAAAATGTAGTAGGCAAACTAGAGAACAATTATTATTCGATAATTCGAACAATTCGACATGATAATTATGACGAACAATACTATTATTAATAATTTTCTAAAAAAAATCTTCATAAATTAAAAATGTATTTCCATGATTATAAACATACAAAAAATATTAACCTAAACCAGTTAAAATTTTAAAACATTAACCTACAATACTGTTGGGGAAAAAAATTAAGACACAGCCTGTTGTCCGTTGCAGCTCAAACATAAATAAATAAACAGTTAGTCGTCGCCATTAAGTTAAAAGTTTTTTCCAGAGAAAGATGCGATTTTTTTATTGGTTAACAGCGACTTTCTACGTCACCGGAAGTTGCGTTTTCACTCTGTGGCGATAAAGTTTCGATCTAGCAAACCTGTAAGTTCGATCGCCTATTTTGTTTCACTTTGAATACACTTTTGCGATCGCTTGTAAAAGCGATCGAACTTCCAGAGAGAAAACGATCGTTTTGGAGACGACCGATCGCGTTTCGTTTGAATCGGGCCCTTAGTCTATGGTCTCCCCCGACGAGGCTGGAACAGCCGAGTTTTATTTCTTATTCATTGATGCTTTTGTTTTGAAGTCCACCCATCATTCCCTTATTAGTTCTCTCTTGTCTGTTTTTGGAACTAAGTAATTGCATGCTTGTATAATTTAGAGAATGCCGCTTAAAAACATTTTTCTTCCTGCAGGTTGCTCCTTTTTTTCTGATCAGTTTCATTGCTTAAAACTGCTTTCAACATTTAAATGTTATCTCAGCCAGCCAGCTTAAAGGATCAGCAGTTAGTAGTTGATGTTTTGTTTTTCATTCGATATAATTATATTTAAACCTCCCCCGACTTTTGAGGTGTGTGCTGTGTTACATAATTTTTGTTTAACAGGCTGCTCAGTTTTTATTAATGATCAGTCTTATTTATCGCACATTTATAAGAATTAAAACTTGAATTTAAACTTGATGTCATCATTTCATTTTATAAAATAATTTAGAAATATATTAAATGACACTCCCCCTAGCTTAACGATAATATTATTTGGCTATCGTGGAGTAACGTTCTCGCTTTAGAGCCATTCTCAAACACCTTAAGAAACTATTAAATTATAATTATTTTAATTTAGAGAATTCCGTGGGCAGCTGAGGTAGTTTCTATGGTCTATATTTTACTGCGAAGCTACCGACTGAAGGAAGCAAGACATTGCTACTACAGCACTTTATCAAACAACCGCTTATAGAAGAATTCTATCACGGACCGACGGATCCGTAAGAGCCAAGGTAACCGTAAGAATTATCCCCATGCAAAAACCCTTAACTGGTTAAAAATTTGTGACGCAGCATTTTACTTTATAGCTCTATGAGTTTTAAATATGGGTCTTAAAAATAATGATATCAAATTTTGAGTGACGCCCTGCTGGGAATGTTTTTAAATTCCATTACAGTTGCTTTCGCTTTATTTTCTAAAGAAGATTTACGCATTTAAGCAATGCTTTTAATTATAAAATACACTGTCAAATATATCACACTTTCACTGAGTTTATATTATGTATTCAAATGAATTTATTTCAATAATTTAACTATCTTTTGCGTCACGCTCGCCAAAAGGGCAAGCAAAATTTGGATAATGTGACACAAAGTAAGAAAGGAAAATTTTAAAAAATCCCATGTCTCTGAAAGGTAGTTTCCGAGATATTGTAATTTGAAAATCTTGGCATGTCTCTAAGCACTAAGGGGATGCAAGTGAGAAAAATGTAATTACTTTTCAAATGACGCTAATTTATGTTAATAGTCACTCGATAGACACAGTTGACTCCTCAAATCCTAATTTAGCAAGAATTTTCCTATAACACATGTTTGGCAGTTTCTAGTGAAATTGTTGCCACACCATAGTTATCTAACCATTATTTTGTCATTCTCTTTTACACTTTAAAATTCCTTCTCTAGAGGCATGACGTAATTAGTGGGGCGGAGCCCCCCCCCTAAAAGACTAAATTATCGCTAATTTCATAAATTATTAATCATTTTACTTAAAACTGTACCCGTTAATTTCACAAGTTTTAACGCGTTTAATTAATTGTCTTTACCAACAATGGGATCATTATTTAATTTTTATCAACTCATAGTTGGCCCTCTAAAGTAAACATAATTTTCTCCCGAAAACCGACACCTACACAGTAGGTAAAGTAGTGTATAAGTCATCATATTTAATATTAATTTTATCTCTAACTATTTCACTTGCAGACACGGGATTTTTAAAATTAATTTTCTCAGACAAAGAGCAACATTTTTCTAACTATAAGTGATAGGAAAGGAGAAACTGTATAAGAATTAAATTTCGTATTTTAATATGTATGCAGCTCCTAGAAAAAAAGTTACTATAACTGAAATATACTCTAATTTGACGTACTTTTGAGAAACTTTTTGAACTAATTGAAAGTATGCTTTGATCACTTACGGTTTAAAATACACTCCCTTTACTATATTGAATTCCACATTTTATTTATAACTATATACAATTGAAAGGTGGAGGAAATCCTGGAGTCTTAAAATACAGATCTCTATATAAATAAAATTAGACTTTTGTCTGTACGTTAATTGGAATTCAAAATCTTTGCGATTTCTATCCGTTTCAAGCACCTGGGAATCCAGTACGACCCTTAAAAACAAACAAACAAACAAACAAAAAAATGTTTCTCATTCGTCGTTTTGTCATTCTCTCCATGACGATTTTTTTGTTCGCTCATCACGTAAAAATGACTGAAGCGAACAGTAGCGGATCTAGGATTGGATAAAGGGGGGGGGGTGTAACTTACTGGGTATTCAACAATTTGGGTACAGTTATCCAAGATTGGTGACATTTGGCACGATTTTTTACATGTCGCCTGTATATTTTATTTTTCTGCCTACCTATCGTATTACGTAATCGAATTTCAAGAAAGGAGTGCGCATTTCTGATAAAATAAAATACCCGAACTTGCTACGACTTACACTTCATAGGAAAAACAAAGTATGAAAAAATTAATTTAAATCATACCTCTTTATTCCATTATATCATTTCCCTCTCATTATGCATCCCTTTACAAACTGCCTGATAGTGATGCATGTATATTTTGTGAGTGCTGTTCCCCTTGAAATAGCTTGTTCTGGGACTGTGCATCTATGATTTCTTCCTGGTGATTTGCACTTTCATTCTCAATAGACAAATTATCATTTTTTGGAATTTTCATAAAATAATCACCTACATTACGACTCAATGACCACTTTCTTGAGGCCATAATATTTGCATTTAAATTAAATTCTACACACGAACGGAGCTAGACAGAGAACAAATGAATCACGCTGGCACTTCACTCGAAAAGAACGACCAAGCGGCGAGAGCAATTTCAATGGGTTAAGCTTTTGAAGCCTGCTTAAAAAGGACTACAGTACTTCCAAGAAATTCTTCAGTACTTCCATTCCTAAACGTTCAAACAGGTGTACTTTTGTAGGAAGAGGAAATGTCCGAAAACCAGATAAGGAAAATTAGCCATAGATAATAGTATTCTTTCATAATACCCCTGAAAATGCAAACGGCGGAACAAAAGAACCTTTCACAATGGAACAGGAGATAGTCACTAGGGATTCCTAGTCACTTGATGTCTATGTTAGACTCCCCCACCCATATGTACATCAATCATAAGGTATCCCATATCAGGTACACATCAGTCAGGACTACCACATCAGTACAGAATCCGAGCCGAGCACCGCACAAGAGGCGCAGGAAGACTGTTAATGTTTAACAGTGAATTATATATATTGTTAGCTCCCTTTTTTACGACTTTGCAAATGGTGAATGGACATCATCGCTCAGACATTGTTCTTTCCGCTTGCCATAACCTGTTCTAACAATGGGCTATTCTTCTCTATTCACGTGTATATGGAAAAGGCGAGAACAACTTGGTTACTGATTATCCTCAAAAGAAACCGAAATGTTTCAAGGGAGAGACGAAATTTCGGGCGATTTCTTGGGACTCTGAGATTTTGAAAATACATGTAGCCTGGGAACGAAAGGGTTAAAAACCATTGATTGAGGTGAAGTCTAAAAATCAAAGTATTAAATAAAAAAGGTAAATTAAAATTTCGAAACAACCGATTTTTAGACTCGCAGATTTTAACTAGGCATCAAAACTCTATTCTATCTAGTGTAAATTCAGTTTTCATCGGGGGGGGGGGCTATAGCCCCTATAGAACCCCCGTAGATCCGCCTCTGAAAGCGAATGAAATGAAAATTGGTGACATGATGGGTGGTCACTCAACTTAAACTATAGGTGTCGAATATTTAAAAATATTGATTAGATTTTGAGATTTTGCGAAAATTTATTCCAAATTAGAAAATATTTGTCGATTAAATATTAACTACTGAAGTGAGTTTAATAAAATTTAGTATCGTCACAGTTGGCCACTTAAACTATAGGCGTCAAAGTACATAATTTTTTTTTTATTGATTTTGGGATTTTGTGAAAACCGAGTACGTGTTTGTTCCATTCCTGAAAAATGGCAATGGAAATGGAATGGAATTTGGAATTATGTTACATGAAAGTTAATTCAGTCTCTAGATGCCAAAATAGATTTAAATATTTCGCAGTTTATTGAGATTTTGTGAAAACCGTATAAGTGTTTGTTCTCGCATCCCTTAAAATTGGATTAAGGGAATAAAATGACGCTTAATAACATGATGAGCAACGACTAAAATAACAAATGTCGGAATTTTTTGAAAAATTTGAATAAATTCAACATTTTTTTTTCATAAACGTTTATTTGCTAATTAGATTTTCCGAAAAATGTGCACATTTTTTTTTTGGGGGGGGGGGGGAGGAGCATAATGTTAAAATAGCTGCATTGAATCAAACAAAATTTAGATAGGAATGACCGCTTGACTTGAAAAGCTCATTCAATCAGAATAAAACTTTAATTATTAAAAAAAAATTCTGATGTCAAATTTATTCATCACTTTCTGACACTGTAACCCGTAATATTTTAACAATACACAGAAGTTATAATTTTGCTGTCTATGCTATTGCCAGTATCCTAATTCCATTCTTTGTACTCTTTCAATGCTGACGAAAATTCAGGCTTTTTGGAAATTTGCATTATACACTAACCCGTCAACAACGGTTAAGCAGCTAGTATAAATTACAAATAAAAGCGTATCTTTTATATACTGTTTGAACTATTAAGCATTAAAAAATAATTAAAATATATGTATAATAGTATAATACAAAGCCCCTCTTTAATTTACACACCCTCCTTAATTTACATATAAGTCCCAATTTAATAAAGAAAAATTAATTTAGTGCTTGATTAACATAGAATTTAAAATTTGTAGACTTCTGCCTCCATCAGCGTTGTAAGTACTGTCCGCGTTATTGAAATCATAGTTCTGAGGTGCGTTTTTTTTCGGTGGCGTTTTTTCCTTCATTCAATAAAGGAAGCCCACAGAGAATGGCTGATGCATTGAATTTTAATTTTCCCTCGTCGATTTTCTAAGAATTTTGCGTTTAAGAAGATAGATTCAGCGTCTTTTTTACAAAATTTGTTAGTTGATGGCACGAAATCCAATACAGTATTATTTACTATTCCATAATGTCCAACATGCTATCTTGGAAAATGAACCGTCGAACTGATAGACAAAACATAGCCAGCTAAAACAGACCACAGTATAACAAATTACAGATCTTTTAGTGTAAATTATGCTTAGCATCAATTTTCAAATCAGATGTATACTAGTAAGTTAAAATGTTTGAAAACTTAGGGTAAGTGCACCAGTAATTGACACCCTAAGAGCAGTAAGAAGCATTAACTAGTAATTACTAATTACTAAAACTATCTAGAAACAAACACTTTTTGTTTTAAAAACTTAAATAAACTTTGAAAATTCATGAAGAGTATAATATATTACAGAATATTGCAAAGTTTTATTTTTTCAATATTTTATATGTTGTCATGGTGTCGACACCAGTCATTGACACGCAGAAAAAAATTTTTGTTCCTATGATTGTCACTTTATGTTCCAGTAATTGACACCCAAGAAATGAGTAGAAAAACATGTTGATTTATTTTTTAATGCAATGACGTAAAAATGACTGAAGCAAATGAAAAGAAATTTGGTGGCATGATAGGTGGTCATTCAAAAAAGAGGAGTCGAATTTCTTAAAAATTTTGATCAGATTTTGAGATTTTGCAAAAATTGTTTTCGTAAATTTTTGTTCGTTCATCCCGTAATAACGACTAAGGCAAATGAAATGAAATTGGGCGACATGATAGGTGATCACTCTACTTGAACTATAACGTCGAATGTTTTAAAAACTTTTATTACATTTTGAGATTTTGCGAAAACCATTTCAGACTGCAATATTTGTTAGCACACCACATAATAACAACTAAGGCGAATTAATGAAATTTGGTGGCATGATAGGTGGTCACTCAAACTACAGTCAGCAAATTTTTAAAAAAATTTCAGAAAACTGAGATTTTTGCGAAAATCTTTTTAAAATGCATAAATTTTTGTTCACACATCACGTAAGAACGACTAAAGCGAATGAAATGAAATTGGGTATGACATAATAGGTGAACATGCAATTTAAACAACAAACGTCGAATTTTAAAAAAATTGGATTAGATTTTGGGATTTTGCGAAAATTTATTCAAATAGTATAAATATTTGTCTGTCTATCAAATATTAACCATGTAAGGGAATGAAATAAGACTTAAACTGTAGATGTCAAAGTACTTTAAAATTTTTATAGAATTTGAGATTTTGCGAAATTTGAGAAAATGTTTGTTCCTTTCCTGAGGAATGGTAATGGAAATAAAATAAATAAAATTTGAAATTATATTACGTGGCAAGTTAATGTAAACAATTGATGCCGAAATCGTTTCAATGTTTCATAGATTTTGAGATTTTGTGAAAACTGAGTTCATGTGTGCTCCATTCCTGGAAAATGGCAATGGAATAGAATGAAATTTGGAATTCTGTTAGATAATAGGTTAATGTAAATTGTAAATGAAGAAAGATTGTTTTAAGTATTTTGGAGATTTTGTGAAAATCGCATAAAAGTTTGTTCTTGCATCCCTCAAAAACCGCTTTAGAGAATAGAATGAAATTTAGTAACATGATCATCAATAAGGAATAAAACAAGAAATGTCAGTTTTTTAAAAAATTGAATAAATTTTAAAACTGTGCAAAAGTGCATTTGTTTGTGGAATCTCTTTGAGGGGTCTGAAGCTCATTATTATTATTTTAATTTTTTAAAATTTCGTCGATTTTTTAAATGTATATATATATATGTTTGCCTTTTTAGGTTTTTTTCATTTTGTTGCAAGTTTTCTGGATGCATAATATTAAGGTATTACTGCTGCACATAACCTAGTCTTTTTTTCCCTACCTTGTTCTAAATATTTCTTTCGTGTTTCATTGCCCATTTAACTCTAACAGATAAAGAATTAAAGCGTGTTACCACTTTTTTGGCACACCCTGTATATTCAAAAAAAGTATAAAAAATTTCAGAGTATAAAAGCATATTTGCCTTTTTAGGTTAAAAAGAAAAAGTATAAAAAGTATTCAAAAAATTTGTAAAGATAACCTTCTGAAAAGCTATTAACTGCATATATTAGAAATTTGATGCAATTATTATAAACTTAACTGGAACACCAATAACTACTATAAGTGTCAATTTCTGGTGAAATCCATTTTTTTAAACCAATAATTTACACCCCCCATCTTAAAAAATAAATAAATTTCTTTATTTTTTTAATAAACTGTACAGACTTATTTTATATACCATTATCTCATACAACACAGTTTATTTACTTTTTAAAAAGAAATAGGCTTCAAATAGAAATAGGCTAATAATGAACGAATCTTAATTTCAGGATTAAGACAGCTACTGAGAATCAGACTTTCTTTTAGCACTGAGCTTATAATCTCAATTTCTGATACCTAGAAACCTCAACAGGTAAAAAAAAAAAAAATTGAAGAAAAACGTCTAAATTGTCACTAGATAGCACCATTTGATAACAGTTTTTAAATAAAAGCTTATTATAATAAATTATCTGGCAAAGTGTCAATTACTGGTGCACTTACCCTAATCTGCAAAAATTCTTGAAAATCACAAAACACTCTGTTTAGCAGCGAATGGCAGTACGGTACCCAGAAAAAAATTCGTGAGGGTCCAAACATTTCGGCGAGTGGTACGTCAACAATAATCGGTCAGCTCTCACTGGATTCATTGCATCATGGAGTCTTTCTTGAGTAGTTCATAGAATTCTCACGTGATCGGAATCTCTATTCCACATTTCCGGACTATTCCATAACACCCTCCGCTCCTCTACATTTTATAAATTGTTTTAAAAACAGCTTTTCTTTCTTTTCTTTAAGTATTCAAAATATTCCATTCAGTTAAAAGGTGCACTTAAAACAGTTTAAACAAGTTATTTAAAATATTAAGGTATGCTCTCTGAATTATCGTCGAGTTTTAACTTTATTCAGTTAAGCCAGTTAAACCTTTGTTCTATCAAGCATTAAATTGTGTAAATGCATTTTATTAGGTAACACAAATTGCATGCTGTTTAGCAATTTTTAAAACAGAGACGACAAAGTGGATGATATGCATTAGGAAACTATACTTTTATTCATTAAAAATTTCCGTACTTAAATGATTATTAACAGCATTTCACAGTGGTTTGACGGAGAAAGGTAACCCTTAAATACTCTAGAAACACGTAAACCACTCGTATGACTTACGACCTTTAAATCTTTATTTAAGAACGTCTGCTTTGGAAAAATAGTGGAATATTTTCGAGTTCTTTATTGGTATATTTTTTGCAGAGATAATTGACTCTTTCCACCTGTCTTCAACTTCACTTAACTGTGTAGCAAGATTGCTTCCTCGGAGGTCGAGAAATCATTTTGCGAGATCCTATTTGGTTTACGACTGAAATTTCGCTGTAAAAATAATTTTACTTTTTTGAGTTATGTATGTTGTCAGGATTCTCGCCGAAATGGAAAACAAAGCGCTCCCACTATGGGCGCCGGCAGCATAGGGCAAGAGGGGGCAATGCCCCCCCTGGATTTTTGTATGCAGTGTTTTCCCTTGCTTTTTTGCCCTTTCCAACATGGTAACCATACGTTGAAGTAGTTTTTGCCCCCCCTTGAGTAGTCTTCCCCCGCCCCTTGGAGTAGTCTTTGCAACCCCCCCCCCCTGGGAAATATTCTGCCGGCACCCATGGCTCCCAGCAAGGAAAATGCTCCGATCTCAACGCAGTTATGTTACTATAGCAGAAGGATTTCAATTTAGTATTTCATGTTATAAGGCTATTACAGCTTCTAAGCATTATAAATAGAACATGTTGAGATATAGGGCGACAAAGCTATATGAAATAAAATTTAAGTTTTCAAAAACTATGTGTAGCATTTTTGGGACACATTTTTTCGGACTATTTTCAATAAAAGGGGTGAGAGATAAAATGACATAGTCATTAATATATATATATATTAATGACTGTATCATTTTATCTCTCACATGTATTTTTCATGCATCACATGTATTTTTCTTTAAATAGGTTACAATCATAAAAATTTCAATGGCTTAAGAAAATTGTTGAGTATTGAATTGTTTATTTGTTTATTGTGCAATGTCTTATCCTCCTTAATTCTGTATCCCCCAATAAACATTTATCTACTTAACTGTAACTGTGCTCGCGCACTCATTCTTTTTACTTCTATACTTTTTTTCTTCTTGATGTACCTTGTTATGTGTGTGGGGTGCGAGATAAAATGACATAGTCAATTAGTATCGTTTTAATATGGAAATAATGAAACTAAAAAATTAGGCGGGTTCATGATGGTCTCCCCTGACGAGGCTCGAACAGCCGAGTTATATATAATATATACACACACATATATATATATACACACTGAATCGATCAATGCAATGCAAATTTTAAAAGTAACTACAGATATTCGACTTTAATTTATGATATGTTCGACATGCTTGCCTTGAATGGCTGTGATGTGTTGCACAGAGTCATATCTAGGGTCCTGAGTGCACTCGGCTAGATTTAAAGTTTGCACCCCTAAGATTTCTTCTTAACTTGCTATTATGTAGGAAAAGCCTGCAAAATGCGCCATTCTGAAACTTGCGGCCCTGGCAGCTACCCACCTGGCCAGTCCCCTAGTTACAGCATTGGTGGTCCAGACGAAGAACAACATTCTGAACAATTTGCTGAAGGGGTGAGGGTTTTCTTACCCACTTCAGCATTTTGATCGTTTTAACTCTTGGAACATTTGTTGTCAGCTTGTACTTGGCTGCAGATTTTCTTTTAGCCTCAACAATACTGTTGCTATTGCTGGAATAGAAGACTTTGGTGATCGATGTATACTTAGAAATGCTGTATTTAGACAATTTCACTCAAAAGGAGAAACAAAACGATAATTAGAGTGTTAATACGCGGGAAGAAAATCCCGACATATCCAGCATTCAATCGCCAAGTTTTAACTGAATGTTGCCAACTATAAAAAATTACCAAGGTTTTTTATTTTTAAGCTAAATAACTGTCACAATGTATCAACGCAAGAGTTTCCTCATAAAACATGCTTATTCGATTTAAGAAGAGTTTGAATATGTAACATCCACCAGGGACGTATCCAGAAAAAAACTACGGATTGGGCCAAACGGTAAAAATAATGCAGAATTTTTCACAAATAAAGAATTTATGATTATCATTTTACTAACAAAAGTAAAAATTTCGGCAGGGGAGGAGGGGTCCGTACCCCCTGGACCTCTCTTAAATACGTCCTTGATAACACCATACCTTCACCTTTAAAAAAAAAAAAATTAATATTGTTTTTTCCCTTTGAACTAAAAATAAATAAATAAATAAATAAATTGTGACATAAATACCACTAGACTTGTTGGGTCTTGTCGAAATACGCAGTACCATAGAAAAACGGCACCACCATCTAATCCCTGTACGAAGAGAGAAAAGTATTTTTTCTTCACAGAATGTCAAAAAAATATGTAGACTTCTTACCTATATAGTCATTTTCACACGCACTGTTAACTTTACTGTGTCGGCAGGAACTCTATTATGTTTCCCGGGCGCCATGCTTTATCGGATATATTTTTTCAGCCATAGACACGCACACTTTCATTAGCTGGAGGGTGGAAAGTTCCATACCCGATATCTATTCGAAGGTTTGTTCCGATCTGGAACATACCTTCAAGTTACATAGAAGAAAGAATCTTTTCTTCCTTTGACAAACTGTGAAGCTATGCTCGTAAATAAACCTTATCACAATCCAAGCTTTTCTTTTCGTCGGGGTATTGTGCTTTAGCTTTTAGGCAGATATCTGAGGTTATGTAATTTCTTTATAAATGCAGCTCCATCAGGTTTTTTCCTTGAAGAAAAACGTATTAATCCGATAAGAAATTTTTCTTCCCTAGAACCACCCATCTCTGTTCTTTGAGCGTACGTTGCATTCCATAAAACACACAGTGTGACCGAGCGAATATTTGGATCCTTATATTAAGATGTTTCATCACTGTCACAGGGGTTACGTGGGAATTCGCTTAGGGGGGCCCCTCGAAAATATGCTACCGCTGGCCCTTTGCGAAACCTCCCCCACATAAAAAACATCAGTGGTCCGGCCATCACTGTAGGTTATACCCCAACTGACCGAATCCCAAAAGATCGAAAACCAATTAACGGTCATTAACCATTGTGTGCTCTGGGTCTAGGAGAGTCGAGAATTAGGGGTTGTATTACTATTTACTATTATTGCATCCTGCTCTAATTCCCGATTATCTTCTGTCTTCGGCAGACGGTTATAGCCCAACTCATCGAATTCCAAACCCTGCTTCAGGGTGGCGGGGGGTGGGGAGGAAAAGAAAAAAAAAACATCTGCCGCACAGTCGCACATACGGATGGTCAAAAGATTAATGGATGTCTATTATCGTATCCGGAAGCTCTCCTTCAACTGCAAAAGGGACTTGATCGGTATATGAAAGAATACTCTGGCTTTACTTTCTTAAAGCATTTTATTAACATTGTAATAAGGGTGTTCAAAAAACAGAACTGCATAAGAGCCCTTTGAGGGACACAAGTCAAAATAAAATAAATGCGATAGAAAGTTTTTTTTTCTTAAAAGCTGCGCACTGCAATAAATGAAAAATTAGTGACATTTATGAAACCTTTAGAAAACAATTTCAAAGATGGAATTCCACAGCCAAATACTTCATAGAGTTCTCGATGATTTTTTTTTTTTGGCTCACACTCCCAGAAAGTGGTACGGTTTGCACAAAAAATCTGATACTCATTTTGTCATCTGATGTTTTTATTAACCTTTTACAGAATGAATTAAAATAAAGGCATATTTTAATTCTCTTTACCCCATATTTTGTCTTCCAATGCGTTAAAAGGATATTAGTCATTCAAATGGGGGGAGGGGGGGGGAATTGTATACAATTTTCGCTGTGTTCTCAGAAGCATGTGTCATTTCTGACTACTTTTGTATTGGTTTCAAAAACGGAATATATTGATAGGTAGTATAAATACTAAGCAAAATACCGAGTTTTCTCGCATAATGGCGGCACTTTTTTGCCAATTTTTCATGTTGAAAGTCTAGGTTTGACTATTATGCGGAGGAAATCTACTCCGTAATATTATAACTCTCAAGCTATTTTTTTTCTGCTTCTAAAGGGGGGTGCGACTATTATGCCAGGGCGACTATTACGCGAGTAAACACGGTATTAAGATATAATAAAAGATTTATTTTTAAGCTTTAGAAAAGATATGAATCAAGTTTGAAGTGAGAGTGGGTATATTAATATAGCTTTGTAAAAATTTCTGAAAATGGCTATTTTCATGATCTTTCGTCCACTTTCCCATTCAGTGTTTGCGCTGGACTTAAAAATCTCCGAGTCAGGTTAACTCACTATGAATAAAAGAGTCAATTTTTAGAACATGCGAGTCAGTTTAATAAGTTTTTAAAAATATTTTTTGAATATAGCTTTAAAAAATACGTTATTTTATTTATTTTTTCCTTTTGCAGTTTACGATTTTATTGCTAAATATGTCAAAAGAATAACATTTCAAGAAATAAAATTTAATTATAAATAAATTAGGTAATTTATTAAGAATGTATGAGTTTTTATGATTTTTTCACGAATCAGCGTTTTTTACGAGCACTCAGTTATAACGAGCTAATATCGCGGCCCCTTCACATTCGTTATAAGTGAGTTCCACTGTACTATATACGCAGCAGTGAATATTTATCAAATTATATTTGGTCTTATTTACATTTAATTTTTTTCTTTCACATTCAAATTAATATAATAAAAGCCAATAACATTGCGTTTGAAACTGTTTAAAATCGCTATATTCTCTTATTTGCTCTTGTATAGGAGAGTGTTCTATAATCGGTGTATTGCATCAAATTTGTTGATACATAATATAGTTAGAAAACGAACGAAACCGCGATGCTCGGTTTACTACATAATCGTAGTGGTTCAGCAGAAAAGTTTCATTTCATGAAAGAATGTTAAAATGGGTAATACAGAAGACCTATTTCAAGAAAGTGCTAATTTATTTTGATTATGATGTAAATGACTGCGACAGAAATTATTAATTTCATGTGGCCTTTAATTTTCGACGTCAAGCTTTTTAACTATGGATATTATAGAAGTATTAATTCTTCACTATTCTATATCCTAACAAAGTAACTTGGAGTGGTAAAAAATTGCCAAAAATTTCAAGTAGGGAACAGATTAGTTTAAAGTAACGCATATTTTTATTTATTTACTATAACTAGGGATGGACACGAGACGAAAAATAAGCGTCTCGCGTCTCGCAAAATAGCCTAAAAGCTTTGTCTCGTCTCGCAAAAATCCCTATATCGTAATGTTAAAAATGTGTGTCTCGTCTCGCAAAAGATCTGTAAATCTCTGTCTCGTCTCGCAAAAAAGTCGTCTCGCGTCCATCCCTAACTATAACTGAAGTACCCATTGTTCATGGGTTAGTACTGAATGCAAATTTCCAAAAAGCAAGAACTTTCGTCAGCATTGTATAGGAGTACAATGAGTGGAAGTATAGCATATTGTTAAAAGTAACGAAAGAAAAGTTATAATTTTTGTATATTGTTAAAAGATTACAGGTTAGAGAATAATTAAGTAATTTTATTTGATTCGCGTTAGTGGTTATTTTGTGATGCGCGAACGAATATTTATGCATTTTGAAATAATTTTCATAAAATGTCGAATCTAATCAACATCTTAGCAAAATTGGAAGCCTAGAATTGAATTTGAGCGACCACTTATTAAGTCGCCAAATTTCGTTCCATTCCCTGTAGTCTTTATTTCGAAATGCTGACACAACATTTACGAATTTTGAAACGATTTTTGCAAATTTCAAAATTTAATCATATTTTAAAAATTCAACGCCTATAATTTAAGCGGAGCAACCACCTATTATGTCACCAAATTTCATATCATCAGAGGTACGGAATTTTTGTAAATAAAAAAAAACAGAAATTTCGCAGAAAAAAAAATATGTTTTGAAATTTTGCTAACATTCGCATAAACTACGTATAAAAAAATTATTTGCTCTTAAAATTTATATTCAATGTTAATTAAAAGCTAAATATAGTGTTTTTAACATTTGAGTGTTTTAGAGTCGCTCTTTTGTCTGTAACGACGATATAATAATCACGAAAGAAACGTTCTGGCTGTCCGCTACATTTTCAGGGAGTGTTTTGAAAAAAGGAATTTTCAAAAAGCTTTCGACCGATATAATTTGGCATAGTTGCAGCCACAGATAGAGAAAATAATTGACAAATATCAAAATAGGCTTCGTATGTTGTCATGAATTTCATGTACAATGAAAGTTTATAGAAAGTTCTTTCAGATACGACTTATAGCATTCTGCTGTATTAAAATGAAAATGCGCTGATTTTGTCTTTCAAGTATTGTTTTCAAGTCTCCTAATTTGTTCCACAAACGGTAAGCAAATGCGTAACTTAAACGCCACGTCAGACTTGATATAGTTTTGCAATTTCTCAAATTCTCACTAGCATCTATATAAATAAAGCAATGCGTAAACTGTCCGTTAGTCCGTTAGTTTGTCTGTCTGTGTCTCGCGTAGCTCGCAGACGGGTGATCGTAGACCTACCAAATTTTGTACGGAAATTCTCCAACACGGGTCCCGACACACCTCCAAGCGATTTTCTCAAAATTCGAATTAGTTTAGGAGATATTGATTAAAAAAACCCCGTCAAAAACACCAATTTTTGCTTTCCGCAAAACCGCAATTGTAGTCCCTGCAGTGAAAAAGTGAGAAATAAGCATCGAGGTTGCCATGTTTGGCAAATTTATTAAATGATTTAGACTCTTGAATTAAAAATAAAAGAATAATCTTTTTTTTCTGTTTAGAATATTTGGAAGGCTGTTTTTTAATTAAAATATCGTGTACATGTGAAATCAGAGCAGGAATGAACTGTTTTATACTCAAATTAAAAATAGGATTTGGAAATTTTCCTAGACAATAATGTGCAACTTTTTAATTTGGCGAAAAATAAAATGGTTGATATGCGATTTTCAGAAGATGATTCGAGCGCTTGGCGCAATTTAATGAAAGTGTACTTTTAAAAACAAGCGTAGGTTATCTTATAAATAAAAATGAAATTCTGTTTGTCAGTTTGTCGATTTGGGTAGTATACAAATCCACAAAAATAGACCTATCAGCCTGAAATTTTGCACAGATATGTAGAATAATATAGAATAAATGATAATCCACTTTAAAACTTTGAAAATCCACCCGTTCCCGGAATTTTTTATGTTCTCCACGCAGAAAGCTTTCCGTAATTGTAACCCCTATAGTGAAAAAAGTGTGAAATAAGCATCGTGGTTGCCGTGTGTGGCGATTTTGCCGAATAAAATGTTTTAAATTCTTTAAGTAAAAATAAAAGAATAATAATGATTTTTTGAAATTTATATTTGCAAGGTTATTTTTTAATTATAATATCGTGTGCGCATAAGAAATGAGAGCAGGAATCAAATGTTTTATACGCAAAACAATGAGGATTGAAGATTTCCGAGACTAATATGTAAATTTTTTTAGTTTGGCGAAAAATAAAATGGCTGATAGGCCGATTTTTAGAAAGTGAGTTCTAGCGGTTTGCACAGTTTTAGGATTTTTGGCGCAATTTACTGAGAGCTTAAGCAAATAGCATTTTAGAAAACAAGTGCATAAGTTTTAATAGAATACAGCGTTAAATTTTAATTATCCGTGCAGAAATAATGCAGTTTTTAGGGCATTTCAAGCGATCTAGCTTCAGAATTCTCGCCAATTGAGTACATTGATTTAACTTGGGGGAATTCCGCCAAATTTCAGAAAATTGAACTCTTCTCATCGAGGTAACGATGAATAAAACACGTTATAGTTGATAATTTTAAAAATATGCCTGCTTTACTGTTTGGCGGTCGAACCGTTTCCCATTTTGATTGCTGCTAAGTCAATGCTTCGAATGATTCCCTGAAAAAACTCTTGCAAAATGGTGTATTGGCACTTTGGCGAGACTTACATTTGAAACTGGATTTTATTTGAGACTGGTATATATAATAACACTGGTTATAGATAAAAATAAATGTCGGTATGTGTGTATGAGATTGAAAAACTCCACCACCGTGTCACCGATCGCCATGAAATTTGGTTCAGCTAAGTCTTTTATCATGGAGAAGGTTTTTATGCTATCCGTTTTCCTCTAACTTGCCACTAGGTGGCGCAGAAGAACGTCGAATTCTATTCCGTTTAGCCGTTTGCTATGCGAATATCGTCCAACCAATTTCGATGAAATCGATTTCGATTTGGTACACGCGGATTCGATTTGGTACCCGCACAAACCAATTTCGATTTGGTACACGCGGATATTAGAACACGGAGAATATTTTTCACTATCCATTTTGCTGTAACTTGCCGCTAAATGGCGCTGCAACGCATCAACTTGTATACCGTTCGATCGATCGGCATAAAATTTTTTATACTTACACATTTGAGCACGAAGAATATATTCTAACTGTGTTCCTTTTGATGTCACTCACCACTAGATGGCACTGCAATGCATTATTACTTGAACTCGCCACTAGATGACGCTGCAGCAAGCCAAATTATTGGCCATTCAAACAGTCTCTATGAAAATCAGCATTCATAGCTATTTGAACAATGAGAATATTTTGGCGTTATCCATTTTGCTATAATTCGCCACTTGACGGCGCTGTAGCAAATCATTACTTTAATTAACTACTAGATGGCCCTGCAGTGTATCAATTCTTGACTGTGCAACTAATGGCTATGAAAATAGGTATACATAGATATTTGAACAAAGGGAAGAGTTTGGCGCTATTCATTTTCCTATAACTTGACACTAGATGTCACGTCAACACATGAACTTCAGGACTATCGAGCCGATCGCCATGAAAATTCGTATACATCGATATCTGAATGCGAAGAATATTTTCACCGTATCCGTTTTGCTAAAACTCGCCAGTAGATTGCGCTACGCCGCATCGCCTTCTTCACCATACAAACGATTGCCTTGAAATTCGGAATGCATGATTATGAACACAATATAACGCGATATCCATTTTTGCTATTTCTCTTTATTACAATAAATAGTAATCACAAGAAATCGTAATATTCAAAAGTCCATTCATTCCCGTGCGAAGAACGGGTACTGCAGCTAGTGTAAATAATAATAAACCCTTTGTGGCCTATGAATTATTAGATTGATATTCTTTATTTTCTGTAGAAGCTATAATTCACTTTTAAATCTCAAGTAAGCTTGCAAATGTCTTGTGTAATGATTTTATAACCTTTGTAGATAAGTGCAAAATGGAAAAGGAAAAAAAAAAAAGCCTAATGATTGCCAAAGCTTTCGATTCTTGATGATGTATATATTATTGTCAGATATTTCACAAAAAATTCCAATCAAGTAATTTTTGCTCAACAAAATATCAATTTAGAGTGGACATTCTTTCTAGCATTATATAAAACTTAAAAATATGCGATCTTATTGAAACTTCGCGACATTTTCACCTAGCATGAGTACAACCCCCTATGAAGGAGTGACATTTACACAGGCACCAACTCCTTCTTCCATGATAATATGTAGGATAATAAATATTTCAATTAGAATATTTAATTTTCAATCGTCAATTTCATTACCTATTTTTCAAATAAAATGTTCCAGAATATTTTTGTATTTACTATCCTAATTTCGAGCATTTATTTATTGCAGCTGGTTAATTTTTAGTTATTCATGTTAAATACATTTTGAAGCAATAGTTTATTTATATTTACTGTTTTCTACGGGAGGAGGCCTAAAAAAGGGCCCCGTAAAAAAACACACAGAATTAAAAATATCTGTTTTTTAGGAACAAAAACCCTCAACCTTGTGTGTACTAGATTTTTTTTAAATTAAATCTTTGAAATGTTAGAGTCTGAGATGGGTTCCCTGTAAATAATAATAATTAATCAAAAAAATTAAAGACGTTCTAGGAAGCAACTTATGCTTAAAAACAGTAAGGTAACTTTAAACCGTGTTTTCTCAAAAAGCATTTTTAATGAATTGTCTATAACATGATCAAATTTCTCTAAAAAGTTGTAACTGCTGTTAATATACCGTGTTTACTTGCGTAATAGTCGCACTTTTTGTGTCAATTTTTCATGGTGAAATTTAGGTGCGACTATTGTGATGGGAAATCTACTACATAATATTGTTCACTCTAATGCTAAAACATTACTACTTTACCAAATGCTTCCAGATTATTGCAATATATTAAATAATCTTTTCGACAGTTGCACACAAAAAAGAGCTATATTTCCACACTAATATTTTTACAGACATATATGAAGGTCAAATATACGTGACTGCGATTTTTATGCCGATAAAACATTTTGACGATTTTTTTTCTGCTTTAAAACGGGGGTGCGACTAATTATGCGAGGGTGACTATTACGTGAGTAAACATGGCATTTTAAATTTCAATTATCCTGCGGATAAGGCAATGCTCCTAAAAAAAAAAAAAAAAAAACTTTTTTCCCCCCTCAAAAATCTATGAATAGAAGTTTTATATTGAGATTTAAAATATGTCATAGTGTATCAAAATATGTCATAGTGTATCATTAAAGAAAAAAACAGCAAGTATGCTACTACTGTTCATTTGCTGACAACATCCCCTGTAATTTTTGTGGCGGATCACGGTTTCAGCCCATTATTGATGATAAATGACAGCTACTCCATGACAGCTGGACAGGAGCCGAAGGGAGCTACCGCGAGCATAGAAGTGACCGCGAGGAGGGGGAGGGCAGCTAGGGTCAGGGTCAACTTGCTTCCTCTCCGAGACAGCAAAGATTCTCTCTCCGAAGGAAAAGGAGATAACACAATTACATGTTGGATTTTTACTAGGTCCCCAACCTTTTGAGACATCTGTTGCTAATTCATTCGACGATTTGGGATTCGACGATTTGGACCGTTCCCTCACTGGTTGGGTCCCCTTGAACATTTGCTACCTCTGGCCCTTTGCGAGACCCCCCCTCTCAAAAAAAAAAAAAAAAAAAAACAGAGGGTCCCGTCATTCGCTGCCTCCACCCAGTCGGAAATCCGACGATTTTCATGAGCGTCGGAACTTCCACCGTCGGAAGTTCCACGACACCTGTCACAGGCGTAGACTGATACACACACTTATAATATACAAGGTGTTTCAGAACGTCATTTGAAAATTTTTAGGAAAGAAAAAACAACAAAAAAACATTAAAATAGTCCCGCTTCTGTTGAAACAACGGTGGAAAATACTAAGGTAGGCATACTTATCGTTTTGTTAGTTGCAAGGTCCTTTGAAAAATGATGAATTTAATGTAACAATTTCACGAAATATTTATTAACACGGTATATTGTACTTTAATACATATTGTCCTAAACCAATTCTATTAATACAAATATTACTTATACTAAATGCTCAACTTAAATGCATTTTGTCTTCCATGGTTCAAGTTTATATCCTGACGGCTTCAATCCGAGAGGAATAGCGAGCCGTATCATTAACAGTTTTTCGAAGGAATTTCAAAACAACATTTGTGTGTTACCAATGGCAGTCCTATGGTACGTGTAGCCCCTCTGCAAACTTAAATATAGTATTTGGCAATTTATTGCAAAATTCGCCCATATTAGAGACTTTTGGTGCAACTTTTGAGGGAGGCACAGGTTCGTCGTCATATTAGCTAATTATATTGTAGGATATAGTATTGTGCTTTAAAGAGATTCCTGCCATTGAACGTATTGTATTGCAATTATTTTGGGAGCTCCTATAGAAGAACTATTAGCGATACAGACTAGAGGTGGGGAAAACCGCTATTTTCAAAGAACAGTTGTTCACCGTTCCCGTTCTTTTTTAAAGAACAGTTCTTTTTCCTGTTCTTTTGAGAACAGGTTCTTTGATTCATGGTAGCTTTATTATGACTATTTTATTCAATTTAAAAATGAAAATATACGTCTTTTTAACATGTACTATACTTTAGTACAATTGTAAAACCCGCAGTGGTCTGGGCACTAAACTCCGTTGCCATAAGAACACGAAAAGTGAAGCAGCATCCGGATTGGCCAGTGCTTGGGAGGGTCAACTTCCTCTCGGCTCGACTGCTGTGGGACCGTGTGCCCTAATGGGATCTGGTGCACGTAAAATCCGTCGTGGCTTCAATGTCCTCCAAATTGTTAAACGATACCTCTGGGGGTGCCGATTTCAGGGGGTTGGTCCCTCCTCTGGAATTGGTTCAAAATTAGGGGACCCCAAGCTGAGTCGCAGTTCCTCCCACTGGGGCTCATTAAAATGGAAGCAGCCCCTTCCGCCCATCGCCTGCCTATTTGAGGGATCTGGCACTGCCCCGCGGGTTGCCAGAGGGCATTAGTAACAACAACAACAACAATTGTAAAATGTTTAAAAAAAACTTTGCAACCAACATTCTGGCTTTCTTCAATCAAGTATGTTAACAGTAATTTTTTGTAAAAATATTTTAATGGCAGCTGTCGTCAAAAAAAGGGTTTCTAGATCTGTGGCACGCGATGAACGTTTCGATCGTCCGCCCTCTTGCTAGTAGTTAAGTCTAGCGATGGCAACGGCCGCCTTTATTTCAGCATTGGGAAAGGGTTGCGCCTTAAAGGGTAAAAAAGTACATGCTCCAGCTTAAAAATTAAAGACTCCGTTTAAAAAGCTGTTAAGTATCAGGCTCCAGATTAAAAATAATACGCGTGTATAAATATTTCGATTGCTTCGACTACGATTTAAGAAAATGAATACGACTTTGGCATATAAAATGACATGGCTCCGAAAATCCAGATTAAATGGCTTCCGACCAGGGCCATACCTAGAAAATAATTTCGGAGTCGGGGAGCATCGTATATCGGGATAAAATTTTCAGGATATATCCCCCACACCCAATTTCTGTCTAATTTAGCAAGATTAATTTTTTTTTTATTACTGCACAAACATTTCGTTCATTTATACATCACTGCATTTCATACCCCACACCATGGGTGCCGGCAGAATATTTCCCAGGGGGGGCAAAGACTACTTCAACGTATAGTTACCATGTTGGAAAGAGCAAAAAAGCAAAGGATAACACTGCATACAAAAATCCAGGGGGAGGGAGCATTTCCCCCCCTTGCCCTATGCTGCCGGCGCCCATGCCCCTCACCATCCCCACACAGAAAAAATTTTCTGGCTACGTCCCTGTATAAATACACCATGTACATATAATGTAATAAGTTCGGGGGAGCGGCGTCCGAACTCATAGGACCCCCCAGTGGCGGATTAATGCATTTTTGTCGGGGGGGCGGTAAGTTAGAGGATTGACATACACATCCATTTTTTGGAAGGAAAATAGGATCTTTTAGATTAATTTCTTTTTCTCGGGGGGGGGTCGCCCCCTCCGCCCCCCCTTTAATCCGCCCTTGCCCCCCCCCGTCTAAGTACGGCCTTGCTTCTGACTCCAAGTCTACAACTTTGACCCTAGCTCAGAACTTAATTAAAGCAAAAGAACAGGGAACAGATTCAATGAAAGAACACCTTTCACCGAAGAACAATTCTTTTAACCTGTTCAACAAGAGAACGCCTTTTACTCCGTCCCCCGAAAGAACGCCTCAGCTCTCCGTTCCGAAAAAGTACACCAGCTCAGGAAAAGAACTAGGTGTTCCCGCTCACTGCTCGGAGAACTCCTCGAGTCGTGATCAAAGAACGTGTTCTTTTTCAGCCAATAGGAGAGGCTGCTCCGGAAGAGGTTCTTTTTCAGCCAATAAGAGATGGCTAAGAGCGTATGAAGCGAAGGCGCGTTTTATATGGAGATAGTGTAATGCTTATATTATTGTTTGACGTTGATAAAATATTTTTTTCGATTTGTTTGTGTTTCAGACTATCATTTTCTTTATTATTAAATTTTTTACTTTGATTCAAATTGAGTAGTTTGGCTGGAATAATAAAAATTGACGAATTGTAATCCTGTGAGTGCATTTTGTATTGAACATATAAGAAAGTTTCTTTGCCCGGGTCCACTTTAAAATTATGGTAGGTTGGGTTAAAAGTTCTATCCCCCCCCCCCCAGATAATCATCTTCGTTATCATTATTTCTCAATATAACTAAGATTCCAAAATTAGAATTTGATAAAGCTAAAATTGTGAACTTCTGTCCCCACCATCAGATACGTAGCCAATGTGGGGGAGGAGGGGGTCTGCCCCCCCAGAATTTAAATTTTTCTTAGCAAAAAAATATTAATCGTGCCTTTCAATGAGAAATTTCACCATTAAGGCATTTTCCAAAATTTCTCTTTTCAACACGCTTGCCTGCCATAAAATTTTGAAGCGTCGGACCTTAATGAACTGAAAACATGTTTTTGCCGTGATCACTGAACAGGGTGTTCCCGTTCTTTCTTGAGAACAGGTTCAAAAGAACAGGATGTTCATTCTTTCCCCATCTCTAATACAGACACTATTTTGGAGGGAGAGATTTATATTGTAATCCTCAATAATCAATACCGACTTTAATTCATTTCAAATAGTCGAATATCTCTAAAATACGTTTTAAAGAATGGCTGGCCATAGTGCGTAATATATTGGAAATCTTCTGAGCTCTCTCCTGTAGAACCCCTATAAATGCCACATGTATTATTTTCAATAGGATACATGGTATTGTACATAGAAAACATACATAAATTTCGTAGTAATCCATGCATACTAGGTTGCACTGTTGGAGCGCCTCTGTGTGCGGCATCTGGTTTATGTCTCTTTATTGCTGTCACGTGGTTCGTAGCAGAGGGCCTGCTCGGCATTCTCTCATTCGAGGCCGTGTGGCTTGAGTATTTGAGGAGCTATGCCATGAGAGGCAGCCCCGAGTTATACATATATTGAGTTTGTGATTTTCTTAAAAAATAAAAATTACAGTCTACTATTGAGTATTGAGCTATCTATTGAGTCTTCAACAACATGCACATTTTGGCCGCGATGCGGCCATCGACGACCAAAACTGGTCGCCGAAGGCTGCTAGTCCATGCATATTTACGGAAGTTAGAGCACGGACGGGCAGATGAACAGACAGACAAACGGAAATCATAAACACTTTTCAACCTTTTTGGAAAGTGTTAAAAAGGCTCCCACTTTTATGCTCCAGATGAAGTTTTTCTCAGTTATTGAGTTCAAAATGCCGCCCCTTTAAAGATGGCACCCCGATGCGACGTTTACCCCTTGCTTACCGTGTCGGGCCGCCCCTGCATTGCAATTGTCTGATGTGAATTTGTTACATTTTAAATGCTTTGGTAGTGGTCCACACATATTTATAGCTCTTTTATTAGAGCACACTCACACAACATGCGCAATTTTATAATGGCAATAATGGAATTTTTTAACAACGTTGTTCTTTTGCTTTGTTGTGTTGTTTCTAATGCCCTCTGACAACCACGGAGCCGTGCTATATCCCCCATATAGGACGGCGAAGGGCGGAAAGGGATAGCTTCCATTTTTAAAGAGCCCCAGTGGGGGGGAAGTCCGACTTTGCTCGGGGGTCCCCTTACTTTGAACCAATTCCCACATGAGGGACCAACCATCTGAAATCGGCACTCCCAGAGGTATCGTTAAACATGGAGGACATTGGAGCCACGACTGATTTTACGTGCACCAGTTCCCATTAGCGTACACGATCCCACAGCAGTCCAGCCGAGAGAGCAGTTCACCCTCCCAAGTACTGTCCAAGCTAGATGCTGCTTCACTTTCCGTGTTCTTACGGGAACGGAGTTTAGTGACTAGGCCACCAAAGGGACTCTTTTGCTTTATATAGCGAAATATTATATATGCAACGATTAGTGTACACACAAATAAAACATTGCGTTAGAAAGTAGTCTTAACAATAAACATATATGACATGGTGTTGTGGGATTACGGCCAATTATTTGCACAAGGTATCTAAGCCGAGGGGTGGATGCTCTCCGTGGGATTCTAATCCGCATTTAAGCTAAGTTTCGGAGGAAACCACGGAAAACTCCGAACGGTTAAGTCGACGGACGCAACCTGGTTTTGAACCCGGCACCTTCCGTCTCCCATTTCAGAGCTCTATGCGCTCGACCACCGGTCGGGGCATAATTGACATGATTTACCTTTCTTGTAGGAATTACCTTTTCAGTTGTGAATGTCTATTCATACAAATTAGTGCATCCATGTAAATCGTAACTTTTAGTATGGCAGTAAGTCAGACTTCCTGAAACCTAAAATAACACATTCCGGTCTGAACTCTTACGTTTTCCTAATGGTGAATTCAAGGGGAAAGTGCCATGTAGCAATCACCCTCCCCACTTGAGTACACTAAAACCTTGAAATCTGTTTTTGCTCAAAATTTTTCTGGTATTCTATAGTAATAGTAATAATAAAATGTTGAAGAAGTAAGCGAATATGCAAATTAAGAATGAGTTTACTTTGCCAAAAATTAACGCGCAAAGCCGTTTTCTAAAGGCAGCTTCAAAGAGCCATTCTGTGATGTAAAACTTATTATACGAGGGTATTTTCACCGCTTCGTCTAACCAAAAATGAGAGCTATCAGATTAAACTTGGACTCAAGACTAAAACAGAAGTTAAAAATAATAAGCCATTTCTTTGAAAAAGTTTTTGCGTAAGCTGATAAAATGTCCCACCCTACTTAATGCCCACCTCCTTCTAACTTTTTTGAATCTTTTATCCTTCGCCTCATGTCGTATGGTGGTTAGCCCACCACTCTCTACAATTAGAGCTCGGGATCGACTGCCGAATTCGGCTTTGTTGTTAAGTTGTTCGTCCCTTCATAAGAGGTAACGTTAGACTGCCAACAGGGTGCCCCGCTATAAAACGGACATTTCGGTCCTTTCTAGCGATGAATGTCTACACGATAAGTGCCCACCGTAGGGGGGAAAAAATCAATAAAAAAAATATCTTCCAATCGGTTTTGGATTCGAAGTTGTGACAAATTAAGGAACAACAATAATTTGATTATACTGACTGGTTGATTTCGAAGAGAAAAGACAACATTCATAAGGCTGGGTGCACTCATTCGCTATTTTCTCGCAGCTATGCCGCAATGTTGGGGTGAAGTAACCGCGATGTATAGGCGTAATGCACACTATACCAGCGGCAACCGCCCCATCTTGAGTGCAAATTTGGCGGCGAATTCCTACCGTCCCGCAGCGGCACAGAGCGCGCCAGCACTGTCTTTCAGTACATTGTTACAATCAGTACACACCATCGTCATTTTGCCGCCGCGCGAAAATAACGAAAAGTGCGCCCCGAGCCTATAATACATTTCACCTTACCTTTCTGCCCGCCCTGTTGTTGTGCAGATTCATGAGCGACCTCTCGTCGCCCTCTATCTCCCTGGCGTCCATAAACTGGCGGCTCATCCTCATGCCGTGCCGGACGTCCGCGCTGCAGCCGCCCCACTTGAATCCGCCCCTGGCGTCCAGCATCCCGTCCCGGGACGAATCGCAGCCGCAGTGCCGGAGCAGTCCGCGACTGCAGGCCTGAGTGATGGCGTACGTCACGCCAGCACTCGTCACGGCGTACGTGTAGGCGGCCTCCCTGCTACCTGGAAAAAGAAGACAGCATTCAAGTGTTGTGCTTTCATATGGAGGTACACTCGGGCGTTTCGAGGTCACATTGTCATAACCTCAAATCTACACCCGTCTCAGGGCTTTGGAAAAGCTCTAAAAACGAGCTAATGATGGTAAACATTCGAAAAAATTAATTTGATATCTTCACAATCTTTACAAATGCATTTTTTTTAGCTGTAGATCTACATACCCTATGCAGCTTTCCGAATAAATGTGTAAGAACAGAAATGGTCCCTCAAAATGAGCTGAGGTATCGTCCCGTTTCGTGAGTTTACAAAGTAGCGCATGTGTACCTACGAGTTTTTTCTGCTTGTGTAAAAACTCTCACAACATTACCGTTATTAAGAGTGCATCGTGCAGCTTCTGAAGAGATATTCAAAAGTTTTAGAAGGCTCTATCATCAATCAATTCTTTATAAAGCTGTTCAAAAGTTGGATGATTTCGTAAGAGTCCTCTGTAGTCGGCTTGCGAAGATTCAAGTCCTAATGCTTTACTATGAAGAAAAGTGCCTTAACGCCTAATCATTTTTCTCAGAAAGTATTAGTTATTTTTAAATGAAATTTTCCTGCGTGAATCTTGAGAACTATTCGCAAGGATTGCGCGAATCAGATTTGAGTTAATTTAGCCGAAAGAGATTTTATTGCAGTCTAGAATTTATGTTACTTTTCAGACTGCAATAAAATCTCTTTCAGCTAAATTAACTCAAATCTGATTCGCGCAATCCTTGCGAATAATTCTCAAGATTCGCACAGGAAAATTTCATTTTAAAATAACTAATACTTTCTGAGAAAAATGATTAGGCGTTAAGGCACTTTTCTCCATAGTAAAGCATTGGGTCTTGAATCTTCGCAAGCCGACTACAGAGGCCTCTTAAAAGAATATCTTTAAAGACCGCAAGGAATGATCCAGTCACTCTAACGATTACTTGAGAACGACACCAATCGCTAGTTATGATTATCCACAAAATGTAACGAATCACGCACTCTTAATAGATTTTAATTCTAGATTTTAATGTATTTCATTCAAAATAAAAAATTAATTTTTCATTTAATTACCGTTAACGTTCATTTAATTACCGTTAGCAGCCTTAATGTGACCCAATAGCTAATTCCCGAACCGATCGGTTTAGCTATGCACTTCCAATTTGAAAAATGTTTTAAAAAAGGTAAATAATGTTTTTACGTGCTTTTCTAACCAAAAAACACATTTAGAAAAAAAATTAAATTTTTATACGGTCCCCAGGTCCTATCACTTATATTTAGGAAAAGATACAGTACACAAAAACAAAGTACACAGAAAAAGTTTCATTTTATTACGATAAAAACTGACAGAGTTATGGAATTTTGAAAATCATACATTTCATCCATTTTCTCGGCCATTTTTAAGACGGTCCCTTACTAGCTTCTTGAAAATAGCCGAGAAATGGATGAAATGTATGATTTTCAAAGTTCCATAACTCGGTCAGTTTTTATCGTAATAAAATGAACTTTTTGTGTTTACTTTGTTTTTGTGTACTACATTTTTTCCTAAATAAAGTGATAGAACCTGGGAACCGTATAAAAATTTAATTTTTGTATTTTTTTTCTAAATGGGTTTTTTAGTTCGAAAAGCACGTAAAAACATTTTTTTTACCTTTTTAAAAACATTTTTCAAATTGGAAGTGCATATCTAAACCGAACTGTTCGGGAATTAGCTATTGGGTCACATTAAGGCTGGACAAGCTGTATAATCCAAAATACTCGAATTCCGATTCCGCTCAATCACATTGATACAATTGATTTTACTCTAACTTATATAATTCATGATAATTATCCGCATTCTGCGAATTCTCACATTCAGCTGACATTAACGGAGTGCACTATAAGAATTTCAGCGTATTTTTTGCCTAATCTTCCCGGGCTATTGCTTAGATTACCCATTCAATAGAACTGGTACTGGTGGACTATGATCTTCCTGAAATTAAAAAAAAAAGGAAGAAAATCTGAAACACTTTCAGATTTTAAATACGCACTATAGTGCTACTTATTAAAAGCATATCATAATTTTTGCGTCGTCCCCATTTTTGTTCCTTATTCCATTAAGTTGGAAAGTGTACCATTATTCATGAATGCACCGTATTTTGCTTCCTTGTTTCATAAAATCCATCTTTAGAATCGAAATCTATCTTATCGCCTACTTAAACTATTTTACAATCTTCGCCAAGCATGGGCGTAGCCAGAAATTTTTCATGGGGGGGTGTTACGACTACTGACACTCATATATATGTATACGTGTGTGTGATAATGTAGTGAAGAATATACATTTTGTATGGCAAAAAATTATTCATGGAGGGGTTATGACCCCCCCTCCCCCCTTAGCTACGTCTCTGTCGCCAAGTATATTACAACTATACTTCACCGTTTTAAATATTGGCTCGAATGTACATCATAATCCATGAGTGTGCCGTGTTTCTCTTTCTCGGGTTCATTCCTACTTTAACGCCCCGACTCTCGCCAAGGTGGCGATCATTAAACATATGCAGTAACCATGACGATTTTGTGTATTTATGTGGCAATCGTAATTTAAAATTAAAATAGTGATTTGGAACAACCTATAAGTGCAGCATTCCGTTACATTTTCATTTTTTTTGGGTTGCCAATTAATGTAGTTTTAATAATTAAGTGTCTTCAAATTCCTTAACGGGTGCGTTTATCGCTCATTTGTTCACTTTAGTTTTCATCTAGTTCTTTTGGGATCATTGGAACTTGTGCATAACTCCTAGAGACCCATGATTGCAAAGCTCGCCAAAGTGCGGGAAATTTTTAGGTTGGCGAGAGTAGGAGCGTTAAAACAAAAATCAACTCTTTCTTGAACTATAAAACACGTCTTTGGAATCGAAATCTATCTTAAAATCGCCTACTGAAACTGTTTTACAATCTTCGCCAGGCATATTCGAACTATAGGCATATTCCAACTATATCGCGTAGACATATTTTAAATACTGTTTGGAATGGGCATCATAATGTATGAGTGTACCGTGTTTTCCTTCTTTTTCCTATAAAGCACTTCTTCCGAATAGAAATCTATATTAAAATCTCTTACCAAAACTCTTTACAAATTTTTGCCAGGCATAGTCAAACTATACTTCACCTTTATAAGTACCATTTGGAAAGTGTATCATAATCTATGAGTGTAGCGTGTTTGTCTTCTATGTTCTATAAATCACTTCTTCGGAATTAAAATCTATGTTTAAATCGCCTACTAAAACTATTTTACAGTATTCACCAGGCATTTTCTAACTATACTCAAAATATATTTATAAAAAACACATTCGAAAAGTGACACAGCGCGCTAATTGTAGGAAAATCGAGTCTACACAAAAACCGTAATCGAGCGAAATAGCACTCCAGTGCTAAAAAAAAGCTGCTATTGAACTGACATCTACACACTGTTGTACACTATCAATGACAATGATCGCCGTTTTGTATAGGAAAAAAGTATAAATTATCTTTTGAAGAGATGAAAATCAGCAGATATATTGTTTTATTCTGAGAGATTTTTTTTTTTTTTTTTTTTTCAAACTCAAGTTTAAATAACTCTTTCAGATCTGATTAAATAATTTCTCTTAAATATATTATTGAAGTAAAACTTCTTTAGGCGCAACTAGGGAGTAACTCAGATTTTTTTTCTGACGGAAGTAACGCTCACGTGGTTTTGGAAAAGCGGAAGCTGCCTGCGATCGAACCCAACCAGCAGGCGAAAACTACGGTTTAAGAACACAATGATAGAAAAACATGAAGAAATGAAACCTGCAATCGAGCCAAACTAGCAGACCAAATCTACATTTCAAGAGCACGGAAACAGAATAATACGTGAAACAAAACCAGCAGAAGAAAACACCAGTTTAGGAACACAGTTAAAGAAAAATACCACAACATAGACATTCTCTCGATTCAAATCTTACGGAAAAACGTTTTAAGAAAACAGTGAAAGAATAATAGTTCAACCGGGGCCTTCGCAATTAGTAACGGGCCTGCGCGTGTATTTTGATGAGCCATCCAAAGAGGCCTATCGATGCTCGAGTCTTCACGTATACATCAGGCATTTCTTAAGCTTCCCAGTGCTTTCAAACGTTATTTAATGTAGTTTTAAGTAGTAATTGTGTTACTCATTCAAGTACGAACTCATCATTAATTTGTTTGCTATGATACATATTGACATTAAGAAAATAGATGCATATAATTTGAAGGGAAAACAAAGAAGCGCTTACTCTTATGATTCACGATTGCTTATTTTAGTTTCACAAGTGGATATTTAATATACTTTAAAATAACTAAATACACAAATGAGAAAGACATTTTTATAATGAATATTTCATGAACGTAGTCGTATTTCCTACGTTATTTTAAACAATTCAACATTAATCTTTAACAAATGATGTATTAAAGCGCATTTCAGTGTTTTCGGGATATCCTGTATATTGGAGAAAATTGATAAAATACGCTCTACAGCGCGATCCCTGAATTAATTATTCTTTAATAAAGACATTTCATGTAGTATATATTATTCTTTTGTCGCTTTCTCAATCGAACTTTGAAATTGAGCAAGCATAATGAACGCTTGTACAAAATATTAACTACATTTGAAGTTTCTGTATAAACGGTCAAAAATCAATAATTTATAATTTACTGTATTTCTGCACTGTACCAGATGTAAGTCTGAATCACATAATCAAGGCATATATAACTGATAAATAACATTTCCAACTGGCAAAATTAAATTGTCCAAATAGTATTACAACGTCATGCTTATTTACAAGAATAAAAAATTTCGGCGAAACTCGTCGATTTCTACGACATTTGGCGAGATTTTAAGCATGAACCAAACAATGACAGATTATCGCCAAATATGGCGATATTTCGCCAAAACTCGCCAAGAACGATAACAAATGGCGATACTTTGGGCATGGACCAAATAACTGAATATCGCCAAATTTGGCGATATTTCGCCAAAACTCGCCAAGGCCGAGGACAGACGGCGAGATTTTGGGCATGTACCAAACAATGACCGTCTACAGTTGTATTATATTGAAGATGTCCATAGACATTAAAGTACTGAAATTCTTTTCGGTGGTTCAGTAAATAAACTCTCCAGTAGATTGGAACCAAAAATCGAGATGCACAACTAGATGTTACAACAATCTTATATATGAAATTTCATAATATTTTTTGAGATTTGAGAGTTAAATATGCACACACGTACACCAAAAGTCGCCAAGCTTGGCGACTTTTGGCATAGTTCTTGAGGGAGGCACGTGACCGTGGTCGGACCATTACCTAACTTATGTGGTAGGACGGTATTGTGCTTGAAATGGATGAATGCCCCTAAAATTGCCATTGACCGTAATGTATTGGAAATCTTTTGAGTGTTCCTGTAGCAGAACTATAAATGATAAAGACACTTTTTTTAAAGGAGAAATTCATTTTCTAACTCTTTACAGCATATATCACTTCTGAGTCGTTTGAAATAGCCCAATACCTCTAAAAAACGCTTTGATGAATTTCGGCCCATAGAGCGTAATGTATTTCGAATCTTTTGGGCGGTTCTGTAGATAAACTATCCAGTCGAATGGAACCGAAAAGGGAGGTGCACAACTAGATGTTACAACGTTCCTAAATATAAAGTTTCAACATTCTACGCCTAATAGTTTTTGAGAAATGCGAGTTTAATGAATTTCGGCCCATTGAGCGTAATGTATTTCGAATGTTTTGGGCAGTCCTGTAGATAAACTATCCAGTCGAATGGAACCAAAAGGGGAGGTGCACAACTAGATTACTCCAGTAATACGATTTCTGATTAAAATAATTTATTTATAAATAACACATGAGTAATTATTCACTAAACTTGATTTACATACATATTTTTAGAATTTCTAAATACATTATAACAGTGTTCACTTACCTTTACATTCAGAGCAAAATGTTCGAATTTTATGATAAATTTTCATGAAAGAAAATGGCGCACGATTCACAAAACGATTACCGACATCTAACGTTCTTTAGTACGACAATAGTATAAAAAAATTGTTTTAAAATAATAAAATAATATAACATTCATAATACTTAGAATAATAAAATAGAACACTGTGACTGGGGGAAAACAGGCCTCAATGATAAACTCATTTTTAGCGATGGCAACTCATACGCAGGCCCGTTGGATAGCGACGGCCCCGGTTCAACACGGACACTTCCTGGATGCTAACCTAAGGTGACCATATTTCTAAACAGTATTTTGGGGACAAATCAAGCATTGTCCTGGAATACAAGGAAAACTTGGGGACACTAGAAAATATCTTTGGGGACTTATTCGAGGACACAGCATATTACCATGCTAATAGCTCTTTATATCAATTGTGTATTCTTATTTCTAATAAATTAATGGAAGTATTTATAAATATTTATTTAAACCAGAAATATGAAAGGAAAACCATGTTGAAATATTGCAATTTATTCATAATTTAATACTTGGCATAGTATTTGTAATACTTCCTTGTACGTAGTATAAGGAAGTAATGTGATCCCGAAAAATTTTGGGGGCCAAATTTCCACAAAAAAACCGATTTTGACTACCTCTAAATTTAATTAAAAATTTTTTTTCGATGCATCTCATCGTAGGCTAGCATGCACGATCATATTAACGCGTCTGCAACTCATTTTGACCAGCGGCGAGTCTCTTGTGGCCAGTTTTTTCATGCCGTCTGTACGTACGTACGTTTGTGACCAGTTTTTCCATGCCGTCTGTACGTACGTACGTACGTACGTACGTATGTAACTCGCATATCTCAAAAACTATTCGTCGTAGAATATTGAGATTTGATATTTAGAATTGTTCTATGATCTAGTTGTGCACATCCCCTTTTGGTGGCAATCGAATGGATAGTTTATGTACAGGACCGCCCAAAAGATTCGAAATACATTACGCTCTATGGGCCGAAATTCATTAAACTTGCCTAACTCAAAAGCTATTAGGCGTAGAATGTCGAAACTTCATATTTTGGATAGTTGTAACATCTAGTTGTGTACCTCCCCTTTTGGTTCCATTCGACTGGATAGTTTATCTACAGGACTGCCCAAAACATTCGAAATACATTACGCTCAATGGGCCGAAATTCATTAAACTCGCATATCTCAAAAACTATTAGGCGTAGAATGTTGAAACTTTATATTTAGGAACGTTGTAACATATCTAGTTGTGCATCTCCCCTTTCGGTACTATTCGACAGGATAGTTTATCTACAGAACAGCCCAAAAGATTCAAAATACATTACGCTCTATGGGCCGAAATTCATCAAAGCGTTTTTTAGAGGTATTGGGCTATTTCAAACGACTCAGAAGTGATATATGCTGTAAAGAGTTAGAAAATGAATTTCTCCAGAGTTAGAAAATGAAGTGTCTTTATAGTTCTGCTACAGGAACACTCAAAAGATTTCCAATACATTACGGTCAATGGCAATTTTAGGGGCATTCATCCATTTCAAGAACAATACCGTCCTACCACATAAGTTAGGTAATGGTCCGACCACGGTCACGTGCCTCCCTCGCGTGCCTCCCCAAAAGTCGCCAAGCTTGGCGACTTTTGGTGAACGTGTGTGCGTATTTAACTCTCAAATCTCAAAAACTATTATGAAATTTCATATATAAGATTTTGTAACATGTAGTTGTGCATCTCGATTTTTGGTTCCAATCTACTGGAGAATTTATTTACAGGACCACCGAAAAGAATTTCAGTACTTTAATGTCTATGGACATCTTCAATATAATACAACTGTAGACAGTCATTGTTTGGTACATGCCCAAAATCTCTCCGTCTGTCTTCGACCTTGGCGAGTTTTGGGGAAATATCGCCAAATTTGGCGATAGTCAGTCATTTGGTCCATGCCCAAAGTATCGCCATTTGTCATCGTTCTTGGCGAGTTTTGGCGAAATATCGCCAAATTTGGCGATAGTCAGTCATTTGGTCCATGCCCAAAGTATCGCCATTTGTCATCGTTCTCGGTGAGTTTTGGCGAAATATCGCCAAATTTGGCGATAATCTGTCATTGTTTGGCCCATGCTTAAACTCTCGCCAAATGTCGTCGACATTGACGAGTTTCGCCGAAATATAGTCAAATTTGGCGCAAAAATTATTTCGTATTTTGTATAACTCTAAAACTTTAACCCGTAGAATTTTGAACTTTTGTATTTAGAACTATTGTAATATCTAACTGTTTTCGATATCTTTTTTGACAGTAATCGACTGAGAATTTATTTACAGGGTGAGCCAAATGACTTTAAATACATTGAGGAGTATGGATGCATTCAATTCATTGAAAGTCTGTGGTCAGTGCCTACTTTGGCTGTCCCCAAAATCTCGCAGACTATCTCAAGTTTGTCGGCTTTTGGTGAAATATCGCCAAATAAAGTGTCAGAAGGAAATCTTTCAAATTGAACTCAGCTTGGCGATATCGAAATATTTGGCTAGAAATCGCTAATCCTTACTATTATTTATATTTTATCTCTTTCAAACAAATAAGTTCAGAGGAAGTGCGTCGAAAATATTTTTGATCTAATAGACGTGCAAGGAAGTCATGTGTTGGACACATCAGATTTTTTTTCAGAAGACATTGCTTTTCACATTGGCTCGTTTTGTGATCATTTTTCATGAAACCTTTTACACCCTCTAAAAAAAGTATTCGAATGCAAGAAAAATTTCGTACTTGAATTTCACATTTAAAGCATGGTTGTTCCTGAAAAGTGATTAATCATTAACAAAACTGAAATGGGAAATTTGACTCATAGTCGAATACTTTATTGAATGTCTGTACACGCTACACATACAATGACAACAAACGTTTTTCAGAGATCGAATTTCATTGTTTCTCTGAGTAGAAGGCGCTTTTAGTTGTTTTATTTTTCTTATTTCTTCAATTTTTTCTGAAAGAAATAAGCTAAACGGAAACTTTCAGGGGAAAAAAGTACAAATCTTTAAATTTGGGGACTTTTCGCGTCCCCAAGAAGTCAAGGTATTTTTAGGGACAAAGTAAAAAAAAAAAATCTATATTTGGGGACTGTCCTCGAATTTCGAAGACGTATGGTCCCCTTTATGCTACCCCGACATCCAGACGGAACAACGGTTTAAGAACACGGGTATGTAACACCACAAAGAAACAAACACTGGCTGCAAACGATTTAAGAACAGAAAAAAAGAATAACAAATGGACACTCCGTGGATTCTAACCCAACCTCAAGACGGAGGCGGTTTAACACGGGGATGGAACACCACAAAGAAACGGACCCTGGCCGCAATCAATCTTAAACAATAAACAGAACCTGCAGTTTAAAAACACGGATGCAGAATAATAATTTAAAACCTACCAAAAGACGAAATCAACGCTTAAGAACACTGTGATAGAAAAACACTAGAGGTGGGGAAAACCGCTATTTTCAAAGAACAGTTGTTCACCGTTCCCGTTCTTTTTTAAAGAACAGTTCTTTTTCCTGTTCTTTTGAGAACAGGTTCTTTGATTTATGGTAGCTTTATTATGACTATTCTATTCAATTTAAAAATGAAAATATACGTCTTTTTAACATGTACTATACTTTAGTACAATTGTAAAACCCGCAGTGGTCTGGGCACTAAACTCCGTTGCCATAAGAACACGAAAAGTGAAGCAGCATCCGGATTGGCCAGTGCTTGGGAGGGTCAACTTCCTCTCGGCTCGACTGCTGTTGGACCGTGTGCCCTAATGGGATCTGGTGCACGTAAAATCCGTCGTGGCTTCAATGTCCTCCAAATTGTTAAACGATACCTCTGGGGGTGCCGATTTCAGGGGGTGGGTCCCTACTCTGGAATTGGTTCAAAATTAGGGGACCCCAAGCTGAGTCGCAGTTCCTCCCACTGGGGCTCATTAAAATGGAAGCAGCCCCTTCCGCCCATCGCTTCCCTATTTGAGGGATCTGGCACCGCCCCGCGGGTTGCCAGAGGGCATTAGTAACAACAACAACAACAATTGTAAAATGTTTAAAAAAAACTTTGCAACCAACATTCTGGCTTTCTTCAATCAAGTATGTTAACAGTAATTTTTTGTAAAAATATTTTAATGGCAGCTGTCGTCAAAAAAAGGGTTTCTAGATCTGTGGCACGCGATGAACGTTTCGATCGTCCGCCCTCTTACTAGTAGTTAAGTCTAGCGATGGCAACGGCCGCTTTTATTTCAGCATTGGGAAAGGGTTGCGCCTTAAAGGGTAAAAAAGTACATGCTCCAGCTTAAAAATTAAAGACTCCGTTTAAAAAGCTGTTAAGTATCAGGCTCCAGATTAAAAATAATACGCGTGTATAAATATGTCGATTGCTTCGACTACGATTTAAGAAAATGAATACGACTTTGGCATATAAAATTACATGGCTCCGAAAATCCAGATTAAATGGCTTCCGACCAGGGCCATACCTAGAAAATAATTTCGGAGTCGGGGAGCATCGTATATCGGGATAAAATTTTCAGGATATATCCCCCACACCCAATTTCAGTCTAATTTAGCAAGATTAATTTTTTTTAATTACTGCACAAACATTTCGTTCATTTATACATCACTGCATTTCATACCCCTCACCATGGGTGCCGGCAGAATATTTCCCGCCCTTGCCCCCCCCGTCTATGTACGGCCTTGCTTCTGACTCCAAGTCTACAACTTTGACCCTAGCTCAGAACTTAATTAAAGCAAAAGAACAGGGAACAGATTTAATGAAAGAACACCTTTCACCGAAGAACAATTATTTTAACCTGTTCAACAAGAGAACGCCTTTTACTCCGTTCCCCGAAAGAACGCCTCAGCTCTCCGTTCCGAAAAAGAACACCAGCTCAGGAAAAGAACTAGGTGTTCCCGCTCACTGCTCGGAGAACACCTCGAGTCGTGATCAAAGAACGTGTTCTTTTTCAGCCAATAGGAGAGGCTGCTCCGGAACAGGTTCTTTTTCAGCCAATAAGAGATGGCTAAGAGCGTATGAAGCGAAGGCGCGTTTTATATTGAGATAGTGTAATGCTTATATTATTGTTTGACGTTGATAAAATATTTTTTTTCGATTTGTTTGTGTTTCAGACTATCATTTTCTTTATTATTAAATTTTTTACTTTGATTCAAATTGAGTAGTTTGGCTGGAATAATAAAAATTGACGAATTGTAATCCTGTGAGTGCATTTTGTATTGAACATATAAGAAAGCTTCTTTGCCCGGGTCCACTTTAAAATTATGGTAGGTTGGGTTAAAAGTTCTATCCCCCCCCCCCCCAGATAATCATCTTCGTTATCAGTATTTCTCAATATAACTAAGATTCCAAAATTAGAATTTGATAAAGCTAAAATGTGAACTTCTGCAAACAATTTTAGCTGGGGGATGATAAATTTTAGCTGGGGGATTTAATATGGGGGAGAATTAAATTTTTCTTTGCAAAAAAAAATTAATCGTCCCTTTCAATGAGAAATTTCACCTTTAAGGCATTTTCCAAAATTTCTCTTTTCAACACGCTTGCCTGCCATAAAATTTTGAAGCGTCGGACCTTAATGAACTGAGAACATGTTTTTGCCGTGATCACTGAACAGGGTGTTCCCGTTCTTTCTTGAGAACAGGTTCAAAAGAACAGGGTGTTCATTCTTTCCCCATCTCTAAAAAACACAAAAAAAATGTACACTACCTGCATTCGAACCCAATAAACAGAGGAAAACATCAGTTAAAGAACACAGTTAAAGTATAATACTAGACTATGGACATTCCCCCCATTCAAACCCACCCTCCATACGGAACAATGGCATAAGAAAACAGTTAAAGAATAATACTACAACACGGACACTTTCTGGATTCTAATCCAATTTCCAGACGGAACAACGGTTTAAGAACACAGGTATGGAACACCACAAAGAAACAAACCCTGGCTGCAAACGATTTCAGAACACAGTTAAAGGATAATACATGGACACTCTCTGGATTCTAACCCAACCTCCAGACGGAACAACGGTTTAAGTACATGGGGATGAACACCACAAAGAAAATTAATCTGGCTGTAACTGAATCCAACGTCAAAGAAGTTTTACTTCAATCGCGCGTAAAGATTACACGCACACACTTTTTTTTATGCATATACTTTTATAATTTATATTTGTAATATAATAAATAAGAAATTATTATTACTAAATTCCCGTAAACTGTACTGTACGCAACCATTTTCAAGACTCACAATGAGTTATTAGTAATTACTTTGTAATAGTTTTTCAAAATTTGTGTCCTCACTTACGGACGCCTCGCCTGAAATTGTTCAAAGAGATTCAAAATATTCTTTCTTTTTTTAGATTTATGAGAATTTGAAATACAGGCACTAACTATTTTCCTCGAAAATACAAGTGAATAATATGTCTATTTGAATACGTAGCCAAAAGCCTAATTTTCATCTCCCTTCCTTTTATAATTTCATTTCTATACCATTCATACAACCCCAGCCCCTAAATTACATAGTAGCTTAAATTCATGTAAAGCCCTGTTAGGCATAATTAAAAACAAATATATTAAACTGTTGCATATAATTATAGCACTGTGAGACTCAATGAAATTTCTGCCGCAGGTTTTAACTAACTATTCATCACGTACCATTAACGTGTTACGTTTACTGGAGCGCAGTCAATGAGATGTATTTAATGAAGCTTTAGCCGCATAGTTAATAATCCATTATATTTCTAATGTTTGAATACGTAGCCAAAAGCCTAGTTTTCATCTTCCTTCCTTTTATAATTTCATTCCTATAACATTCATACAACCCCACCCCCTAAATAACAAAGTAGCTTAAATTAATGTAAAGCCCTGTTAGGCATAATTAAAAGAAAATGTATTTAACTGTTGTGTATAATTATAAAGCTGTGAGACTCAATGAAATTTCTACCGCGGGTTTTAACTTACTATTCATCACGTTCCATTAAAAAAAAATTAATTCGTGTTATGTTTACTGGAGCGCAATCAATAAGATATATTTAATGAAGCTTTAGCCGCATAGTTAATAATGCATTATATTTCTTAAGCATTAAGTAATTATGGTTTGCAATTTCTGATAGCCAGTAATTTATACAATTTATATAATATTCAAAATGTACGCGCTTCTTACAGTGTTTTTAATGACAGCTCTTGTAAAAAAGCTCTATCGATGAACATACATGCACTTTTCCTTATTTACGTTGTAGATTTTCTTTGGGCATCTTGTAATTTCTAGTTTTTAAAAATTTTAGCCAATTACGTTTGATGGTTTACTGTGACAACCAGGGGCGGATCCAGAGAAGCCATCTGGGGGGGGGGGGCTCCGTTTTTCATTAGGATGATACATTGATTTCCCAATACTTTTTCTCATAATGTATAATTAGACATGGTATATCACAACTAAATAAATATGTTGTCCTGCAAGAACCATCGACAGAAAACTCGGAAAGGGGGGGAGGGGGCAGAGCTATCGTGCGCCCTATACCCTATACCGATCAAGTTAAGGCCGATGCTCATAAGCCACGTGTTTTATGCGTTTCAATGGACGACGGGACTGATACGGGAAAAAAAAATTGTTCCGTTGCTCCCTCCATTGAGTGGGGGGGACAGGACTTTTAGTTTAACACATCAATCTTTTGTTGGTAGATCCTGACTGGTCATTAAAAGTCGTACATTTCGCCAGATGAATGTCGCCTTAACCACTGTAGTGAAGAGCCACGATTAGCCACGAGAGACTTTTGAGACTTTTTTTATGGCAATTCGGGTTTTACCGATAACGAAGACGTAGATAATCAGTAACGACCTTTATTCATGTTGTTGTTCGCGGGCCCTACCCATTAGCATTTTAGTGTGTACGGAGTATAATTGCTGAATGTATCATTGGACCCATTTCACATCCACCGTGCAATATACAGTGTTCACAGCATACATTTTCGCATTTTAGGATGGCATTAAGTTTTCCAGATTAAGTAATTCCCATGCTTTTCTGTGAGGACTGCAGTAAATCAACCTCAATTGCTGTTTACAGCTATTATCATTATTACCTGCTATTTACAATTTGAGTTTTCTTTTTTAAAACCAGACCAGCTATACATTGCCAGGTGCTCGCTTTGTCTGATATCTTAAAATATGTTTTACTTTTATAATGAGGATTTGTACCCGTATGTCTGGGTGGTGTGGACAACTTATGAGAGCAGTTGAAGGAATGAAAGCTGTACAAATTGCGGAGGGTTGGATTGTTCGTCTATGCTTCAGCATCACTTAAGGCCGATGCTGATTGCCGCTGCGTCTAACATGACTGCAGTGGGTAAGAGGGCATCCTCCTCGCGAATTTTGAGACTTTTTTTTATGGCAATTCGGGTTTTACCGATAAAAGATTTCTGCACTAAACCGCAAACTCCGTTCCCTATAAAATGGAGAGAGCAACGGAAGATTTTCCCGTTGCTCTCTCCATTTGTCCCCCATCAGTGTGCCGTCGTCCATTCAAATACGATGGAACCTGCTAAAGTAACCACCTTGGTAAAGAGATGGTCTGTCTATAGTGACAACTTTAATGCAATTTCGCTTTACAACCATCACACTTTACCACCTTTGTAAGGTGACCAGTTTTGTTCTTCCCAAGGGTAGTCCCATTAGACACGTTCCACTGTACAAATAAAACTGGAAACTGTGCTCCAGCCACTGTAGCGATAGCGAGTCAATAAAATTTGCCCCTCCTTCTGTTTAAAAATAAAAGCTCTATCATTTTTATAAATAGAGAAATTATGTTTAGTCCAAAGGATTCAGTAAGTATTATTGTAAATATTCTTGGTATATATATATATATATATATATATAGAGAGAGAGAGAGAGAGAGAGAGAGAGAGTTGGCTCTCTGTTTAACACTTTCAAGGAACCGTGAAAATGTGAAAAATCGAGCTTAAAGACCTTCTAAGGGGTCTTAATCCGTATTTATGAGAAGTTTCGGAGAAAGCTGCGTAAGACTCCGAACGGCTAGATTGACGGACGCGACCTGAACCAGGCACTTTTCTTCTCTCAGTTGCGAGCGCTATGTGCTCAGCCACTCGTCGGGCCTCCAGAAATTGTAGTTATGTGTTATATGATGTATATGATGTTATGTGGCAAGCCTATACTAGAGGCATCTGCATTCTGGGGCTGTTGCCTTGGTCGGTGGATATTTTCAGAGGTTCTAACGCGTATCCACGTTAAATCTGAAGAAAACCATCTGGAAAAACTCCAGATAGTTAGATCGACAGCCGCGCGGTAGGCCCAAACGCGGGACCTTCACACTTCAGCCGCCTATCACGTCGAGTGTTTTATCCACTTGACTATATGGTAAGGCCCAGAAAATAGAATGTTGGATGCTCATGCTTTATGCAACCATTTGCATGCAGAAGTGCCTTGGCAAACTCTTCCAATCGGCCACATTGACTTTTCGCCCGTTTGGATTTGGGTCCCGAACTAAATTTTTGTGCTGTTAAGAATTTTCTCTTTGCTTCTAAAACACCTTTGAGAATACACTCAGGTAGTTGAGATTGTCTTGCGAATTGCACTTTTGACATTCCCCGATACTTTTTTCCCACTATTAATATAATTTTCCCCTGTTTCTGTAGCGTAAGATGAAAAAAATCGTTGTTAAACAGAAACGACCTCGTCTTTGAATAGAAATTTTTTACGTTGGAGTTGCTTGGACTTTGAAATATCGTCTTTGGAAAGAGATCGTCGTTAAACAGACAGTCAATTGTATATACAATGCTACACTCATGTCCATAAATTAAGGATAATTCAGAATCACACAGAAATTGATCTCTAAAATAAGAATTTCACCTGTGGAATGATCACACACATCTTGAAGAAGAATATGGAAATTACAGGAAACCACCAGATGGCGTGGATGGTACGTCACAATGACGAGAGTGTAGGAGAGGTGTATATAAGGAATGGTGGCAAAGAAGTAAAATTGTTCACAAGCGCTGTGAAAGCCTTTCAGTGCAAAAACCGCATAGTTATGGCACAAAGGAGGCATTTGGATGATGTTTTACGTGGCAGAATTATCGGACGACTGGAATGTGGACGTACCCAGCTGGAAGTATCCGAGGAACTTGGAATCGCCCAGAGTGTCATCTCACGGCTTTGGCAACGATTCCAAGATGATGGTAATGTGAGTAGACGTTACAGCACAGGTCGCCCCCGAGTTACAACGCCGAATGAGGACCGCTATTTGGCAGTTACTGCCAAAAGAAACAGACGGAGTAGAGCATCAGACCTGTCTCGTCAGCTCTCTTCAGCTACCGGCACGACAGTTTCAAGGCAGACCGTGTACAGACGCTTAGGGCACATTGGTCTATATGCTCGTAAGCCTGTCAGATGTGTTCCACTTACCGCAACTCACTGTCGCCTGCGATTAACCTGGAGTAGAGAGCATGCATTGTGGACACCGCAACAGTGGTCTTGTGTGATGTTTTCCGACGAGTCCAGGTTTAGTTTGGAGTCTGATTCTCGCCGGACATTCATCTGGAGAGCGCCAGGTACCCGTTACCACCAAGAGAACACCATTGAAAGACACCGTTACGGTGGTGCAGGATGGCTCGTTTGGGGAGGAATTATTCTTGGTTCCAGAACTGACCTGCATGTTCAGAGTGTAACGATGACAGGCCACATCTATCGGGATGTCATTCTGGAACAACATGTACGTTTGTTTCGGGGCGCCATGGGTGCTGAATTTGTGTTTATGGATGACAACGCCCGTCCTCACCGTGCAAACATTGCAGACGAATGCCTTCAATCGGAGGATATCACCCGTATGCATTGGCCAGCATACTCACAGGACTTGAATCCAATAGAGCATGTGTGGGATATGCTTGGCCGACGAATTGCAGCCCGTCAACCCCTCCCACCTGTCTACCGGAACTTCGGGGTGCATCAGTGGCGTAGCCAGGATTTTCTTTCGGGGGGGGTCCAAAATCTTTCCTTCGAATATCATGTAGTTAAGATGAGCGGGGGGGGGGAGTTTGTATTAAAAAATGAGTTTTGACACTAGAAATTAAAAAATACAACAGAAAATATAAAGAAACTTACATAATGCTTGTGAATTCTTCTCTATTTTGGTAAGCAAAGGAAATAAGTGACATTTGATGTAAAATAAAATGAATGCTGGAGAAATATCACTAAACACACCGAAAAAAATAATCCTCAATAAATTATTAGAAAATTCAAAGCAAAACTTTTCGATTTGTCATTGCCAGTCTTTTGACAACTTCGTCGGAGTTGACATATTCTCTATCTTGATAAATGGCGAGAAGTGTCAGTCCTACAAGACGTTCTTCACTCATTTTATTTCTGAGATAAGTCTTTATTCTTTTCAAGCATGAAAAGCTTCTCTCAGCAGAGCATGTAGTGACTGGGAGGGTATTTAAAATGGTCAATAAATACTTTATTATCGGATAAAAGCTACCATCACACGATGACAGCACATCCAAGGGATTGGTCAGCTTGGATTCATCTTTGGCCCATTTATCGCACCATAACATGTACTCAGCCTCCAGTTCTGTCCGGGAAAATTTTGACTGCAAAAAAATCTCCAGATTCTGAAGTTCCTGAATACTCGAATGTTTGAGTTTGGAAGGTAGAAGAAGTTCTAACGCAGATAATATTTTAGTATTTTCCTTGTTGAATCGTTTTGTTAGATGTGCTATGAGTGTGTCCAAAGACGGAATGAATAAAGATATACGGTAGTAATCGAGAGGGCTCTCCGCGTTAGTATAATTACTCCTGTGTGTTTGCAGCTTAGTTAAACGGGGAATTTCAATATTTAATCCAAAGAGATCTTGCATTAATGTCTGTGCTTTTTCAAATATTTCTTTGAGAAAATATTCGTTTGGCTCTTCTCTTATGAGTTGCAATCTTTTAATGGCACTTTCTGCGTGATTTAATGCTGAGCTCAAATCTCTTGTAGGGCTTTGTAAGTACACAGACAAAGTAACAGTGAAGCTTAAGAGTTTTTCACTCGTTAAAAGGCTGATAAAAAAAGAACTTTGTTTCATAGCAGCTAAGAATGCAAATGCCTTGGAAGATATAGCACGACCAGTATTAGTCAGTTCTTCAAGGCACGCTACAATTGGTTTTAATAATTCCACAAAGACAATGATAGCATCATGCCTCTCGATAAATCGAGTTTCGCAAAACTGAATAAGTCGGGTACGTCTGCACTCGGGTATAAATTCCGTAATTAATTTTTTTAGTGTATCACTCGCTATAGTGGTATTGCGCATGAAATTGATTATATCATTAACAACACCCAACGTGTTTCTGACTTGCGGTTCAGAAAAGGACGAGGACAAAGCTAAATTGAGTCTATGAGAGGCACAATGTACAAATATAGCTTTTGGATATGATGCCTTGATACGTGCCTGTACCCCATTGAAGCACCCACTCATTGAACTCGCACCGTCATAACCTTGTCCAACTAACTTTTCTAAATCAGAGCCAAGTTTTGAGCATTCGGCTAAAATTAAAGCAGTCAATCCTTCAGCTGTTAGATTTGTTGTCGGCACAAACCCCAAAAAATCTTCGTATATCGCATTTTCACAAATATAGCGAATGCACAGTACAACTTGTTCAATTCCCGAAAAATCGCATGTTTCATCGCATATAATTGAGAAACAGCTAGCTCGGTTAATTTGAGTGGCTATTTTTTCTTGAATTATGTCACCACAAATGCCAATTATTTCATTTTGAATATCTGGACTAATGTAGGTAGCATTTTTTTTGTTGTTGAGGATGTGTCTTTTCAGATCCTCATCGCCGGCGTTTGCTCTAAATCTTAGTAAAGCTCGTAATTTTCCGTCCTTGGATTTAGGATTCGTTAAGGACAAAGGGCCAAAATCACGATGTCCACGAAGAGGAAGTTCCTGTTCGCCACAGAAAATGATAGTTTCAATTATAGGTATAAGCCTTTGTCGGTTTTCTTTCTTCAGGTTTTCTCTGTGAGAATCTATCTGGGAAGCTACATCAATTATTTCACCTTTGCGTATTTTCAGAAAATTCTCAGCAATTAATGTGCACACACGATGGTATTCAGCTTTACTATGACTAGTAAATTTTTCGATTGCATCCTTCCATCTGAAAAAGGGTTTTGCAACCAGACAGCCCATTTTTTCATGAGAACCTTTTCCGACACCATCTTGACAAAAAAAACACACAATATCTGCAAAATGCAGCATCAGTTTTTTTTGAATAAGAAAGCCAATCCCATTTTTGTAACCACGATACTTGAAACCTTAACTTTTTAGATCCAAAGTGGCGAAAAGGAAACTTAAAATCATGTAATGTTTCCTCGTATTTTTCAGTGAGAAAACTGAATTTGATTTGGTCAGATATTGTAGAAGACATCTCACCCTGAATTATATATAATAAGTTTGCTGCATCGCTGATGTCGAAGATGCAGGAAATGGTTGATGCGTCATCGTCACCTTGAGAACTGGAGCTTGGACAGAGTTTATTATTTGGTTCTAAAGATATTTCATCAGGAATGGTAGTCTTAATCAATAAATTAAATTCATCTGGATTTTCGTCCTCCTTTTTTGGTTCTTTCTTGGATGGTGGACGAAAGAATTTATCTAAAGTTCCTTGTGATGAGAGTGATCTCTTCATACTACAAAAAATAAAATTAAATTTAAAAAAAACATTAAAAAATAATTAAAAAACATTTGCAGTATGGTCGAAATTTTAAAAAGAACCCTCCCCATCCCCCCCCCCAAAAAAAAAACACACGATTGTGTGCTAACACTATATACACTTGACATGAATTTAAAATAGAGTAACTCTCTTTAAAAAAACATTATTACTATTTTAAATAGAAAACAAAATATTAAATCCCATTTCATTTGATCCGAATTGAAAGCTCATAGCCAGAAAAAGGCTTCGCAGAGTACTGAAATGCGGAAGAGGTAGAATTTCTCACTAAAAGGTTTAATTATCCTCACTCTGTTTTGAAAATCCAAATTTCTGTGGATGAGGGTCAGATCCCTGGATTTTATTATTATGTCAAAACATCCTTACCCCAAATATAACTTACAAATTTAGGCGAAATCAAATAGTAGGCAAATTTTAGAATTAATTACAGAGAACTTATTAATTTTGTTTAGTTGATAAATTGAAAGTTGCACCATTAGTGAGAACAGAACAGTAAGTATCTATGGAAAATGTCTCATTAATGGAATAAATCTTAAAGAGTTCTGACAAAATTAATTTAAAATATAAATCCTTTTTACCCTAAATAATAAGTCTGACTATATCTTGGGAATTTGATGTTTGAAAAGCTTTAAAATTGTTCGATATGATTTCTCAATAATCAATTAAGACTAAACAGGAATTTATTTTAATTATCTCGCTTTCTATCAAAACTAGGAACATAAAATAACTATCATTAGATTCATCCTATAAAACTATTTCAGAATGATTGTACGTCTAGGATTGTTTTTATATTTCAGTTTTTATTCTATATTCTAAATTTTATATTTAATATTTTACACTATCTAATGAGCTATTTACACAGAATTTACAAACTTAGGGAGCTTGCTTATTAATGCCAATAAAGAACGCACGCGATGGCTATAATAAACCTATACGAGGAATACCTTGTGTGGAGGTCTTTCTAAAGGTACCTATTATGTATTTATGCTATATTCGAAGAAAACTACACGATATTCGAAGAAAACCACACTTCTAAATCATTTTTATCTTAACTATAAAAATGTTTCTCTACTAGTACAAATATAAAATAATAAAGAATGAAGATATAAATGTGGACAATCCTCAATTAAGATTTTTTGACATAGATAAAATTTATTAAATTTTAACTCATGGTGTAGCCTCAATTGTCCGTATGATTATTTTAATTATTGGTATTTCATACAAAAAAATAAATAAATAAGAACAAATAAGTAAAAAATAATTAAATAAATACATAAAGAAACTTACCTTAGTCTTCTTTTGTGTGATGTTGAATTCTCTCGACAGCAAGAATGTAAAAATTCTATAAAAAGAAATTCGTCTCAAAGCACACGGAGTTCAACCTCTATGCCGAATTCTACTGTCTCGTAGCAAAAGTTTCATTCCTCGGCAGAACACATGCAGTTGTTCTCAAATAATTAGTTTCGCTGATAGCAACATACTCAAGCATACACGACACCAGCGACCAGCGTACGGTGGGTCTTGTAACATATTTGTTAACAGGCATTCAGATTTTGTTGTGTGGATCCTATCCCATACAGATCAAAGAATATACAGATGCTTAAAACTGAGATTGCATCCCAGCATGCCCTGGAGATGCCATTAATCTTATAACTCTTTTGTAAGTTCAGGAAATGATCTGTGAGTGGACAATGTCTAGTCTATTCGAAGGCTCCTGGATGTCTGGTTTATAGTTGAGTCTAGGTGAAAACCGGAATCATTTTTGTTCCAATAAGCTAAGCGGTTCCTTTTCCCGCGGCTTTTGACCTTCTGGTTTCAAAACTGTATTCCGCAGGGAGGGAGGGGTGAAAAGATTATTTCATTCTTAAAAGCGGAAAGAAAAAGTTGTCGTCAAATTTATTTGGGTTTCTTTCTATGATGACTAGTGCCCACCCAGCTCCTCAAAACATCATAATACAACAAATGACAGTGCAGGTAACTGATTGCCCTGTATATGGTGTGTACTGGTTTTTCCCACTAGAGACTAGAGAGTAACTTATCACTGAGAAGTTTCACGGTATATATACCATTTAAGAAAATAGGGATAAGCTCCTTTTTCCTCTGTCTGTCTCTTTCATTTCGGGGGGGTCTGGACCCCCCAAACCCCCCCTTGGCTACGCCACTGGGGTGCATTGCTTGATGAGTGGTGTAATATTCCCCAAGATCAGATTGATCATTTGATACTCAGCATGCCTAGGCGTTGTCAGGCCTGTATTGCATCGTCCGGGAGACATACTCCGTATTAACCATCCTACTTACCATGTTATACTGTTTTTTGTAAATAGGTTCTTTTTTGAAATTTGGTCAAGGGAGTAAAACTTGCAATTTTTATTAATTATGTCAAACATATAGCATCTTTTTTGCTCTTTACTTTTAGTTTAATAAATCGACTTTACAAATAAGTCAAATTTGTTTTGCTTCTTTCTCTTTCTTTGCCTGAATTTCATTATCCTTAATTTATGGACATGAGTGTACTTTTTTAAATTTCAGTTCATGTGAAAATTTACATTTTTTTTTAAACTTCCCTAATCCATAGTGTATTTCTAGCTCTGGGAGGGGCTCGAGCCCCCAGAGCCCCCCCCCCCCCCCGTGGATCCGCCACTGGTGACAACTGCCTGGCAGGTAGGGGAAGATGTGGTACAATGAAGCACGGGGTACAGTGAAACATACTATCTAAAATCAGTAAGATTTGTCACAGAAAGTTCTAACTCATACACGTACTGTATGAATATATGTTCCAGTTACTGATGTGATTTGGAGAAAATTGCATTTTGACAACAGCAAAAGACAGTTATTGGATTTTCACCATTGAAAGTAAGTTTCATTACTACAAATAATTTTGTTTTACCTCCTTGTTTCCATAGGTATAGTTATTTATTTTTTCAAATATTGTGATCACTATGTTATGGTCTTCATAATATTAGAAATTAGTAAAAATTTATTTATTTTGTAGCCTCAATGTGAGGTACAATGAAACACTTATAGACGGAATACAATGAAACATATTCTATTGTACACCGATTCACTTTAAAATAAAGTTACTATTAAATATTTAGATATACAGCACATAAAGTTAACAAGGAATTGCTTTTATAAATCGTACTGCATCTTCTTCAGACAGTGAAGATTGTGACAATCCAGATTGGCTTTCAACTAACAATCCAAACAGTACACGTTATGAGCTATCCTCACATATAACATGTATGACACATGCAGTATCGCTTTAAAGGATTAATCAATAACGTGAGTTTAACCCTTTAACGCGCAGTGTTCCTGCTCTGGGATCACCCAACTCTGACGTTTTGACTGTTGCCAGTCACGGAGAATACATTTGATTTCTATAAAAATAGTTGTGGGTGACCTAGCTCCACGAGAATCCTTTACTTTTTAGCACGTCATTTCCCGGCAAAAAAATGGTCACGATTCTTTTTAACAGCACTGACATGCGCTGAAAAATGGAAGAATGCGAGAACGGCCGGATAGATTGCCCAATGCTGAAAAAAGGGGAAGCTGTTGCCATCGCTCGACTTAACTACCAGCAAGATGGCGGACGATCGAAAGTGCATCGCGTGCCACAGATCGAGAGACCCCTTTTTTGACGACAGCTGGCTGTGCGCGGGCACAGCCAGCTGTCGTCAAAAAAGGGTCTCTCATGCAATTGCAACTTTACTTTCCATTTAATTTTGAAAATTGTTGGCATATCAAGGCAAAGTTTTACAGCAAATACTTTCTTTTCATAATTTATGTTATTGTGAAGATAGAATGATATATTTTTCACAAATTATAATGCACATTACTACAGTTATAATGCACAGTCACAGTACCCACAGCTGCTTGTATCCTAGCCTTCAGTTCGTTGACGTCAGCAACAGGACTGACGTAGACTCTGTCCTTGATATAGCCCCATAAAAAAAAAAAAAAAAGGTCAAGTGGAGTAATGTCTGGAGAGCGAGGTGGCCAGGGTGCTGGACCATCCCTACCGATCCATCGATTTGGAAATGTTTCATCCAGGAAATCACGCACTATCAATCTCCAGTGTATGTATTGTAAAAAAATACAGTGTAAAAAATTATATTATTATGTCAAACGGTTATTCTGTATTAAATCTTTGTAATCAGGGTAAGACTTTATGTTCATCCTGTATAATACTTTATAAAATTTAGAAGAATTTTACTTAAAAAAATGTTTGCTGAATGTTATTTTCTATGTTTTAACCAGCGCTTCTAAAAAATTATAAATTTAATTAAAATCTAAAAGAATGTAACACACACACAAACACGCACAAGACATATTTTATGTTAATTTTATATGTATGCATGCTACTCACGAATTTCTTTCGTAGTTTCAACCATCTAACACTTTTTTGAGTGTTCTTCTTATTAATTGTTTTTTTTTTTTTTTTTTTTTTTTCGTGCAGCAGTGCTTTATTTTTTTTTAAATTGTCGTATGTAGCATTTCTAAAATTCCCAATAATTAATCTGTCGGGACGGTAATTGACATGCAATGCTCTTGTGGTACTGTTCTATTTCAAACAAAATAAAATGGATTTTTATTTAAAATTTTCAGTCGAGTTGTGCATGTAGAAATAAAAAATTTGTGTTGGAAGTTGTTTCACAACCTCCTGCATAATTAATTTTGTTTGTTTGTTTAGAGCATTGGTCCCATGGGCGCCGGCAGAATAGGGCAAGGGGGGGCAATACCCCCCCTGGATTTTTGTCTGCAGGTTCCAGCTTGCCCTGCATACAAAAATCCTTGCATGCAGGGATGTTTTCTTTTTCCTTGCTTTTTTGCGCTTTCCAACATGGTAACCATACGTTGAAGTAGTCTTTGCCCTATCCTGGAAAATATTCTGCCGGCGCCCATGTTTGGTTCTCAACCTTTCCCAATGCGAATCCCTTCCAAAATCCGAAAGAATTTGCTGAATCCATTGTGTAATCTTTGTGTACTATTATATTATTTATACAAACCTCTTTACTTAAAAAAAAACCGGTTGGGAATCAATGGCTTAGAGTGAATAAAAGTAATAAAAATCCAAAATAATCTAAAAATATATTAATAATTATTCTATATTTGATTATTTATTCTGGTTCATTTTCCATTTCGATCGTGAGCTTCAAAGCAATTAATGTGTTTTGTGTTTTGAAGTTTTTAACTCCAAATTACCCTAATACGATAATTGCTATCAAATCATCTGATAGCTAATTGCATAAAATAAATCAACATCAGTCTTCAGTTGATTGATAAAGCAATTCTATAAACTGTTTCTGCTTCCGCTTTTGAATCTAGTTAGAATATTGATCAATTACACTTGATTATCATACCGTAACCGCCTCAGTAAATATTTGAAATCAAATCATACGGAAACATGCTTATGTTTGCTTGAATGGAGATTTGTATCGATTCTTTATGCCTCGGTGCAAGATTCATTAATCACTCGTTCATTAAAATCGCTTGATCGGGAAGAGTTTTCGAGCTCTTCCACTGGTCACGTTATGTCCATCATAAGATGCGACCCCTTTTGAATCACCTCACATAATCTCTGCCTTAAGTGATATTAATGAAATTGTTCCAGACCGTATCTCCCGCCAGAGCCGAGTTCATTTGATTGTATTCTTGCGATGATATCTGGTGACAACGATTGTGAAGGAGTGGACAAAGATCGAATGATTTATTGTTGCTGAACTGTAACGCTGTAGACACCGAATTAGAGTAATATGATTTATTGACAAACATATCTTCAGATGACCTTGCACATCAATATTTTCTTATGACTGTTATTTAATTGAATTAAAGACTTTTATCGAAAATTCAGCTGAGTGATATAGGTGGTAGAGGGGAAGGAAATCAAATGCAGTAACTTGTGAAGGGCAGCGAGCACTTGGACTGATAAAAGCGAGCAATTTTTAGAACTGTAGTTTGGGTGTTTGAATATGAAATAATTTTTTGGTTATTTATTTACTTATTTATTTTTTACTTTGCACGTTTTCATTCACGCAGCAAGTGCGAAGGTCTATTTTGGAGATTAGAGAGACTGGGATCACCAAAGTAGCAAGGGTACAATGTAACATTTTACATTTATTGCATGATGTAGTAGTTCTTATAACAGTCAAGTTAGGAAAGTATGTTACAGCACCATGAAAAAAGAATAAAAATGAAAAACAAAAACTGAAAAAGAAATCAATTGAAGGAAAGAAATGGAAAAAAAATACCCTGCGTAATATGGTGGATAACGTGTTTCCCCCCCCCCCCTTCTCAATAGGAATGGTATAGTATTAAAGTTATTGCTTTTAGTACTCACCAATTGCTGGCAAAGCTGGATAGGCTTAAAGCATAGTTACTGAAATGGTTTATCAATGTATGACATTTTTAAAAAATCTTTATTTTACTGTGTTAAGTTTCGTGTTTATATTATTACAACATTTCAGTGCAATCAAATGATAACTTCAACATCAAAGTGTCAATTGTTACAAGACATGGTGAGATAGTATCAACTGTATTACCTGTAAAAAAAATGGGCCCTTGTGAATTCTATAAAAGGGAATGTCAATGTGAATGTCCAAACTCTTTTCCTGAGTAGATCTTCTTAATAATGCCAATAATTTGTTGAAAAGTGCAATAGTTTCTCCAAAAGTTTTTTTTTTTTTTGTTTATTTATTTTGATAATCTTCAGTTAAAGAACTAGAACATTTCATTATTTACTATGATAAATTCCACGTATTATATGGCATTGTCTCTTCACTAAGCTAGCTGTAAGAATTACAGCTAGCAGTTACACTATAAGAATTACAGTTACACTATTAGAATTACAAGCTTAACTTCTTTTTTGCTTATTAATAGCTAAAAGCAATTACAATTACTTTAATACAATTGCAAATGAATGGCTTGCTGGAAAAGGGAGGTAGCTCCAACTATCCAAGTTTGCGAAAAACTGTAAAAATGTTTGGGGATTCAACCGAAACTAACGACACGGGCAGCATCATATCTTGAGTAACACAAGAACTAACGATCGGAGTTACATCCTTCTGGTAGCAAACGAAAGAGATTTTTTTTTTTTTTTAAATAGAAAGATTGTACATGGAACTCGATTTCTGTAGGTTGGCGCTAGCTCTTCTTTGTAGCAAACCCTTCAAATATTATATCAAGTACATTTGCACCTTCAATTAAAATATATATATATATATATATACGTTACAATGGCTCCAGGATTGGAGACCTGGGCGGCCCGACACGTTGCTCAAGGTAAGCATCGCGTCTTAGTACCATATTCTTAGGAGTGCCATTTGAAACTCAAAAACTAAGAAAAACTTGAACGAGAGCATAAAAGGGGGCACCACGTAACCTTGGGCCGCCCCTGTTGGTGACAAATGTAACATTATGCACTGAATTATACACAGTCCAGTCACATTAATGTGACCACCACCTACTTTCGACGTCAACGTGAAATAACCAATCACAAAAAGCAGGTGGCAGCACATTGCAGTGGAGGATGTCCTAGGGCATCAGAAAGGATTTCAATCGTTGGCGTAATGCAGAAACGTAGCGATTTACCCGCCGTCCAAGAGGGCATGATTATTGGCTTTCGGGCCAAAGGTGGAAGCATTTCGGAAACGGCTAATTGTGAACTGTTCGCGTGCCGCCGTGGTAAAAGTGTACCGTGCATGGCAAAATGGCACTATCCAAAATCAGCGGTGTGGCATATGTGGTGCACCACGGGCTATAGATGACAGAGGCGAAAGAAGGCTACAGAGATACGTTCGGGCGAATATACGAGCAACTGTTGAGCAACTGACCGTCCAGATGAACGAAAGGGCTACCAAGAGTGTATCCTTAACAACGGTTCAGCGAACGTTGCTGCGCATGGGCCTCCGCAGCAGACGCCTGGTTAATGCATCTATGCTGACTGCTGTTCACCGGCGACGAAGGCCGGAATTTGCACGCCAGTATCGCAACTGGACATCCACAGAGTGGCGACAGGTGGCTTTTTCTGTGGGACCATCTCGATTGGGTTGTTCGCGCCATGGATCCTCAACCGCGCAATCTAACACAGCTGGTTACGGCACTGGAGTCTGCATGGCTCAAAATCCCAGTGAACCCCTTGACTCTCTTCCTGCACGTCTCGCAGTGGTCAAGGTTGTTATTCTGGCTTTTGACAGGTGGTCACATTAATGTGACTGGACTGTGCATAAAAAGTTTGCATGAAATAAGTGGTCCACTTCAGAGTGTTCTAGAATGTTTTCTGTTGGTCCAAATGAGATAAAACTTAAAACTGCAGATAATTAAAATTATATGCTATTAATATTAAAAGAAAAAGTGTAGTAGCAAAAATTACTTACCACTTTAATACATTAAAACATTTAGTATGCTTTATAAATGTTAAATAATATTAGAAAATGTATCACAGAACCTTCTTAGCATGTATCCCTTCATGTTCAACAATGTGCTCTAATCGAGAATCATATTTTCCACATATGATCGGAGTGAATCAGCCGGAATATCAAGAATATGGCGCTGAATACTGCTCTCCAGATCTAGCATAGAGGCTGGCCTAGTATGGTACATATTGTCCATCAGGAATCCTCGCAACTAAAAGTTGCATTTAGTGATATCCGGCGAATACAGGGATGCCATGTTGTTGAAAAATAACGGCTGTTCACTAGTGTATCTGTGAAATGCTTTTTAGCAATTGCTTTACACAACAATCTCTGTAAGGACTCGCAAGCTCTCCTGGTTCTGGTAAAAGAATTTTATCAGTAGCGTTTTTACTCCCTTGTACGAAGCTAGTGTTTCTTTACTATAATGTGGGTTTAATTTTTTTTGGATTTTGGAAAAAATTGATCAAAAATACATGTTCAACCAAAGATAGTAAATGTGGCACCACAGCAAAGTTATTTATCTTCAAGAAGGAGCTATAGTGATCAGAGTAAAGTTTAACTAAGTCTTTGGTGTAATGTAAATGTGAGTCCTTAAAAGATTCTCAGAATGCAAATCAGTTATTATTCATATTTTGAATTTTCCAGGAAAACTCGCAAAGGAGCAAAATGTATCGATTTACCTTCATTTTACTGGAAGAAAAAGCGGCCTTCAGAACAATCTTTTTTCAATCAGTTTGCCAACTTTTTGTAAAAAGTTGAATATACCTTTATTATGAGATTGATTTATTTCATAATAATGAAATAAAATTAATTATGCATTTATTATGTTTTTAACTAAGCATTAACGTATAAAATCAAAGGTAGTATCATGTATAAGTTCTGTAATTTCAACTATTCGATTTATAAGCGTAGCTTCGGGGAGGAGGGGGGGAGGAGGCACGTCCCTTCCTTAGCTTTATTTTAAAATCTTTCGATTTTCAAGATTTGTTTGTAAATTAAAAAAAAACAAACAAACTTTCATCTTCTGCTCTTAATTGATATATCCCCCCACGAAATCTTTCATGTGCTCTCCAAATTTTTCAGTCGCGTTACGCCCATGATTCGATTAATGATTTTCCTACCAAGTTTACAGGAGCAAATTTTTCTGAAAGGTTTTAATGATCTTCCAAGGTTTTTATTCTTTAATGCTACGTCCTGGGCCGTTTAATGAGTAAATAACCTCTTTTCTTACATAGCGGACTGGTATGGAGACCACCCATTACTTTTTGAATGAACCCATTCAATTAGGTCGAAGATTGATAGGAGGCACAGAAGTGCCCACACTTCCTTGCCGATTAGGAATCCGATAGTCAGACGATAAGCACATTAATTAATCTTTTTCAAGATGGGACGAGACGCAAGCCAGGTGACAGATTCGCCAGTCGTGCATCATGCAAGCTTGACGTAAGGTCTCTCACATTAGCGTCAGAGGTCGCAGAAGATGAGTTATGATGCCAGAGCCCCAGCAAGATTACTTGTTTGTTTTAAGGGGATGAGGAATTAACTGGCATGCTGTAATTAGTGCAACTCCTGTGATTTACACATGTCCTTCGATAAAATTGCGATCAGCACTGTCACACAAGGGGATTCCAATTTGAGTTCTTGTTTTTACATTTTCCAATCGAACGAAAATTATAAGTGTTGTGGTTGACGGGCAGTTTAGCTTCGCTGCATCAGGATATTTGAAATTTCTCAAAAGATAATTGTGGTGGTGAGGAAGAATCGCATATGAGATGCTAGATTTATGGTGTAGATTTCGAAGAGAGTAACATGGAAAGCTAGTCATTGAACTTATGGTATTATTACTTTAATGAGTAGATGAAAGAGTCATAAAATTCGGAAGCCTTGCTGAAACTATTGAATGGTAATATTTCTGCCAAATGATTTAACAAACATTATATTGCTATAATTTTCATCCTAAATACTGTGTCCTTTGTTTTATGTTATACAAGTTGAACATCGAATGGATTTAATTTTGGGATTTTCAATGGCTGAATTTCTTCAACTCTTCTATATGCACATTTTACACAATAAGATTAAGTTATTTCATCTTTTACTTTATGAAATACTAGCTGAAATACCCGTTTTCGTTACAAGAATAGGGTTCAATTTCACAACTAATAGAAATAGAAAAAAAAAGTCTACTTTAATTCTGAATGTGTCTGTATATCGGAGAAAAATTTTCAACCCATCGATTTATACTATGGCAGTTGCAAATCGCAAAAAAATCGTGAAAAGGGCGATTTGAGTTTAAAGTAAGTTTGTTTTCAATGATTTTCTCTTATCTAAGCAAAATTTCGAATCAGTCTGCATAAATGTGTCAAGAGCTTTTTCAAAGTTTAAAAGATCTAAAAATATTTAAAAACCGAAGAAATTATCGGACAATCACCATTCACACGTTATAGATTGCTACAATATTTGAATTTGCTATTTCTAATTTTAAATATTTTTGTTAGTCATCCCTTTTATCCAAAGTTTCAAAATAAGCATTTCAACTACATTTTCCTCGACTATTATAGTGCTCAGTATATTTTTCGACAAGTATATGTATAATTGAAATTAAAAAATTCATTTACTTAAGAACAAATCTCTCATGTTGTTGTTAAGTTGAAACTCTCTTATGGTGAAAAATTTTTGTGAATGTATACAGTTTTTTTTAAACAGAATTGAACATGATTATTGTAGAGCATGTTGATGATATATGCTTGCCAATTAAATTCAAGAGTCGAGGTTATTGTTCCTTCTGAAGAATTTTTTTCCTCTAAGAGTGCTTCAACCTGTAATTCAGATTGCGCTTCTCCTTGTCATCTAACTATATACTTAATGTTAATAATGAAAGCAATTAAAGACAATTATGTTAGGATAGAAACCTTTTCAATCATAATTAATTTCAGGAAGCTGTTTTATGATGCATATACATATAGTAGCCACTTTCCCGATTAGCATGGAATCTCCTGTTAGTCTAGATTTTGCAGACAGCAACCGTATACAATGAAACCTGCATATAATGATGCTGTACGGACCTTAAAAAATATTTTTAAAGTTAGGTCGAGCTCTTTCGCATCATATGAGTGTGTTCTATACATCAGAGTAAAGATTATAATTACTGTGCTGAGTAACACTTCAGTCGTCAATGGTCTTGTGCATTAGTTTTGAAGAAATCGGGTGATGACTGTCTAGTGCGGAAGTTAAGTACAACGGATAAACTCGATCTTCCCAGGTAGCCCACACGGGTTCTCTGAAAGTAACCACAATTTTTATATAGTGCAAAACACGTTATGGTTCAGAATAGGTACTTTCACATATTCAGCTTCACGTTTTATTCCAAATTCTCAATAGTACTTGCTTCTCCTCGACTATCACTACAGAAAACCCACTCCTCAATTTGTCCTACAATTTAAGGACACTACACATTTTGAAGACGTTCAATGTACTACAGCATGTGATAATTACAAAAACAACCGCTAAAGATCCCGCAGTTTTTCCAATTAGCAACGAATGAACATGATTAAAGCACTGAATTAATTTTTTTTTCTCCAAAGAGGGTGCTTTGAAGTTGTTTTCAAAATAAAAATAAGTAAATGTACTATGAAAACCCAGCTGTATACTACTTTATTTTATAGTAAGCTCTATACCAGAGCTCCTCAACTTTTTCTTTGACGGAGGACTTTGAAAGTCGTAAGTTTTATACTAGTGAATTACAGGGTGAAGCAACAAGATATTTTTTCGCAGAACACGTGTTACCTTTGCGATGAACACATAGTGATCCGCGGAGCACAGCTTGAGAAACCCTGCTCAGTGTTGTGCATGCTTGGAGAACACAAAGCCGAAACCAATTTTGAACTACCATTTCGCATGTTCTGCCCGGAAATTCTGACGTAAGCGACACTTAAATCCTGTACGTATACGAAGCACAGACTGGTCGTACTTATAACGTCTTTTGTATGAACTTGTGCTACTATAGGGTTTGATTCTTTTGATGCAGTTTACTATATGGCATTTTTTTTCATGGTTCGATAAAGTGAAAATTTTTACTAACAATAGACAGAAAGTATGCATAAAAGATAGATGTACGAAATTCATTTCAGCATAGTGTTACAAAAAATGTTATTTTTATTCAAATTCTAATGTTTCAAGCCATGTCACTATAGATTAAAGGCTTATCAAATTTCGAGCAAGAAGGACTGAAAAGGTTTTTCTATTTTTTTCACTTCCATGCTGCTTTCATTATCACGCACATTCCATAGAGTTTAGAGCACATCCACCATTACTTGTAAATGCTCTTTTAGAAAACATTACTGCTATATTTTTGTGTTTTGCAAATAAATGAATCAATAAAAATTTAAAATTCGAATAATTAGAAGTGATTTATTTATTTATGTTTTATTTTTACATATATAAGTGTTTTTAGATTTTTGTTATAGACTGGTGCGTGTAAAAGTAAATATTATTAATGACCGGATCAAAATACACTGAATAATTAGGAATTTCGTCTTGACCAAAGGTAATATCGTTACTCGCAGGCTTATTATTAAGGACAGTACCTTTATACACAGGGTTGACTATATAGTAAAGCCTGCCTTATAAGATATTAGGAAAAACCGGAATCTTTTTCATGAAACTTGATTAAAATCAGTTGCATTAAGGTCCACCGTAAATTAATCTTAAATTCAGGGGACCAGGAAATATTCCTGGCTTCTTCAAATGGAAAAGAAAAAAAAACTCTCTCACAGGCAGCAAATTTCATACTGTATTAATGTTTATTTGTAGCTGAAAGATTGTGGTATGGACCATTCGCACCATTCGAAACGTAGCATTAATTTATTTATGTATATGTGTGTTTATATATTATTAGGTTAATATGTTATGTATTTGTGAGTTAACATGCATTATTAGTTTTATATTTTACTAAAAGCTATTAACTGTTAAAAAGGAAAGGTAAACTCAATAAAGAAATTTTTTTTAATGATAATATAACTTAATACATGTTTCAGGTACATGTTTTATATTTAACATGGTTTTGGTAAAATATATCTTGTTAACGGTACACTAAAACTTTTCAATCACTGGGCGCCAAAAGTAACAAATTATTATTTTATGCTCAATACTGGATTTACACATTTTTACGCCCTAGCCTAAATCTCACACACACACACAAAACCCATTATGACGTACACTTTTTAAAAGCATATTCCCATTTACCATGAACTTTAAATTTACATATCCTAGTGCAATGTAATATGGGCAAAGACGGTTGGTATGTAATTTCACATTGTGGTTTGGCAACACCTTCACAAGTTGACACGTTTACTTTACTTTTTTAAAATTAGTAATACAGTGTGAATAACACGCGAGTCTAATACTAATCTAGTATTGTTAATCTGACTTTAGCCCCTTGTGTCTTGTCTACATTAATCTGCACAAGAGTGTATGCAAATAATTAAAAAATGATCCTAATTGATTCTCAATTGGTTGTGGTGATTCGCCCATTCTTAAACCTGAATAATCAGTGGTCAGTGTATACTAAATATACGAAAACCGTAGGTGATGAATATCCTACGGTAACTTGTATTCTATTTGTACATTTAAAATCTCATTTCTCTCTGTTAGTTACTTGTAATAAAGTTAAACGATAAAAATTTTTAAAAATTTGTCTATTTTTAAATATTAATTCTTCTTAATAAGTGTAATTTGGTAACTTGTTTTTAACGCTATTACTGAATATACAAAGAAGAATTAATTCTTCACGAAGAAAATGTTTTTAAAGTTTGAAATAGTCTTCAATAACCGTTAAGTTTGACAAGGGTTAGCTCTACCTTCAATAAATTCTCTACCAAACAGACGGGGATTTGATCTGCCTGCCCTTCACATGGCCTGGAAGACTTCATATCTAACTGAGTTTAGAATAGATCATCCGTCTATGATTTAAAACAGGTAGGAACAGTGGGGAGTGCTAATTTTCACAAAGTTTCCACAATGTATTGAATGTAATGTAATGTGCATCGCTATGTCATTCTTTGTTGTTTTAGTTCTTAGTTTGGCTAGTTCAAACATTTTACTTCTAAGTGATTACTTACATTCAGTTAACATTTCCTGCATCGCTATGATTCTTTGTTGTCTTAGTTCTTAGTTTGGCTAGTTGGCTTTCGAAGTTGTTATTTTTGCTAAATATTTTCCTGATGTCATACACAGGATAATTTTGAACACATAATTTTTATTTTTAAGATTTAATTAAAAATGACGAAAAGTTTGTTTAAATAAAATTATCTTACTACCTGAAGCTTAGTATCCTATTTTTAGAATATTTTAAAATTAGTTTATTTACTACGAAAATATTATTGTACTATAATAAAGATGCTTATGAGCTGTATGTCATATTTAACAACTGACTTTTTTTTTTCATTTGCTCAGTACCAAAATTAGGTTCACAGTGGTTAATAACATTAAAAATTTCAAGTACATTTTATCGAACGTTGTAATTTTACTGGGAGATTCATGAACATTTTACATCAGTATAGGTTATTATACAACTTTTTAACCGAACGCATGAAAAGCACAACGCCATTTTAATACTGTAAAAATATAAATAAATGAAATATTTCCTACGTGATAACTGGAGAGAACAGAACTTTAAATTTGATCTGAAACTTCAAACGACACCATTATGATAGTAGGCGTAACAGGGTTTAGTTTAAGTGCTTCACCTTAGCAAATAGATCAGAAAAGAAACAAAGAGAGAAAAAAGAAATGACATAAAATCATCATGGGAAAATTGCTTCTTTGTTCACTTCTCATATTGCAGTCATTTTGAGTAAAAACATGTCTTTGTTGGGGCACCTCCCACGGCAAACCATCCATCAAAACTGCCTTGCGCCAGGTTATGTCAAGAGGTGCTGGTCCTCGGCAGAATTGCGAAATTAGAGGCCCGTGAAATGAAAACGTGGAAGAACGACAACTTAACCCCTTAAAGCGAGAAAGATAAAACAAAGAATTTACTTTAGAAGGGCCCATTTCTGAGAGAAAAGTGAGACATCAAACACAGGAGAGTATCTTCATTACCCGGGTGATCAATTAAGTAGAAAGTAGAGTTTGAAATGGCAGGGTGGGGAAGACAAAGCCACGATTTACCAATTAGGATCTTTCTAGTGATTTGGTAATTGTGAGCCACTTGATCTTTTAGAAGCTTTTCATTTCACCTTTTACATGTACCGGCTTTTTAAAGCAATAATTTGGGCTTATTGCTTGCAAACAGGTGGGACTGGAGGTCTATCATATGACAGGGCAGTTCATTGTCACAGTCAGTAGGGCCGATCATTTGACCAGATTTAAATCTACTCTCATTAAAACATGGCTTTTATGTTATTGGTATCAAAAGAAAATATATTTTGTTACTACAGAAGTTTATTGGACTTTATTTTGTATTTTATTAAATGTATTTCCAATAGATAACATTTTTCAAAAAGAGAAAAATGATTTTTTTTTTCAAATATTTCAATCAAAATGATTATGCGATAGAATAATGTACTTAGTAATTTCGAATCACATCATAACAGATCTTATTTTCGATTCTTTTACTAAAAGGATAAAAATTTAAACAGTTCTTATAGATTATTAACAATTATTATAGAATTATTAACAATTATTATAGAAGTTGCATACAACATTTACGGTAGTTACTTAGAAGTTTCAAAATTCGGCTTTACAAACTGCTATTTACAGAGGAAATTTACTTGTAAATTAAGAGAAATAATTTCAATACACAACCTGTCACTTCTCATCGGCTTTTGATTTCTCATTTTTCATGTATACCCTTTATTCCAGCAAGGGTTACAATATTAAGAAGATTTATTTGACAATAAAAAAGTAGTGTGTATTATCTTGTCATCAAGACTGAATTAGTTCATGCGGTCTGATGCTAATTACAGTCATGCTTTATTGCAGTGCATTATCATGTTTTATAGCCGCATCAAAGCAAAATTGTACAATCAAAGCGAAAAATTACCTATCCTGGAGGTACAAATGCATATATGCTACATTATGATAGCGCAATTCCCTCTCTCTCTTTCTTTTTTCTCTTTTTTTTTTTTTTTTTGGATAGACATTGCCTAGTTCAAGAAAATTTGACAGCTGTAATTTGTAGAAGATGCATATGCCCGCAAGCCAGTCGTGTAGAGAAGTTAGCAAGCCAAACACTACTCATAACTTATGTTTTATGATATTTATTATTATGAGCGGCGAAAGGCTTGTGGGGAAAGAACTAAGAGAACTCGACATATAGAAGCATGAAGCGGTTGATAAAATTAAAAGCTTTGCCTTCAAAGATCCGAATTACGCCTCTTAAATCAAATCCTTGAGAGCTAACGGCCTCTCTGTTCTCCCGACCCTCCATCAAAATGGCGAAACAAACTCCATGAAAAAGCGCCGGAGAACAAGATCGCTCGCAGTAATATTTGTATTTAGTCGTGACATAAAATCCTAAAACAATTATAATTAACTTCACGTGTTGGAAATAACATGTTTTCCCCCTCTCCATTTACATGTTACTAATTGATTTTAATGGATTCGAATCTTCTGGAATAATGTACTGAGTGACAGTAATGAACTTGAATTTTGTAAGGCTTAAATATACATCAATGTCTTCAACTTTAATTGCTTACAGGTTTTAGGTTTTGTATTAGATAACTTTGCTATGAACTCTTTATTTGTAACAACTATTTATGAAAATGTAAAAAAAGAAGAGAACTTTCCATTTTAATTTACTACTAAATTTATAAAATTTTCTCTTCCGAGGTGCAGTCTCTTTGGAATTTGATTATATCGTGCCATCTTTCTCTACTGTTGTACTAAATACAGCAAATAAAAGTGTTTCCTTGGGATATCTTCAGATTTAAAAACAAAGCGAAACGGAATATTAAATCAAATGTTTTCTACACCTTCGAATGAGTTATTGTAAAGGGAAAAAATAATTCTTAAAATAATGAATGATTAAAATTGACAACCCTATATTTCGTTAAGTTTTACATAAAATACGACTACCATGCGGGGGGAGGGGAAGAAGAATGTGTGTATGATGTGGAATATCTCATGACTGTCTACTGGGGATATTATACAAATTTTTAATATTTTATATATAAATAAATAAATCTTATAAATAAAAATGAAATTCTGTTTGTTTGTTTGTTTGTTTGTTTGTTTGTTTATTTGTTTGTTTGTTTGTGGATTTGATTCGTATACAAATCCACAAAAATGGACCTATCGGCCTGAAATTTAGCACAGATGTGTAAAATAATATAGAATAAACCACTGTCCACTTTAAAACTTTGAAAGTCCACCCGTTCCCGGAATTTAAGAGATTTTTTATGCTCTTCACGCAAAAATCTTTCCGTAATTGTAACCCCTGTAGTGAAAAATGTGTGAAATAAGGATCGTGGTTGCCATGTGTGGCGATTTTGTCGAATAAAATGTTTTAAATTCTCAAAGTAAAAATAAAAGAATAATAATGATTTTTTTTTGTTAGTTTATATTCGTAAGGTTATTTTTTTTTAAATTATAATATCGTGTGCATGGGAAATCAGAGCAGGAATGTAATGCTTTACACGCAAAACAATAAGAATTGAAGATTTCCGAGGCTAATGTGTAAATTTTTTTAGTTTGGCGAAAAAATAAAATGGCTGAAATATGGATTTTGAGTAAGTGAGTTCTAGCGGTTTGCCCAGTTTTCGGCTTGGCGCAATTTATTGAGAGCTTAAGGAAATAGATTTTTGAAAACAAGTGCAAAGGTTTTATTAGAATACAGCGTTAAATTTTAATGATCCGTGAAGAAATAATGCAGTTATTAAGGGATTTCAAGCGATCTAACTTCAGAATTCTCGCCAATTGAGTACATTGATTTAAGTTGGGGGAATTCCGCCAAATTTCAGAAAATTGAAATCTTCTCATTTAGTACATCGGAGTAACGATGAATAAAACACATTATAGTTGATCATTAAAAAAAAATCGGCTGTATTAAGGGATTCCAATTTTAAAATAAATGCGTGCTACTCTTTGGCGGTCGAACCATTTCCCATATTGATTGCTGCTAAGTCAATGCTTCGAATGATTCCCTGAAAAAACTCTTGCAAAATGGCGTATGTTGGCACTTTGGCAAGGCTTAGATTTAAAACTGGATTTTATTTGAGACTGGTATATATAATAAGACTGGTTATAGATAAAAATGAATGTTGGTATGTATTTATGAGGTTGAAAAACTCCAGCACCGTTGCACGATGAAATTTGGTTCACATAAGTCTTTCATCATGGAGAAGGTTTTTATGCTATCCGTTTTCCTTAACTTGCCACTTGGTGCCGCAGCACAACGTTGAATTCTATTCCGTTCAGCCGTTTGCTATGCGAATATCGTCCAACCGATTTCGATGAAATTTGGTACACGCGAATATTAGAACACGGAGAATATTTTTCACTATCCATTTTGCTGTAACTTGCCGCTAAATGGCGCTGCAAAGCATCAACTTCTATACCGTTCGACTGACCAGCATAAAATTTTTTATACTTACACATTTGAGCACGAAGAATATATTCTAACTGCGTTCCTTTTGATGTTACTCACCACTAGATGACACTGCAATGCATTATTATTTTAACTCGCCACTAGATGACGCTGCAGCAGGCCAAATTCTTGACCATTCAAACGGTCGCTATGAAAATCAGTATACATAGCTATTTGAACAATGAGAATATTTTGGCGTTATCCATTTTGCTATAACTCGCCACTTGACGGCGCTGTAGCAAATCATTACTTTAATTAACTACTAGATGGCCCTGCAGTGTATCACTTCTTGACTGTGCAAATGATCGTTATGAAAATTGGTATACATAGATAGTTGAACACGGTCGCTATGAAAATCAGTATACATAGCTATTTGAACAATGAGAATATTTTGGCGTTATCCATTTTGCTATATCTCGCTACTTGACGGCGTTGTAGCAAATCATTACTTTAATTAACTACTAGATGGCCCTGCAGTGTATCACTTCTTGACTGTGCAAATGATCGTTATGAAAATTGGTATACATAGATAGTTGAACACGGTCGCTATGAAAATCAGTATACATAGCTATTTGAACAATGAGAATATTTTGGCGTTATCCATTTTGCTATAACTCGCCACTTGACGGCGCTGTAGCAAATCATTACTTTATTGAACCACAAGATGGCCCTGCAGTGTATCACTTCTTGACTGTGCGAATAATCGCTATGAAAATAGGTATACATAGATATTTGAACACGGGGAAGAGTTTGGCACGATCCATTTTTCTATAACTTGACACTAGATGTCGCGTCAACACATGATGAACGTAAAGACTATTCAGCCGATCGTCATGAAAATTCGTATACATCGATATCTGAATGCGAAGAATATTTTTGCCGTATCCGTTTTTCTAAAACTCGCCACTAGATTGTGCTACGCCGCATCGCCTTCTGCACCGTAAAAACGATTGCCTTGCAATTCGGTATGCATGATTATTGGACACAATATAACGCGATATCCACTTTGCTATATCTGTTTATTACAATGAATAGTAATCACCACAAATCGTAATATCAAAAAGTCCATTCATTCCCGTGCGAAGAACGGGTACTTCAGCTAGTATATATATATAAATAAACAAAATCATTCAGTTTACTATAGTACTTTTTTCTCTCTACGCGTGTCAAAATAATATAAAATGACAAACACATGAAGCATTTGTAAGACTATACCTTCTCAGTTTTATTTTCCCTTTTTAGCTCTAACCCAGATAGCGCAGCAAACTTGCATCAAACTTGCAGCAAGCTTGATTTATCAAGTCAATCAGCTTGAATTAAGCTTGAAACAAGTGTTCTAGTTTACACTTGCCCAGCTTGCATTAAGCTTGACATTTCAAGCTTGAATCAAGCTTCACATTTCAAGCTTAATTCCAAGCTTAAAAATTTTTCCAAAAAAGAATTTTCTAAAAAAAATTTTTCTAAATACACGGGGCGCCAGCTGGCTAACGCGCCCCACATAATTTATTTTTCCGCGCATTTTCCCCCTCTACGCTGAAATTTCAATTTAATTGTTTCCATCGAGTGTTCGTGGCTGGAATAGAACTCGGGCCCTTTGGCTTAGCAGTCGAGCACGCTATCCATTCAGCCACCGGATTCAGCCACCTTGTGCAGCTATGACTAAAGTTTGATGTGACTTACCACGCTGTTTTCTCGCCAGATTGATAAGTGAGCGATGTGTTATTTGTTTCTTTTATTTTTCCATGGGATGCATCAAAATTAAAATAATGTTATGTGTGATTTAGAGACTCTACTAATAGGGAAATAAACATAATATAAACTTAAGAGCAGCACACGTTTTAAAACTTTCAGTACCGCAACACTCATGAGCAACACTGCTGGCCAAAATCGAGACAAACGACTGATTTTGAAATCAATTTCGTGGTATAATTGTATTTTATTTTGAAGAATTTCCATATTTGGAAATATAGAATGGGTTTACTTAACACAAATTTTGTGTTAAGTAATCTGAAACGAAAGAAACAGATAGTTAAATGTTACTTCGAAATGCTATATCACAGTTGCTAACATGTATGGAATACAAACACTTTAGTCATTTTTGTAAATATTTCTTAAAATAACAAATAATTGAAAAATTTTGCTATTTTTTAACGCTAAAAATTCTCTTTACAAATGTGGTTATTTTCCTACATATTGGTATGCTATATCGATATAGAGCATTTCGAAGAATTAAAAATAAGTTTAAATTAATTTATACAAATGTAAATTTGAATTATTTTCATTGTTCATACTTTATAATTAAAAAAATTACTTAACTTCTGAATTTTTTTTTATCCTTTGTAATTTTATTTTAAAATTACAAAAGTGTAAGATGTAAGATTTTTGGGCCCTAAAATCTGTAGGCCCTGGGCAGTTGCCCCGTTTGCCCTGCCGGTAATATGGCACTGGTAATAAAATAAAACACATCTTTTACGAACTTTCAGCAAATTTGAGGACTCTAGACAATTAATGTCCATTCTCTTTCACAGATGGCGCCATCACTGCGCACTTTGCAAGCTAAAATCCAGCTTAAGCCAACCTTGCATTGCCAAGCCAAATGTCAAGCTTGATTTAAGCTTATGTGCTGTCTGGGAAAGTGCTATTGATTTCAAACAGCTATTTCTGTCTACGTGGTGAAACGGCGTATGACTTTTCAAGGATTACCAGATAGCGGTAAAATCTCCTAGGTTTATTATTTTTGGCGATTTACCGTCAAGTTTGGCAGCGAAAATTCTTCAATACTGAACCCAGTTTGGAGATATCTTCTATATTTGGCGAGGAACTGCCGAACCTTACTATTAATTATAAAAGTGAAGTATAGCTGGAATATGTCTAACAAAGATTGCAATTCCAAAGATAAAGGTTGCAATTCCTATAGATTTTAATTCCAAAAAACTGTTTACGAACAACAACAAAAAAAAAAAAAAAAAAAAAAAAAAAGACTATATGGAATACTTATGGATGCATTTTTCAATCAGTACATTTACAAAGGTGAAGTGTAATTAGACTATGCGTGACGAAGATTGTAAAATAATTCTATTGGGCGATTTTGATTTAGATTTCAATTCCATAGAAGTGTTTCATGGAACTACCGACATCACAAACAATTTTCAACCTAGTTGGAAAGTGTTAAAAGTTCGAGAGAAATAGTAATTCTCTAACTTTCTCTCTCTCTCTCTCTCTTTTTTTTCTTTTTTTCAGAGAACAAACACAACTATTGTAAAATACTACACACTCATGCTGGGTTTACTTTTGAAAACATTTTTTCGTGTCATACTTATTGATTTATCTCCAACAATCATCAAGTTTGTCGATATTTGGCGCAAATTTTTGAGGGAGACATAGAGCTATTGCATAATAGTAGGATGGTATTGTGCTTGAAATGAGAGAATGCCTGTAAAACTGCGATTGGCAGTAATGCATTGGAATTATTTTTAATGCTCCTGTAATAGAACCATAAATGATAGACGCACTATTTTCGATGGACAACTAGCATTATTTTGTAATTCTTAGTGACATTTCAATTTTGTTCCGCTTGAAATACCCAAATATCGCTAAATTACGTTTCAAAGAATGACTGCTCACAGAGTGTAGTGCACTGGAATGCTTTTGAGTACTCCTGTAAAATATCTATAAATGTCACACACACGATTTTCTACGTATGTACGTAGTATACGTGGTATTGTAAATAACGTAGGTAAATTTTGTAGTAATCGACGCATATTTACGGCAGTTAGAGCACGGACGGACAGGCAAACCATCATAAACAATTTTCAACTTAGTTGGAAAGTGTTAAAAGTTCGTAAAATAGTAATTCTCTTTGGAAGATTTTCTAATATTTTCCAACAAAGTTGAAAAATGTTTGATTTTGGTTTGTCTCTCTGTCCGTTCGTTACTCTCGTAAATATACATCAATTTCTACGAAATTGATATAGGTTGTTCATAGGTACTGTACGCTGTACCCAATTGAAAATGGTGTATGCAGCTTTTATAGTTCTTCTACACGACAGCTCAAAAGATTTCCAATAGATTACGCTCTATGGATAGTCGTTCTTAAAGTGTATTTTAGAGATATTCGGCATTTTCAAATGAAACAAAATTTATATATGTTATTAAGGATTACAAGATAAAGTTCTCTATCGAAAATAGTGCCTGTATCATTAATAGTTCTACAGAAGCACTCAAAATAATTCCAATGAATTACGTTCAGTGGTAGTTTAGAAATAGGCATCTATTTAAAGCACAGTAGTATCCTACTATAATAATGATCTAACGACGATTGCATACTTCCCCAAAAGTTTGTGCCAAAAGTCGCCAATATTGGTGACTTTTGCGATAAATCACCAAATGGGGGTGCGATTTTTTTTTCGAAATATAAACCCTACGTCGGCGATATTTTCATTATTTGGCGGGAAATCAAAAATATACCTAATGTGATAATATTAAGCTTTGTCGATTTTAATGGGAATTTTGAAAATTCTTTACTCACGCTCGAATCAACTGATTTGGTGTGTTGTGTTGCGTTAAGACAAAGCTACACAAGGGCTATCTGCTTAGGATGGGGATTGCATTGTCGGAGGAATTTTTACGGGTTTCTAACGCATTAACCGATTTCATGCAACAAAATTTCAAACTTTGATTTTTTAGCAGGTAGAACATTAATTTTAGACTACTGCCTCTTAAAAATATAAATTTATCTTTCATCGTGTCCTAGTGATACCGTTATTTTGTATATGAGGAATACCTATTTATATTTTCATCTTTACGGCAAGATTGAGAGGTATTTATGATTTCGATTTTTCTGTCCACCGGCCCCTGCTCTGACTGCCGTAAATATACATCGATTAGTGCGAAAATTTCATGTTTTTTCTACGTACAGTGTCGTGTACCCTATTGAAAATGATGTATTTAGAATTTATAATTCTTTTACAGGAGCCAAAAGAAGTTCAACACATCACGCTCTATGGTCAGTCATTCTTGAAACCCTATTTTAGAGATATTTGGTTTTGCCAACGAAGGCAAAGTTGACTTACATGTTACTAGCTGAAGCACCCGTTCTTCGCACGGTATGGATATTGTTAAACCAACAAATACAAACGCAAAACAACTAAATGAATGTTAAACATACTTTGGTTATGAATTTAATCGCCTACAAAAACTGTTTTACAATATTCGTTAGGCATATTGTAATCTATACTTGATTTTTTTAATACTGTTTGGAATGTGCATCATATTCCGCGAGTGTGCCGTATTTGTCTTCTTGTTCTTCAAAATTGAAATCTATGTTAAAATCGCTTAGTAAAACTGTTTTAAAATCCCCGCCAAGCATATTCAAACTATACTTCACCTTTATTTACATGAATATAGACATCAATATTCCAATTAAATAAACAGTAGGGTTAGGCAATTTCTTGAGAAAGATGGTTGTGCGATTACGGCCAATTAGCTACAGGTGGGCTCTAGGTCGAGGGGTAGGGTGCCCTCCGTGGGGGTTTTTCTAAGGGGTCCTAACCCGTACTTACGCTAAGTGTTGGAGAAAACCACACTAAACTCCGAACGGTTAGGTCAGTGGACGAGATTTTGTTTTGGTATTTTTACTAGTTACATTTTAAAGCAAAAATTTTACGGCTATCTCTTTTTCCCCGTAACATATGAAGGGTAACGTGAAAAGAACGTTTTGGGCCGCCACCCCCGTCTGGGTACGAAATTTTAAAATCAATTCTTAAATGACACCTTGGGCACAAAAGCTATAAGCTCCTAAAATTTCATGTCTGTACCTCCGGTAGATTTGGCTGGGCGATGATCGTCAGTCAGTCAAGACATCTGCATTTATATAGAGAGATTAAGGCTCGTAAAATAATATTATCCATTGAAGATAGTGTTTGTGTTTGTAATAGTTCTTCTACAGAAATACTCAGAAGATTTCCAATACATTACGATCTATAGCAGTTGAGAGACATTAATCTATTTCAAGTGCAGTACAATAGGTATAGAAATGTTTATAACAGCATCTCCGAAATCTCGACAGATTTAAGAACGATAAATTGCCAGATTTGATACAAAAATACTCTTGTGTTGGAAAGTGTTTTATAATCGATGCGTTTGGCATGATTTATCTTTCTTTTTTTTCAGAGAACAAACGCAAGTAATGTGAAACTTATTTTAAATATTTTACAAACAGTTCAATACTCTTAAAGATGTAATTACCAACAGCTGAATAAAAATTCTGTGACGCAACATTATTATGCTATTCCGAGAGGTCTTGTAGCACCCTGTTTTCCAACAATTAGTACTTAAATTTTTGGTCTGGTGTATGCAAGTAAGATGCTTGAGTTCTAAAGTGTTCAATTATTAACCAAATTTTGAACGATTTTCCTTTCTCATTACCTATCACCTTGCAAGGAAATTCAACAGATAGGCAAGCATTCTTACCAACCACCACCACGTGTCCGAAAACGTAGGAACTTCCAATAGCAGTGCAGTTCCACCGCTTGTGACGGAACTGCTTCTGGCACTCTGCAATGCCCAGCCTGGCGCCGTCTCCCACTGCCACGATGAGGTCCGGCCTTTCCTGGCACATTCTTTGTTGAGACGGAGTTAATCCTGGAATCTTGCTGCAGATGATGCTCGCTGTAAAAGCGGCCACTGCGGGCACTAGCCTAGAAAAGAAGTAAAGAGATTTCACTATGGAAGCACTCGCTGTAACTCTTTCTACAAAAAAAAAAGCCAATTTGGTGCTTTGAACCGTATTCATGTCTCTGGGTTTGGGTGATTAGGGGGAAAACAACAGCTTTCCATGTCGGCTCACACGTGGTACTAGAGAAGATAAACATGGTGTCTACACTTCCATTACGGATGACTTAGTAATGACCCGATTTTTTTGTCTGGTAAATGGTAGCGTATATATCAAATGAACAATGAAATAGCAGTAAGCCAATTATACAACCTGAAACTTCACCATAAATCAATCATTTGAAGAATGTCATTTGATATTTTACGCAGTTACTTTTGGGGTTGTATTTTTGATCTTGAGGACACGCTTACTAATTTACGTCGGATAAAATAGTCAACTTTGAATATGTTTACTCGCCCATAGAGGTTAAGCAGTTTGGTCCCATAACCGTATACTGTCACATGCGATTAGCGAGTAAGTACAATTGACCCTTCGGCCACGAGTGTCACCCGTATGATCTCAGACTCCTGTAAAGTCGGAAAGATAGCAGTGGAATCATGAACACAGCTTGCTATCACTAGTTAGATATTATTTCCATAAACATTATAAGTTTATAACACAAAATAACTTTTTCACTCATCTGAAAAACGTAAGATCATTTTACAGAGTTTAAATGGCTAGCCGTAACATTCAAACTGAATGCATTAAAACACAACGAACTTCTCATATCCAGTGTGTCCCACCTAAATAAAGCCCTGATGATTGTGTGCCGTAACTGGATGCGAAACAGACGAATAAAACGAAACAAACATATTAAAAAAGCATACACAGAAATAGTTATTTACAAGGACAAAACTCACTCCTGCCCCGAATGAACAGAAATAAAAAATAAATGTGTAAAAAAAAAAAAAAAAAAGAGGGAAAAAAGTGTCCCGCCGAAATAACGCCAGTATTGTTAATAGCCAATATATTTTTTATGTTTACATACGACTTTGAATAGTCGACGTGGCGTATAATTTACCAATCCTTAGAGTACAGTAACATTACTATTATCCCAATGTTCAATAATGTTGGCCTGCAATTCAGCGACAGACTAAAACTGTCTGAAATTTGCATATCCATCCCTATTGAGGATATCCCATGCATTTTCTTGTGAATTGTGATCAAGCGAAAAAGGCAGGACATTTCATGATATACAACCCATCATCGAAAAACCGATTTCAAGAGGATTTTGAAACGTGAATTTTGAACGTTGTGATAATGGAAAATCAAACTTTTGCCACCAGTTCTCCCTGGAAATGAAAGTGAATGTGTTTCTACCATTTCTTGGTAATCAGTAACTTTTATATGACTTGAAAGAAAAGCCAAGTTAAGTTCACCACCAGGTACAGCTTCTCCACACTGTATAATGAGCCTCGACCTTGTCTATTGGAAAAGAAACAACAATACCCGAATACTATCCACAAGCAAAGAGTAGACTAGGGCTCAGATTCAAATGAAACGCGCGTGATCGAGTTCGAATCGAACATTTTTTAGTCCCCAGTTCTCAGTTCAGTCACCAGAATGCTTCCAATGAACAAACCTATCGCGCTGTTACGTGTCAAAACACGATTGTTTTGTTTCAGTTGAATAAGAAATCTGGATCATTCGGGACGACAGCCCCAGCTCTGGCTAAAGGTCCCAATCGCTTCTAATAAAGAAAAAAAAATGAATAAGAAACATTGATATATTTCGAAGTTTCCCCTGTTCGACGCGGAAAACATTCGAATTGTGTTTCACTTGAATCTCGCCCTTAGCCAAATATCATCAAACCTGGAAGGATTAGTAGTATCGTGTGATGGTCTCTGATGAAAAAAAAAAAAAAAATTGGAAGGCTCAGACGTCATTGCATTCAAATTGATATGACACGAGGAGATCTTTTCCGAAAGACAAGGAAGTGGAGGTGGTGGCCGAAGTTTGATTTTCCATCATGACAACGTATCCATTCACTTGGCAAAATCCTCTTGAAAACGGTTTTCGGATAATGCATTGTATATGTATACCTTGAAATGCCATGCTTTTTTCGCTGGATCTCAATCCCTAAGAAAATGCTTGGGATACCTTCAGTTGGGATAGATATGCAACTGTCAGATAGTTTGAATCTGTTGCACAATTGAAGGTCGCCATCATGGGACACTGGGATAATATCGATGTTATCGTCCGCCAAGGATTGGTAAATGAGATGCCTCATCGAATATTCGAAGTTATATGTAAACATGACGAATATATTGGCTATTAACAATACTGTCTTTATTTCGGGGGGGGGGACTTTTCCCCCTCGTTTTTTTCCACATATTTAATTTTTTATTCCGCCCCAGTTCCGGCAGGGAGTGAGATTTTTCTTGTAAATCCGTATTTGTGTAGGGGATGTTGGAGTGCAATGAAACACGGGGTACAATGAAACATACTATCTAAAGTCGGTAGGATTTATCATAGAAAGTTTTAACTCACGAACCTATTATACAAATACATGTTAGTGAAGTAGTTTAGAGACAAACGCATTTTTACAACAAGAACAAAATAAAGTTTCATTACTAAAAGAAATTTTGCTTGATCTCCTGGTACTCAAATATATAATTACTTATTTTTCAAATATTATAATCACTGTGTTCTAGTCTTCATACTCCCAAAGCCAGAATTAAAAAAATAAATTTATGAATTAGTAAAAATTTATTTATTTTGTAACCTCAATGTGGGGTACAATGAAACACTTGTAGATGAGGTACAATCGTACAATGAAACATGTTTTATTGTACTGCAGGTGCATGTGTTCACTTAAAATAAAGATGTTACTATTAAATAATTTGGTTGAGATCTCCATAGAGTACATAAAAATACTTTAGCAAAAAGGGAGTGGCAATATGACTGCCAGTGTTCGTTTTTCTTGAAGCATGCATATTCAAACTAAACTTATTTTTCTTTCGAGGTTACTCAGATTATAGAAAGTTCATCTTTTTTTTTTACCTCTGAAATTTTGAAGAATTTTTCACTTCTTTATTCTCTAAAATTTTGAAGAATTTTTCATGTTTAATTCAAGAAGGGAAACTTAAACAAATTTACTCTGTTGGCAGAATTAATAAACTTAAATTAAAGGGAATGCAAAGTTCTGTACGTCAAACAATAGCGTCCAAGTTTCAAATTTGTGTGAGCCTCACCATGGCACCGTGGTCATGTCACTAAAAATGATAATCAACCGAAGTGTGAAGGTCCCGGGTTCGGGTCAAATCGCGTGGGTGTTGATCTAACGGTCTGGAGTTTTGGTAAGTTTTCTCCAGATGTAACGTGAATATGCTTCAGAACTCCTTAGGAAGTCCTCCTACCAAGGCATTCCCACCCTTGGTAGATCGCCCTAGTGCAGCGTCGCCATAATCAAATTTATGTGTTCTTCGGAAATATATATTTTTGAAAAAACTCAAATTTTATCCAAAAAAAACGCCCCCCCCCCCGTTCCTTCAGGCGGTAAAGAAAGGGAAACAGAAATGTTAATTTTTAGAGATTCATTTAAGTAAATTTAATATAAAATGAAAAACTATAGGCTAACGACCTCTAATAAAAGTATTCTGTTTTCATCTTAGGCTATAACAGTTTAATTAATTTTGTATTTTTTCTATTTAAATTTTATATTTAGGTCTTACTAATGTTTATTGTTGTAAACGTACTTAAAAGCTATATGCTGAAATTTGATTTTTGACTCATATTATTTGAGTGATCGTGAAATGTTATTAAGTGTTTCAATGTACGGGGTACAGACATTTACCTTTTGCAATTTTTTAAATATGAAGATGATATTTTCAAACTTAGGTTAAAAATTCATTTAGATGGTGGAAAAGAGTAGGTTAAAAGTGTCCATTAATTTTATTTTTGTACACTCAAATTGGTGAACAGGAAAAAAAAATTAGTCAATTTTGTTTCATTGTACCACCACTTCCCCTATACTTCTTAATATATATGTTTTTTATTGGTCTGTTTCGTGTCCAGTTTCACCTCATAATCACGGTGACTTTATTTAGATGCGACACACTGTATTTTAGAAATGAAGTGGAATCGGAAAAAATAGCCAGAAATGATCATGCTCGTCCAGTAATAACAGACATTTTGGTGAATTGCTTAAGATTATGCTGGATAAAGGTAGTTTTAAAGTCATAATTTAAGCAGGTAACAAAAGTTGTGTTCTCGAACATGGCCATGCATTAAACTTATTTTGCAGTGTCAATTAGTACAAAAATATTTATTCACATTTTTCTTTTACACAAACTTTTTCAGAAATTCCTTTTATTGTCTTTAAAGAACTAAATCAAATTTGCCATATTTGAATTAAATGCAAATGAAAGTCACATAACAGTTATTAGAATGAACTGCAAAGAAATGTTTCAGCTGCTCTGCAGTCAGAACCGTGTATTTCTTACAATAGGTCGCATTAAAAGAAAAAAAAGGCAATAATTTAAATTCACATTAGTGATTTTAATGTTGTACACGCTAGTTTTCAACAGTTTGTTTGTTTGCTTTCTCTAAACCTTCTGAAAGGGCCGAGACATAAAATTCTGTTCACTGACCTCCAGTTTTCACTGCAATGTGTTCAAGTTTTAACGTAGGATTACTTCCTCCATAACGGTGTTATGCATAGAGGTCTGCGCCGCCGCCTGGTTCTACGACGGCGCGCCGATTGTATGCATAAGCGTTATAATTTTAGAGAAAAGTTTAATACAAACTATCAACAGTGGGAGTTTTTCTTTCAACGTTTTCGTTTTTTCTTTTGGCAGAAAGAAAAGTAAAATTTAAAACGTTATGAATTTTAATAGAGGAATTAATAGTTTACCTCTGCAATGTAAACTTTGGTATCAATTAATTATTTAAAGTTTTAGAAAGCTCTTCACTATATATTTGCAGCACTGGTATGTATATATGTACGCATACACCCATTTTCTTTATGCTCTTTCAAAGCAAAAGAAAAAATTCCCACGCCGCCACCGCCCGGGTTCCTGAGGTCTTTACGCGGCCGCCGCGAACTTCTGCGCGGCGCAGATCTTTACAAATGCAACGAAAAGTTTTTTTTTTTTCAACATCGTCATAAGTTTCAGTATTACTCTTTGAAAACTAACTGTGTGAAATAATCTGAAGAACTGACTCAACTGTACGAGGTATCTATTACGTCAATCAAAAACGTGACGTCATACATTTAAAATTGTGTCCGATTCATAAACTTTGTCATAGAATTGTAACTGATATCCACAATGCGTGCGATTTTAAATAGCTTCTTGAGGAGCCACAGTTAGAAATTTTTCACGAGACTGATCCAAGAAGGATTTAAATAATTAAAAACAATGAGCATTTAAGTTGCAGAAACGAAGATAGATAATATTACTTTAAGCAATAGGCAGCATTAGTAGATTTGTTACCATAATATGGATTAAAGCACAATTTACCATGTTAATAAATATGGATTTAAAAGTACTTGTTATATTCCTATTGTAGCGATTTTTCACAACTGTCTTCATAAGTAATCCTACGTGACGTTAACATAATAGTTTCAACAGAAATGTCTACCTGAACATGTATTTTTGGTTCACCCAAACAGCAAAGCTTATAGTATGAAGAAGTAGGCATTTATGAATGATTTTCTCTTAACTGTAGACGGTTTTATTCGAACTTGCTTTTTATACTGTTAAAACTGCCTGATTTCAGTAGCACGAGCAGAATTCTTTTTGCCCTTAAGAAATGTATCTTTATTCTTCCTTTAAAAATTCTTGAAGGGATTTACCGCTTACATTTTTGTAAATATTCTGAACTGAGGCTTCCTCCTTTGCGATTAGCACTACTTCCTATATTTAGTTTTCAGAATATTCTCTGTGGCTCAGCCTTGCGCTTGAACTCTATCGGAAATAGTGCGTTAGCATGACACATAGAATAATTTCTTAGAGTTTGCAGAAAGAGCATTAATTGTATGAAATGTTTAGCGATGTTGTTTCATTAGGAGGACTAAAAAGTAATGCCATTTTTTAGCATGTTTATATTTCACATAGCCAAAAGTACTGACACTAGTAACATGAAGTTTAGCAAGTATATGAGGTTTGTAATGTAGGTGCTCGATAAGAGAGGATTTTCTAAAAATTTATAACTTAAGGGGTGCTAGGCGGCCATAAATTTCTTTCCACATATCCCACGCTCTACTTTAAAAAAAAGAGAGAGAGAGATTCATAAAATTCTTATTGTTAGAGCTCCTTAAAAAATCCACCCTCCCATCCTTGGCAGTTGCCCTTCGTCTAAGCTTGCCATAACACACAAACAAATAAAATGTATTATACATGAATACTTAAAGATGAATTTCAACACATTTTGAAATTCGTCTTCCTGCATGCATTTACCACCCTTTTTTTCACATCTTTCTTGAAAAAAAAAAAAAAAAAAAAACAGTTACCTATAAAATGCTTACTTTAAACTGTAACATATACGAGTCTGTTGTTTAGGCACAATTTTTTTTTTTAATAAAACCGCGTTACAAATTATTTGTTTGAATTTAGTGCAAAATAAGACATTACTTTCCGGTACATTTATTATTTATTTTGGTTTGCGAAGGTATAAATTCAAATAAGACGTTTGAATCAGAGAGTATTTCATATATTGATGCATTAATCATGATGCTCGGATTTCTGGTCGGATTTCACTGTGGGTTTCAAGCATGCATTTACCACGTGACAGATCCACTTATGAAAATAAAACAGAAGTTCACGAGTTGTATGCTTTGCTTCAACAGAGACTATAGACTATATTCTCAAGAAGGTGCACAACCAATTCACAATACAACAGGCTTCACTTTTGATGTTTCTGAAAAGAATTAATTGTAGAGAAAAATGAAAGGAGAATCGTAACAATTCTTAGCGAGGTTTTCTTTTATTTTCTAAAAGGGTTCTAAGGCATGATTGCAGAAGCAAATTAAAAGAAGAGCTACATGATAAAGAAACCAGTTACGCTTGATCATAATTAAGATTTCATAAGCGGGTTCTTAAACTGCATCCATTTCTTTTCATTAGCAGTTGTCGGCAAAGAGCTAAAGATTATTGTAATTGGAAATACTACCGTAGCACATGGCACCAGTGGCGTAACCAAGGGGGGGAATGGAGGGTCACCCCCCATTCCATGAGGAATTTTTTGTCATACAAAATGTATATTCTTCACTCCTTTATCACACTCACGGGTTTATGTACGTGAGTTGCAGTAGTCTTACCCCCCCCCCCCCCCCATGAAAAGTTTCTGTCTACGCCACTGCATGGCACTGTTTTAGAGAGTGTTGTTGTACTTCTGAGCACGGTTGTCTCCTACGAGCATATATGGCCAAATGTTAGTCCGAGACGAAACGAAACTAGCGAATCAAAGAATTCCGTGACCTTGGTCACGGAATCACAAGGCCTTTTGCCGAGACTTGCCAAAAGGTGCAAAAATTGATCTGTGTTAAAAATAAGAATGAGAGCTTCTAAGCTGTGGTGTTGTTTGTCAATGGGCCTTCCAAGCCAATACTACCATAGCAGTGGCATATGCTGGTTCCAAAAGTTGGCTATCTCACTCTAGTAATGAAGTGGGACTCCTCGTAAGGGAAAAGATTTTTCCGCTGGTTTCTCTTCAGAGATCCAATTAAATTCATGACATTTCAATCATTTAAATGATTGAGAAAATTGAAATGGTTGAAATATGTTCGACTAATACTTTTATGAAATCTCATGTTTGTCGAGTTTCGCGGTTCGAAATTGACCAACCACTATAGACGAGCGTCGAATGGATATTCTCTCGAAATGGATATTCTCCCGAAAACTTTAGACTGTACTGCTGTAGATAAAAAACTTCCGAGATAAACACCCATCTCCGGAATTCCATAACGCCAGAACTTTTCAACGGGAGCTGCACGTTGCGCTCATTCATGACAGAGTAGCGATTCCGAAGCCGTTAGTGTCCCTGTAGAATGTTATAAAGCCACGATAGTGATACTAAGACCACAGAAACTGAACACAACAGCAATGGGAAGAGGTAATCTCTGGTCCGAAGAATCATCATTTACATTATTTCAGACCACAAGACGTGTGTTCGTCTGGTGAACAGTAATAGAAGCATTTTATCTTGACAGCCTGGTCCCGGCCATTAAGCATGGAGAGGACTTTTTGCTGGTATGGGGTGTGATATTTTGGTGTTTGGTGTGGCTTGGGGCCACTCTTAGCCCTGAGGACAAAAGTCAAAATCGAGCATTATCGTTGTATTCTTGCAGACCATCTACACCCTAAGCTTCACTCTGTTTCCTGGAGAACGTCGTCTATTCCAAGATAAGAACATCTCTGTACAAACGGCTCTCGGTGTTGAAACATGGTTACCAACTATATCATCGTGCTTTGACTTGTGACCACAATTTCCTACCATTTATACGAGTGATTTTGCTTGAGACTACCAAGCGTTGTTGCCAACAAATGGCTTCAAAACTTCTTGGTTGGGCTGTCTTCCTAATAATTCTATGCTTGTTGGAATCGCAATTTTCCTTTTTAAGCCTTTACAAAAGTGACATCAAGTGACCTAAATATCTCTTACGATACGCAATTTTTTTACTCATTGTTTAACTTTTTTGTTTTGTTGAATAGAGCTGGAAACTACAAAAAGTCGCTTAAATATTAGGAAAGCAGTGGGTTTTTAGATATTCAAAGTAAGCATATTGTTTTTTGTACTTTTTTTTACATAATTATCAATTTCAAGCTGATCATACAAACGGTATGTGTTTTATTACGTTTTTCGAGTTTAACCTTTTAATCTCTTTGCAGTAATGGCAGTAAAGTTTTATTTTGGAGTACGGAGTAAACGGGAATTGGGACAAAGTCAGTGAGTCATTGAATCAGCCAGTCAGTGATCAGCGTAACTATTTATTAAGATTTCAATAATCTCCCACTGTTGTTTAGCTACATTTCTTTAAATCATCCCTGGAGACGAAGGATACACTCTTTTGAAAAAGAACTATTTGAAAAGCATTAACCCGGAGCAATATGTGAAGTAGCTATTTTCCTGTCAAAAATTAAGCTTCAAAATTGAATATTTTCCCACGGGAAAGGTTTATACACGTAGTATATACAACTAGTGATTTTTCTACCAGCTCGTTTTTTAAACCCATTTTTTTTTCTTCCAATGAAGCAATAAAAAATTAAAATGTCTAAAATTTTAAGACCGCTCTACAAATATTTTTAGTATTTAAGTAATATTTGTGAAGCGCTTGTTTTTAAAACGTCTATTAAATATTTACAACATTAGTACAAAGTATATTTAAATTTAGTAAAAGTAAATTCTATAGTGTGGTAAAGGCATAAAGGGAACGGGAAGCAATACATATTGGCTTATTGATAAATTGCGATAAATTACCAATATAATTCTAAGTACTGTGCAAGTTCAGATTGCAAGTTAAAAAAACTATTGCTTTTCAATTTCTCATATTTTTAGAGAAAATATCTTTTTAAAATTGGGCGGCTTTTTCTTAAAGTTCTAATATACTTTAACTGTATTTTTTAAAGAAATATTAACTTCCATTTAAACTTTTTTAGAAAGTATAAGTTTCATTCTTTATATATCATTATATGTATGTATGTGTGCGTGTGTTTGTTTGTGCTATAAAATTTTGGTAATGATGAACTAGTTAATTAATTTTCTCAGGCTAATTATAATTGATTGAGCTAAACCAGTTGAAGCAGACATGCGTGAAGCCAATAAATCAAGTTATTATTAAACCGTTTATTGCTTAAATTTTCCATTAAACTACTGAAACTCATACTTAATCCCACTGATTGACTGTAAATTTATGGGGCCGTTTAAACCCTTCTTCATAGAAGAATATTTTTATTCTTATCTACTGCAAGACAATGTAAGTTAGGAGATTCAAATCAATCGAAAAACAAAAATTTATTACTCTGTAACAGCAATTAGAAATAATTATCCCATTCTTTTCACCATTTTTTTCCTTTCTCAATTTCTCTCGATCTTTTTTTAATGTATGGATGTAGGTTTCGGTTATCCTAATATACTATAATTTCTCACTGATTTGTTGAAGAGCTTAACATACCATCATCAATGATCCACGATGTGCAAACCTCACGAAGACATCGCATTATTTCTCTGCTTCTTTAAAATACTCTATAAAATTTGAAAATCTAGAATTTTGTAGATTGTGGAAAGCAGCAATAAAGAGGAGAGAGAACTGCAAATGCAATGGCAGACAATTATTTATTTTTTCTTGAATATACCAGCATTGTTTTCAAGTACTTTTAATTGTGAAAAAGCTTCTTTCGTGTACAGTTTATAAACACAAAAAATAATTACGTGATGAATATGCGATATTGTTTTACTGAATCAGTTTACACTTTTGCAGCGATCATGATGGTAGTGACTTTGTGGTGATTTTACGTTATGTCAGACTCATCACATCATAACCGTGATGTAAATGAATGCCTTTTCCGACGTCCTTTTGTGTCAAACGTGTGACGTTGCAGAGTGACGTTTCAGTGTAATTTCAGTTTTTTCATGTAAGTCGTCATATGACGTTACAAAAACTGTCCCAGGCGGCCATTTGTCCATCGTCACAATCTCTCTGCGATGAACATGTCTCATGAGTCACAAAAACACTGTGTGATCAGAATGCATACATGTTGCGACGTCAAAATGCTATTTGGATAAGAACTGTAGTGAATAAATTCAGTTTGAACTTTAAAAATGCACACTGCTATTTTTTTTAATGATTTTACTAAATTTGTCATTAGAATTCATTAAGTGCGAAGTGGTAATTCAGGTTCTGGAATAAAAATGAGATTTTTAACTATTCATATAATTTAGTGTAATTTCTTCAGAGAAAATTGAAACGTATAGACAAATTTTTCTTTTCCGTACCTTTCATTTAATACATTAAATGAATGATTAATTTCAAATTTCTTACAAATTGTTTGAAAATTTATATTATTCCGCAAAGCGTTTTCCTTCTGAATTTAAACATTCCGAAATTCCTTGACGAATTCCGAAATTGTAAATGCATGGTATTCAAAAATTTAATAACACATGTCTAGCATTCCTCTGCATCCGCACATTAAAGTTCTTGAGGTTATTCAAACATAAAACGTTCGATGACCATGCCTTGAAACAAGAGAACTAAAGCAGCAGCAGATGCCAAGCGTTGTAAATGACATTACGTCCAATTACAGTAATTTTTTTCAATGATCCCACTACTCAGCCTCAATAAATCCATTGTAGGAAAGCAGTTGCATTGATGTCCATGTATATTCATCAAGCATTTGAATAGCGATTTCGAGTACTTCAGAACTAGCAATTACAAAACTCGCTCAAAAAAAAAAGCCACAGAACTCCGAAATGATAAATTTGATAAGACGGCTAGCATACAAACACGCACAGCGATTATTAATAACCTACTAAGAAGCTCAAAAATTCTATGATGTTTCTGCGCTTAGTTGTTTTTCGTGTTTTATTACTTTACTTTTTTTTAAAATAATTCTTCCATGTACGGTATAAAATCTATACATCCCCCCCCCCTCTACATTGGACTCATGCAGACGTCAAGAAGTGGAATCATGAAGTGACGCGTGCTCGAACTACCATATAAACAAAGAATAGCTTGTCATTAGTTTTCGTTAATGGCTGTGGGTTTGAAAGATCTCACTTTTATTTCTTAAAAAAAAAATTCATTGCATATGGTGGTTTTTAACTTAATGAAACAAGTTTGCAGAATGTTTTATCTGCATTCATTGAGTCATGTGGGTTAGCTTTCTCATTCAGCATCGATGATAAACTGCATAGAGGTCATTGTCAGTAAAGTTTGTTACACTTTTATATTTTGTAGGCTTCGGCAACAACTGAACTTTAGATGATGCATTAAAATATTAAGGACAAAAAATTTTATTGTAGTCATAGCTTCTACCACAAATAATTGCAAGATTATGAAGGGTCACGTAGCAAAGTTTTGGGCCATTTTAAAAACCTGTCGAATTGAGACAGTTGCACGGATTTTCTCATGGGAGTATGATGTAGATCGCATATTCTACAGCACTTTCCTGATAAAGGTAACATATTTGAGATTTATAGTGCCCTGAGATAGTGAGTAATGTTACCGTAGCGCACTCTAAAAGCTAGTAATCTTCGTTGTTGTAAAAAACTACTGTTTAATTATCACTTGAACACTTGGTAATGTACGCATGAAAATTCTTTGATTCACGACACAGTTCACTAAACATTATATATTTACTAGCTGACCCGGCAAACGTTGTTTTGCCATATAAATTATTCCTAGGATTATTTTAGTAGAAAGAAATGACTAACTTATTGTAAATGTGTGAGGATGTGGTATATGAGTGGAAGAGGCATGGAGCGCTGTGAACAATGCTGGAATATAAAAATAACACAATACCAAACATTTATATTTTTAATTCATTGTAATTTATTCTTTACATTTATATATATCGCTAATTACAATAATTTTACTAAAAAATAATATCAATCCCTTAACGGAATAGAGTGAACAATATTTTTTGCTAACACAAACAAACTGCATGGTTTGCCCACTTGAGATCATGCCACGTATAATTGTCCGTGTGAAAAACATGGCGTGCTCAAATCTAAGCCACAAACAAACATAGTTTGGCCTTGAGACTTATTCATAGTCATTCCATAAAAAATTTTGTAAAAAAAAAAAAATAATAATAAAAGGATGAAAATCTGAAACATTTTCAGATTTTAAATACGCACTATAGCGCTATATATTAAAATCGTATCATAGTTTATACGTCGTGCCTATTTTTCTCTCATATTCCATTAAGTTGGAAAGTGTATATTATTCATGACTGTGCTGTATTTTTTTTCTTGTTTCGTAAAACCCACCTTTGGAATCGAAATCTATCTTAAAATCGTCTACTAAAACTATTTTACAATATTCGCCAAGTATATTACAACTACACTTCATCGTTTTATATATTGTTTCGAATGTGCATCATAATCCATGAATGTACCGGTTTGTCTTTCTTGGGTTGATTCCTACTTTAACGCCTCTACTCTCGCCACGGTGGCGATCATTAAACATATGCAGTTACAATGACAATTTTTTGCATTTATGTCCAATCATAATTTAGAATTGAAATGGCGATTTGGAACAACATGTAAGCATAGCATGCCGTTACATTTTTATTTATTTTGGATTGCCAATTAATGTAGTTGTAATAATAAAGTCTCTTCAAATTCCTTAACTGGTGCGTTTATTGCTAATTTGTTTACTTTAGTTTTCATTTGGTTCTTTTGGGAGTGCCGAAACGGTACGTACGTATTATGCCGGCGGTCACTTCCGCCAAACTACTTTTTCGTCAAATTTGCTGGCAAACTATTGCCAATCGTATTCCACACCATCAACAATTTCATGTGCCCGGCATTTATCTTGGTGAAAATTGCTTGTCTTGGAGGACCGCCGAGATAATACGTAAGTACCGTTGAAACTTGTGCATTACTCCCAGAGACCCATGACTGCAAAGCTCGCCAAAGTACAGGGATTTTTTAGGTTGGCGAGAGTAGGGGGGGCGTTAAAATAGGAATCAACTCTTTCTTGTACCATAAAACACATCTTTGGAATCGAAATCTATCTTAAAATCGCCTACTGAAACTGTTTTACAATCTTCGCCAGGCATATTCGTCCTAAAGGCATATTCATACTATACCGCAAAGACATGAAATGGGAATCATAATCCATGAGTGTACAGTGTTTTCCTTTCTTGTTCCACAAAGCACTTCTTCAGAATAGAAATCAATATTAAAATCGCCTAATAAAACTGTGTTACAATATGCGCCAGGCGTTTTCTAACTATACTTGAAATATATTTATAATAAATTGTCACGTTTTGGCTCCCCATTTAGCGATCCATTATCAAAAATTGCACATCCTTGTGCGACTTTCAACATTTTATTATCGCCCCCCCCTCTCCACGTTATCTGGCAAACACATTTGAAAAGGGACTCGATGCGCTAATGCCTAGACAAAAATCCTGATTGAACTTATTAGCACTCTGGTGCTAAAAATTTTTAGGTGGACCGCCCTTGTGACTTAGGGGTATGAGACAAAATCATATTCGCAGACCTGACGAATATACATATAAAATTTCTTTAAAATCGGTCGAGCCGTTTTGGAGGAGTATGGTAACTAACACTGTGACATGAGAATTTTATTTATTAGATATACCCAATATGAGTTCAATCGAATGTACCGTTTAAACGCTAGAGCACTTTCAAGAATTTCCCCCCCCCCCATAAGCCATAATGTAAAAGAAATCTTTGTAGTAGCCCAGTAGAAAAACTATAAGTTCTATACACATCAAAATCAATGTCGGACTTACGATGGTGGTTTATAACATATATACCCAATTTGAGCTCAATCGAATGCCCCGTTTAGGAGCTATCGTGTTCACTCACACACACATACACACACACACACACACACACATACACACACACACACACACACACATACAAACATACATCTCGTAAAAATAGCATAAATCAATTCAGAAGACCTCAAAACGTGTTAATACATCAAAATCTCGAAGTCGAATTTTTTTCATGATTACAATACTTTCCTTACAGGGTACATGTTCGGAAAGAAAAAAGGATGAAAATCTGAAACACTTTCAGGTTTTAAATACACACTATAGTGCTATATATAAAAATCGTATCATTAGTTATACGTTGTCCCTATTTTTCTTACTTAATCCATTAAGTTTCAAAAATGTATCATTATTTATGACTGTGCTGTATTTTTCTTGCTTGTTTCGTAAAACCCATCTTTGGAATCGAAATCTATCTTAAAATCGCCTACTAATATTTTTTTACAATCTTCGCCAAGTATATTACAAATATACTTCATCGTTTTATATATTGTTTCGAATGTGCATCATAATCCATGAATGTACCGGTTTGTCTTTCTTGGGTTGATTCCTACTTTAACGCCTCGACTCTCGCCAAGGTGGCGATCATTAAGCATATGCAGTTACCATGACGATTTTTTGCATTAATGTGGCAATCGTAATTTAGAAATAAAATGGCGATTTGGAACAACATGTAAGTAAAGCATGCCGTTACATTTTTATTTATTTTGAATTGCCAATTAATGTAGTTTTAATAATTAAGTGTCTTCAGATTCCTTAACTGGTGCGTTTATCGCTAGTTTGTTTACTTTAGTTTTCATCTGGTTCTTTTGGGAGCGTTGAAACGGTACTTACCGTATCGTACAATCGTATTCCAAACCATCAACAATTTCATGTGCCCGGCATTTATCTTGGTTAAAAATTGCTTGTCTTGCCGGACCGCCGGGACGTAACGTAAGTACCGTTAAAACTTGTGCATAACTCCCAGAGACCCATGACTGCAAAGCTCGCCAAAGTACGGGGATTTTTTAGGTTGGCGAGAGTGGGGATGTTAAAATAGGAATCAACTCTTTCTTGTACCATAAAACGCATCTTTGGAATCGAAATCTACCTTAAAATAGCCTACTGAAACTGTTTTACAATCTTCGCCAGGCATATTCCAACTATGCCGCAAAGACATGAGATGGGAATTATAATCCATGAGTGTACAGTGTTTTCCTTTCTTGTTCCACAGAGAACTTCTTCGGAATAGAAATCTATATTAAAATCGCCTAATAAAACTCTTTTTCAATATACGCCAGGCGTTTTCTAACTATACGCGAAATATATTTATAATAAATTGTCGCGTTTTGGCACCACATTTAGCGATCAATTATCAAAAATTGCAAACCTTGTGTGACTTTCAACATTTTATTAACTCCCCCCCCCCTCTCCACATTATCTGGCAAACACATTTGAAAAGTGATTCGACACGCTAATGCCTACACAGAAATCCTGATTGAAATGAATAGCACTCGGGGGCTAAACATTTTGGGGTGGACCGCCCTTATGATTTAGGGGTATGAGACATAGTTAAAAACCTATTCTATGACCTAACGAATATACATAGAAAATTTCATTAAAATTGGTCGAGTGGTTTCGGAGGAGTTAGGTGACTAACACTGGGACAGGAGAATTTTATATATTAGATTTTGTTGTCATATAAGTAATATTCAACCGATCAGTGCAAGTAAAATATATTTAAAATGCGTAAATAGTCATGACATTTAATGCGGTGTTATTAACTAAAGCATTACATAATACAATTTGTCTACGAATAAGATTTATTACTCTATGTTAACAGACTTGAACCGTACGTGACGAAAATGTCTGAGCTTAAAACGCGCAGTAATTTTTTTCTTTATCCACAAGAATTGGAATGAAGAAAAATGTTTTTTAGTAGATGCATCTTATTTAAGATTTGACCAGTACAAAACAAGAGGTAAGTTATCTGATGCCACACCAAATTATGATTCGAGGGTTCAATCACAGATTTCTGATTAAATTTGAGATAGCTTTTGATATAAATAGGAACTGCCAAACAGTAGTAGTTGTGCAATAAATAACAAGTGCTTTGTTATTGATGAGTTAACTATACACATTTTAGTTTTTGAAGTATGTTCTATCGAAAAGAAATTCCGGGTTAATTTTGACGTTTAATATTTATCCTTCACGTTTCTGTATTTAATTTTGAAATTTGTCCAAGTGGGACTTGAAAAACTGGATTGTTATCTAGATTAATGTGTATAGAACATTGGATGTCGAATGTCTGGAGTGAGGAAGTTTCTTACATTTTTACAGCTGTACACTGATCAACAATTTAAAAACTAGTTTGAGTAGTTCTGGTATACACCGTTAAGAATTTTCGTTAAACTTCGATATTTTTTTTCCTGTAGATCTTATCATGTCTCTACAGGACATAAATTAAAGGGGATACTCCCAAGAAAATATTGTTCAAAATTTTACTTTGGTTTAAGTATTTGGAAAAGACAATTCTGCCTGGTCAGGCATGTGACTGCGGTTCGGCGTTCTTTACTTTGCGTAGTGTTTTGGTTCAGAGCACGGTGGCGGATCTATGAAAAGTTTCAAGGGAGGGGGCCATAAGTAAGACGAAGCAAGTATATCAGAGATGGGCCACTTTTTTATTTTTACCTTTTTATTTTTAATACTGAACCTCTGTTTAACCAATTCTGTTTTATCATTAAAAAACTCCAAAGTCTCTCTTTATTTGACGGATGTTATTCTCAGGATAATCCTTTGAACGCTCTGCCTGCTTGATCCCATAGCGTTGCACTTGTGCGATTGTTGGGTTTCGGTGGAACGTTCAAAGAGCCATTCTGGGTAGCAACATCTCTCCAAGAAGGAGAGTGCTCCCTTTTGCGTATTTTTAATGATTTTAATGATAAGAATGAACAGGTTGAACATGGATTTACCAAATTTATACGAATGTTTTGACTTAACAAAATGACTCGTCACGAGGCAGACACGAAATTTTCTTTATAAAGTAAATTAGGTCCAAAATATACAATGAATTAATAAAAAATAATCATTTTTATTGAATATTTTAAAGTTATACAATAAAAATTACATTAATTTGTGACTTATTTAATGACTTCCTCTAGAACAGGGTTCTTAAACTTACATAGACTGACAACCCCTTCTTTAATAACATTTCTTTTGCGTAACCCATTTCAAACCTAGGTGTTGCTGAACGGCCATCCTTTCAGACTCATTAGCTCCATGTTGACTTCCGGGGAGATTTTTCTCCTTCCGCAATAGTGTATTTTCAATTACGAGGAATTTTAGGAAAGTAAGTTCCGTTTTGAAAAAAAAAAAAAAAAGACTTTTTACTAATATTTTTTTTTCCAAAACGGAACTTACTTTCCGAATGTGACTCGTATTTTAATAAAAAATTACTGTAGATTGTTCAGCATACATATATATGTGTACATATCTTTTCATTTTATGCATAATCTTTAAATAACTCGGTTGGATTTCAGTTAAAAATTTTGAAAATTCAGCCCATCACGGATATAGAGTCAAAAATACTTTTGGAAATCACTATTTTGCAAAAATGAAACGATATTTACACGTAGACAATTGTCTGCTTAATAACCAAAAGTTATTAGTTTTATTAAAATAATTGAAAGTATACTATTGCGGAGGGAGAAAATTTTTTCCGTAAGTTAATATAGTTAGTACTGAATCCATGATGGCGACCGTCTGAATGAAGATGACTGAAAGTGAATGCATTCGTAATTTTGATGTATGCGTGTTTGACTGTTAGGAGAAAGTATTTTCGTAAATAAAGTTCCCAAAATAACTCCTGCAAAAGAAGTCAACTAGAGTGAATCAAGGCTTTTAGCAGACATTCAGCTTCATGAGGGCCCACATGATTATTTTTAGGGGTTGGGGTTATTAAAGTCAAGGGTACTGCACAGAAAGATACTATATTTTAGTGTTGAAACACTTATACGTTATACCAGTACGTAAATGAACAATAATATAGGAGATTTGGGGGGGGGGGGGCATGGTCCTTCCTTGCCTATAGGTCATGCTGAGGCTCATTGATAGAAAGCAGCAAAAGGGGCTATTTGACTCTTAAGCATATTAAGTTGTTGGCAACGAAGTAGTTGAACAGAATAATATATCTTGATATATTACCAAGTACTTTGCTAAGAAAGTCATTGCGTTTCCTTACAACATTCAGAGTTATGATTTTTCTGAATGATTCTTATCTTTTTCGATGACCAACATTTCCCAAAGGAAGGAGTGACTCAAACTGTGCATTCGCTTCTCTTTATTCAGACAGAATATTTAAAAAGAGATAACTGCTATTCTTCGAACTAATGTAATCAGAAGCAAAAAACATGTGCGATATAGTATGACTGAAGAAATATGAAAAAAAAAGTACATTAAGACAGAATACTCCGTATTTAATTGCAAATAATTAGTTACACGAAAAAATGGAGCTTGGTAGAAAAAACACAAGAATAACTGCACCGACTACGGTTACTCACTACATATTTTTTGGCAGTTGTAATATACTTTCAATTGCTGTTTCACTCATAAAACATTCCTTTTGTGACTTGTTTTCATTTTTTGTCGTGCCATGTAAAATAACATCATTAGCGATTGAAAACTTTTTTTCCATGTTTCTTTTGCGAGCGAAGATTTATATTCCACATAATGGGTGGCCATTTAAGACTGGTAATCACACAGTCATCACAATATCCTGTTATTCATAACTTTACTTTTAGCTGAATAGTGCTGGAATGCCCATAGATTCAATGGGAAATGTTTTATGTCAGTTAGGAAGTTTTTCTTTCGATAGGCTAAGCGGCCGATATTTATGAGGATCAGATATCCCAATTCCAGTACAATAGAATTTCAAAGGTCCTACCATGGCCGAGTGGATAAAACGCTGAAAAGGGTAGACTGCCGAAGAATGAAAGTGTAGAGTTCTAGCCTACCGTGAAGCTGTTGGAGTTTTGGTCTGTTTTCTCCAGATGCAGCACGAATACGCGTTAGAACCTAAAGTCCACCGACCAAGGCGATTCCCAGCCTCCCCATTGCAGATAGCCCTTGCGTAACTTTGCCTTAACACAACAAACGAACAAAAATGGATGCAAAAGTCGTTATAAAATACACAACTTATCTATCCCAGACAGCACAGCAAATTTGCATCAAACTTTCAGTAAGCCTTATTTATCAAGTCAATAAACTTGAATTAAGCTTGAAAATTTCAAGCGTGTAAGCTTAATGCAAGCTTGAATCAAGTGTTCAAGTTTACACTTGCTCAACTTGCGTTAAGCTTGACATAGCAAGCTTAATTCAAACTTAAAAATTTTTCCAAAAAAAAAAAAAAAAAAATATTTTATACATGGGGCGCCGGTCGGCGAACTCGCCCCATATATATTTTTTTCCCCACGCATTTCCCCCTGTTCGCTGAAACCCCAAGTTATTTTCATCTATTTCCGTCTAGCGTCCGGGATCGATCTCGGGAAGCCAGCGTCCTAACCACCATGCCAATCTCACTGACGGTGGCAAGACTAAAGTTTGAAGTGACTGTTATGGCTGTCACGCCGTTTTTTGGTGAGATTGATCAGCATTGGCCGATGCCGATCTGTTTCTTTTATTTTTCCATGGGATGATGAATCAAAATTAAAATAATGTTATGTGTGATTTATAGACTCTACTAATAGGGAAATAAGCATAATATAAACTTAAAAGCAGCACACGTTTTAAAACTTTCAATATCGCATGACTCATGTTCGGCAATATTGGCCAAAATTGAGACAAACGACTGATTTTGAAATCAATTTTGTAGTATATTTGTATTTTATTTTGAAGAATTTCAATATTTGGAAATATAGAATCTTTTCTTTTTTAATTCTATGGTCAAGTACATTTATGACTGATAATAAATTATTTGTTATGTGGATGTGGCTTTCCAAATCAAGCTGTGTTCAAGCTTGACAGTTCAAATGACTTAAATTCGGCGGGGAAATATTTGATGACTCATTTTTTTTTGTAATCTCCAAGCTTGCTGCAAGCTTAAAATGAATTGAACTGTCAAGCTTGTATTAATACTTCAAATTCAAAAAAATGTCAAGCTTGATTTAAGCTTATGTGCTGTCTGGGATTAATGCAGTTATCATTTACATTATAATTTTGAAGGCTTTCAGTTTTCATTAGCATATTTTCATGAGTAAGCGCGCACCACATGCAAAATAATATTATTTGAATTAAAATTTTGGAGATGAGAAATCTCACTGTAGATTGGACACATTATTTTGAAAAAAATTATTTCTGATATTTCCTGTGAGATTCCACTGCATATGTTTACGTTTAAGTGTTTATTATTAACCGCAAAATATTATCTAACAGTGCTTGATAATTGATCAATACAATTGATTAAGGTAATCGGAACGAGTAGACTGAGTTTTAGTATCTTTAGAAACAACAACAACAGCAACAAAACAGAAATTGCGTTCAACGTAGTACATTTAAACATACATAATACGAATAATAGTTGAATATTTTTACTGATTCATCTTCAACTTCTATCTTGGGGGAGATCAAATTCTGTCTAAAAGGAGTAAAATCTGTTAAAATTCTGAATCCCAGTAGCATAGTAGTTAGCTCATTGTGCTGCCTTGCCATAGGTTCAGGATTCTATCTTTGAGCTGAACTAGGTAGACCTACTCTTTCACCCTTTGAATGGATCGATAAAATGAGGACCCACTTTATTGTGGAACTAAACACTAGGGCTCCGCGTATATGAAGTATATACGCTGATCATTCGGCCAGGGCATATACTTCAGCATCCCAGACCCCATGGTTACGAAGGCGTTTCTGTATAGTGCAAGCCGTTGTGTCTGTGCGAGTTTCGTTTAGTTAATCTCTTACAGGTTGTGCTAAGAAAAGATCATAAAAATGCCCGTTTTATTATTCAAGAAAATTGTATACAAAAATAATCGTATGTACAATATATGCATTCAAGGTTTTAAACTTTTTTTTTGTTTTTTGTGTGTGTGCATGTACTAAAAAAAAGGAAAAAAAAAGAAGGAAAAGCCAACATTGGGTTAATTGTGACTGAATGTGTGTTCTCCAGTAAGCGGAAAAAATTTAAAAATGTATGCTCTTTAAACACTAAACAACAATTTTATTAAATTTACTACATAACGTATATAATTATCACTGAAATTTTCTTTGAACCTGTAAGCAAAAAAGTGATTTAAGATTGCAAAATGTCCATTCCAAATACACATATATTAGTAGTGCTAGCATTTAAAAATAAATCTCCAATTAAGTTAAAAATAGTCTGGCAGTATCATATGTTACGTAAAATGAGATACAAAAAATGTCCGTCCATTAGAATTGAAATGCTGTAATCTTTTTGGCGCGTAACATTTAAAAATTCTTGTCCGTAAATATCACGGGCACAAGAAATAACGGGAGAAAGCTCGGCTCATTATTCTGACGGGAGCGAGAAAAAAAAGAAGGGGTTAATATTTATTCATTCCTTAAAAAATTAAATTTCACCACATTAAAACATTTAAAGGGCTTCTCCACTCTCTCTCCATCGAAACGATCACAGCATTGCTTTTCTTTGAGGAAAATTGCTTTTACAAGTTTAAGATTACAATTAAAAGATTCTTTTTTCTTTATTTTGAAAACATTCATCTGATGCTATTACGTTACAAAACTTCTCTATTCATGTTCTTCTAATTGTATTTGAGAAATTTTGGGCCGTAATAACGTTTGATGAATGCTTTCAGACTAAGGAAAAGAAGAAAGAATAATGGAAAACTATATTAAATATTTCGTTCTTAAAGCTTAAATTTATAACGGCATTTTCTGGCTCTAGTGTATAACATATTTTTAAATTACTCGCCTTTTGGGAATGGAAGACCATTGAAAGGTATTAGTGGAGAAATCTTCCAATAAATTTGAATGGAGCGGGCCAGCTTGCACGCTAAATATGTGACGGGTAGGCCGGTAAGATGATCAACGTATCAAATTTATTATAAAATAATCAGCAACAAATGCACTTGATTTGATAAATCAAATACGAGCTTAATTAATGTTTATTGTTTTGGTTTACGCTGGTGGGGGAAATATTTTCTTATTTTTGCTGGTCCGCTTGCGTAAGAAGATTGGAAAACACTGTTCTAGACGACGTACGGGGCTGACGTTCACATTTTTAAAGCAGTTCAGTACAGCTATCTATCAGTTTTTTTGGAATGAGGTATCTAGAACATGCGTGTATTTCTCTAGTGCTTGTATTTATATATTTGACGCTCTTTCGACAAAACATATAAGAAATGTATGGAAGCACTGATTTCTAGAGGTTTTTTTTTAGTTTTCAACAGTTCCCCCCCCCCCAGAGTATAAGGATATATATCATTTAAAAGCCCATAGCTCCGAAACATCTCTCGTTTAACTCATACAACCCAACATCGATGTGAACAACTGGGGTCATAATAAACTAGCTATACAAAATCATTTAATTCAAGGCCATTTTATGCGGTAACACACCCGTGAAAAGTGAAATACATGGTTTTGAACTTGTGCAGAATGGCTATGAAACATTCGTTATCAGACAAAACCAGGACGCTTCATTTTTAAAGATATAAATTTCCATTAGATGCCAAGTCTAATGATTAATATAAATTTTTGCTCTTGTTATTTTGAAAAAAATAAATTTTAAGCATAGAATACGATAGTAAATATAACAAAAGATAAAACTATTGTTTTCAAAATAAGTATACCTTGCATAAAATTAGTTATTTTAATGAATTTTTGATGGAATTTTGTTCTGTTATACATCATTTGCTTTTAGTTTACATTCCCTTCCATGGCTTTTCTTTTTCTTTTGTAAACGAATATTTTGAGCATAAATGACCTCGATCGGTTCCAAAATACTAGATACGTTAAAATAAGCGTGTGTCGGTTCTCATTACGAATTTCATGCAGTCATGACTTTTCTGAATTATAGAGATGTTCGAGATGTTAGTCGGCGGCTGCGTGTCAGTGATTTCAATAAAATGACCTTCTTCAGTTTTCGTGACTTGTGGGCTTGACTTTTCACTTTAGACGCGAGGTTAGCATTGCTTCTGAAATGGTAGAGAAAAAGTGGAGAAAAGTTCTACAAAAAGACACCCCTACCCCTTCTACTTTATTTTTTAGATCTTAGGGTCTTAGAATATAAAAAGCGGTTCGAATATGTAAACTGGGAAAAGTAATTATAATGCAGGCATGACAGAGACTATTTAAATGTGATAAGGGCATTGATGTGACTTGCATTCTGTTGTTTAATTCTGTTCGAAAGTTTCTACACTTTAAGGGGCTTCTATACTAGTATGAAAAATAAATAATATAGCATTTTGTGCGAGCAGAGCAGAGCAGAGTATTTATTAATAAGCAACTACGTTATTGTAAGTTAGAGCCTAGTTGTCGCATGCTCTTATAGGTCAATCATTCCTAAATAATTGCATAGTGCATTGCGTGAAAAGACATTTCTTAATTTTGTGCCTATCATATTTCAGCATTACATTCCGGACTCGACTTAAACTAATTTTAAAAAATAAAAATATAGTTTAAAAAACCAAAAAACACGCTTTAGTGATAAATTGAACTAGCTAAAAAGCGAAAAATAATTCTTAAAATAGAAATAAATTAATGAACGAAAAATAGTATTATTGTGAAAAAAGCGTGGGGCGCTTTGTGCTATATTTTTTGTATCACTTTTGTACTAATCGTACCGATCGAATATTCTCAAGAACTGATATATGGAGCACCCCACGCTTTTTTCACAATAATACTATTTTTCGTTCATTAATTTATTTCTATATTAAGAATTATTTTTCGCTTTTTAGCTAGTTCAATTTATCACTAAAGCGTGTTTTTTGGTTTTTTAAACTATATTTTTATTTTTCACTTTTTAGTTCAATTTGCTATAAAAACGTGTTTTTTAGTTTTTTAAAAACTGTATGCATTTAAAAGTTATTTTTAATTTTCGATATCTCTCATAAGACGCTAAGGAACACTAAGTTAGAAAGTACAAACTGTGAGATAATTTATTTTCACTGTGCACCAGTGGCGTAGCCAGGATTTTATTTCGGTGTGGGCTTGGTATCAAATTTAAAGCTAAAGTTCAATTGTAAGCTAAGTAAAGGGTCCTATTTCGGGGGGAGCAGCCCCCTGAGCCCCCCCCCTCTTGCTACGCCCCTGCTGTGCACCAAAGTATTAATCAACCTGCAGTTAAATGCTACCTTCCTCACTAAAAAGGAAAAATTGGTCTCTAATCAACAAATAAAAGCGTGTTAAAAAGAATGGCCTTAACATGTTCTTGTACTCAACTCTTCCATAATGTGATGGATCACGATATTTTATAAAAATAAAAATATTGCCGTGCCCAGGTTTCGGACCTGGGTATTGCGGCCACAACGCAATGTACTAATCACTATACGATCACGGCCACCGTAAAAAAGGTTTTCTTAAGATTGTAGTCTTTGGAAGTGTTCTACTTTCAATCAGGATAAGAAATGAGGAAATTATTTAATCCTGGCGATCCTGATCAGGATAATGAGATAAACTTATGAAATCCTTGTATTGTCACCGGTTCTTCATAAATGTACAAAGTTTAAATTAAATCTGACCGTTTAAAGTGTGCCAAATTTGAGTTCAAAGGAGTCGATTACAAACATACATACAGGTGAAGCTAATAAATAAAAGCGGATTAAAATCAGGATAATGGGATAAACTTATAAAATTATTGTATTGTCATCGATCCTTGATATATCTACAAAGTTTAAATTAAATCTGACCGTTTAAAGTGGGTCAAAATCGAGTTCAAAGGAGACGGTTACAAACATACAAGCATACAAACATACATACAGGTGAAGCTAATAAAAGCGTGTTAATAATAAAATTTTCGTAAAAAAGCTTTTAAACTATCATAAATATATCTTCCGTTTCGCCTTAAAATTCAACCTAAAGAATTTTTTTCTTAAATATAATAATTTTCTTAAATGCATTAGCCGATTTTTAATTTTTCAAATAATAGCTAAAGTTAAGCAGCCCCTTTATGCACAGAATCTGCAGTAGATAAAATAGCAAAAAATTCCCTCTGATTTCTTGATAACGTTACTTCTTTTGCACATTATTCTTTCGTTAAACTTTAGTTTTTCTCCCGTTTAACTCCTTAACGGTTGTATCATTTTCAAGAAAAAGGTCATAAAACTGCATATTTTTTTCCATTCCAGAGCATTGTATAAAAATAAGTGAATAAACATTGAATAAAAATAAGTGTGCCCGCTCACAGCCAGCTGTCGTCAAAAAAAGGGTCCTCTAGATCTGTGGCACGCGATGACGTTTCGATCGTCCGCCATTTTGCTGGTAGTTAAGTCGAGCGATGACAACGGCTGCCCTTTTTTCAGCATTGGGTAATCTATACAGCATTCTTCCATTTTTCTGCAGATGTCAGTGCTGTTAAAAATAATCGTGACAATATTTTTACGGGAATGTGCTAAAAAGTAAAGGATTCTCGTGAAGCTATGTCACCCGCAACTATTTTTATAGAAATCAGATTTATTCTTCGTGACTGGCAACAGTAAAACTTCAGAATTTGTTGTTCCCAGAGCGGGAACACTGCGCCTTAAAGGGTTAAGAAGAAGGGGGCTGAGCATATGTTCGAAAACAAATGCATCATAAACAAACAAGGCTTGTTTATACACCTGATAAAGTGTTTAGTTTATTAATAGTTACTTATTAGTTTAATTTGAATATATATGTGAGATAGTTCATTAGACAAACTAACTTGATATGAAAAAATGAACCTGATAATGAACCTCCAGATTTTATCAGAAAGCATATTTAAAGCGGCAAAATAACTTTGTATCATTAATTCAGTTTAGCTTTTCAAACGGACAGAGAATTAAAAAAAAATAAAATGGAATTGAAGGTGTATAATTTTTAAACTTGATTATGCAGAAAGCGTCCTGTTATTCTAAAATCATGTTCAAAAGGGAATCAGCAAATGGAATTTTCAAACTAAGGTCTTGAATATTGCAAATTGTTTGTTGAAGAGAATGAGCTATTAACAAAAAGGAAATTTTATAAGCAAGGTGCTCCAAAAACACTGACATGAGCTTCAATCCTTAAATATTCATCACAGATATAAATTACAATTGCGCGGAAAAAGGTATTTTATGGTATCGATTAAAATCTTCAGAGATTAATGAGGGGATGTACAAAGTTTCAGCCTTTCATCATAAAAAGGCTCAGAGATATGTTTAATCAAAGTTGGTGAGAAGCTATACTATACCAATCATTGCAAAAGTATTATGTATTTATGCAATCATTATTATTTGCACGCGAGTGCTATTAATTTCAGACAACGATTTTTGTCGACTGAAAAAAAAGACATTTCACTTTTCAGGGGTTTCCAGATAGCAGGGGATTTTTTAAATTATTTTTTTTAATGTCCAAAGGACGCATAAAAATTTTAATTTTGTACTTATTTTAATCTCCTGAAAATTTTAATGAGTACCAGAAAACCCTGCACTTCATTTATGTAACTTTGTAATTTATTGTACATGCCTATGATCAATATTGGAGGAATAAAAGCCCAGGAGAGTGTTTGGGGGGCATTCTGTATAGAGTAATATATATATATATATATTATACATATAAAACTACAGTAAAACCTCCCTTAACAGCGCCTCCTCCTTTTCGGCACTTCCAGTTAACGGGCCTTTTTAAAATCCCCAGTCCCTTGAGATAGGCCTATAATATTTTTCACTCCACCGTAGCGGACACTCTTATTAGCGGCGGGTTTTTAATGCTCCAGCCATAGAATTCTGGATTTACTTAAAATTTTTTAAACAATGAAAATATTTACCCAAGCAAGTGTCATTTCATTGTATGCTGGATTCGAGCAGTACAATTTATAATCTTAAGTTAATCTTCTAGGAATCTTGGCCAAATTCCTAGTTATCCCAAGAGCAAATCGAGGAAAAATATACAGTGGAAAATAGCAGTGACGCGCTCAGCTGTTCGACAGCATTGTAAAAAATTTTATGAATAGCACATAGAAAAAAATGTAAACTATTGTAAATACGCAAAACAAACACTTGTGACTAAATTTTTTTTAAATAAATGAAATTATTCTGAAGAAAATGTTTTTTCCTCAGATTCAGCTAATTTTTTTAAAGCTACAGCGGTTTCATTAGGAATGCAAGTGCATTTATTTCATCAATTTAATGTATGTTAAAATATTCACCAATCGTATTTAAAAAAAGTATGCATCATTCGTCGAGTTTTAAAATATATGATATTTCTCTATTAATTATCACACTTCTCGATAGCGGACACTTCCCGTTAGCAAGCATAAACCTCTCGATAGCGGAGACCCACTAACTGAGCTTTGCACGTACAATTCGAATGCAGTAGAGCCTCTCGATAGCGGACACCATTGGATGTAGAAACGTAAAAATAAGTGGGAGGAAAGAAGAAAACTGGCTGAACGTGAGACAGAAGAGAAAGAGTGAGAAGAGACTAGCTTGAAGAGATGTTGGATGCTGAAGTGAAATTGAGGAACGAAGCATGTTTAAGTTACAAGTAAAATTCATCGTTTATTCTGTTACGATCATTTGCCCTTTGATTATGAGAAATTGTGCACACTACCGGGTTTATTAACTGAATAAAGGATAAATTTTTAGACACTCCAAAAGAGAAGTTCGTTTTGCATTCGAGGGGATAGAACCACTCGCCCCTCCTGTTGAAGGCATGATGAAAAGCGACCAGTACGAGAAGATAATGATACAAAAAATAAAAGCTGAGCTAAACATGAGGTTACCATCTCCATCTAAATATGGGATATTCATGCAATAGTTTTCTCCTTACCATAATAATAATGATGATGATGAGGATGATAAATAAATGAATGCTCTGTCAAAAACAAAATTTCCATGGGTTTGTTTTTAGAGATTTATATATGTGCAAGATTCCAGAATGATTTAATTAAATTTTAATTAAATTAAGATTTGAGTTAAGCATTAGAATGCTTAACTTAAGTCTTAATTTAACTCTGAAAGAGTCCGTGCTTTTAACCCTAGATTTTTCTCCATAGAAATTTCAACCCTTTACAAATGGTTGAAAGGAATCAATTAGCTGGATTTTTGTGCACGTATAAAATGACAAGCACGACACTCTTAGACCGAACTCACTTCATACTCTAATGCAACTTTCAAAAAACTATAACGATATTTCGAGAGTGAAAATGTCTTTTGAATATTTGATTTAATTTCCAGAAAATAACAAGTTTCATCTTTATTATTCAGATGCAGGGCCTCCATTATCAGTGTCGTCTCTTGCACGAAGAGCTGAAAAAATAATCTTCTTGTGATGTTCCCTTTTCCCTATAACGAGCCTTGTTATTTCACTACTGTATAATAGATTGCGTGGCAAGCATCAATTTAAAAAAAATCCGGGAGCGGTTTCAAAGTTTGTTTTGCTACCCAACGTTCCTCCACAAGCGTTTAAATTACAGGCTTCTGTGATAACTTCTGTTTTTTTTCCCTTTCCTCGAAGCATTAAAATTTATTCTATTATCCATTCGAGGCGTTTGATTATTACTTCATGTACTTCGAAAGTTTTTATGTACAGCCACGTTTGCGATATCCAGCCCCACTTTTCTTTCAGTGCCGTAATAAGATGTGATTATAAATGAAGTCTTGCTGTACGACATTGCAGCAATTCGAAAACGATTTAAAACTATTCAATTTATTAAAAACTCATGTCGACGTCTGTGCATTTTTTTTTATAAGTTCAGGAATAAATTTTTATGTTTTTTTCTTTCTCTTTCTTTAGTTGCTTAGTTCAATTTTCTTTATTCTTTTTAGAAATCTAAATGGCACAAGGGAAAGAATATGAAGTTATGTATTTAATGTACATCTAATGACAATAATAGAATTAAATGACTCGCAGGCATACCATCCCGGATGTGGGGGTTCACTTCCACAAAGTAAAGCAGTTATTTATGAGATTTACTTTTCTTTGCTGTCATTCACCTTCACATTTTGTCAATCGCGTTTCTGAAGGCACATATCTTTATTATTTTAGGGTCATCGTCTTAAAAACTCGAAATCAGAATTTGAATGTCGTTGAATTCCTATACTATCAAAAGGATTAAAATGTTACTTCAAAATGAAGAAAGAAAATCAGCAAAAACTTTTATAATGCTTTGTAAGATTTATTTAAATTTAAAAGCAACCTGTACATAAATTCAGAAGAGCTAAATTCTACATTTTTATAGCCGATCATGTTTCAAAAAACATCTAAATACAACATACAGTTGTTGTACTTATGTTTTCTGAAACATGACTTATATTAGTCGAATTTGTTCCAAATCAATAACATTACTTATTGCCTATTTAATATTGTTTTAACAGGCTGTTATGCATGGTGTTGACCCATTTTTATGAACAGAGCATTAGTTTCTTAAACGAGAAAGAAAGAAAGAATGAATGAGACACTGTCATATAAAATTTTTACCTACCAAATAGATCTATTTAGCTAGATCTAAAGTCTTCCTTAGTTATTAAATAATCAGTTTATAGTACTTTTAGGAAATACTTCGATAAATTATCACATTTTAAATTTTGAACATAAACCTCTTATAGTATGTGCCATAGCAATGATTCTAAGAACAGTCACAGTAATTCAGTACGATTGTCAAACTATTTTTATGATTTGCTATTTGAAGAAAAATCATAGACCATAGGACGTGATAAGGTTGCGTAAAGATAACAATGTCGACAGATGTCTACGAGCTCTAAGGCTATGTCAGTTTTCTGTTGCGATGCTGTAGCATTATTGCCGCGCTACTCTGACTAGGCATTGTACAGTAAGTTGAGCAATAAATTTTCCAAAGAAATATTGTGTAGCATTATCCTATGACTTTTTAATTATGATTTTTACTTCGCAGGTAATCACAGATTGTACACCACTAATTGTATGCCATAACAATGAAAAAAATGTCTCAATTATCCCAGAAATATTTATGGGCACCTTTACTATTTTCCGTCTTTGGTTGTCGCTATTAAGACATCAATAATTTTGTTAAGAAATGAGCATTAGAATGGGGAGTGCGTTAAAATTATTTATGTCGTCTATCCATCGTCACCACGTGTGGAACATTCTGAACAATATAACCTGTGATTATTTTCTGTTCTTTTTTTTAAATGTGTGATTAACCGGTGTATTTATCGCTGTGGGATCAACACGGATTGTTATCTCATATCATATTCAACTCAGAACTGCAAAGGTGGTGTTGGACTGACGAAGAAAAACAATGAGAAATCTGCAATACAGCATGCTTTGAGCTTAATTTAATATTTGATTTAATGTGGATTTGAAATATTAGGGTGCTTTTATGTAGCAAAATGGTAATACATGCCTTCATGGGGGGAAAAGGTGTAAGGGTAATTTCAAATCTTATGCACATGAAAGTGTAAATTATTAACACCGAAAGTGTGATTTATACGTGTACCAGCTCGTGCTGAATAACAATGAGTATAAGTAAAGTGAATAGGATAGCATAATTGAAAAAAAAAGGACTTAGAATTTTTGATGTATTAATATTATCAAATTAGCTGCAATAAATAAGTCACCGATGTAATAAAGATGTTATTAGTACAGTTAATGAAAATACTTCATTGGAATATTTTTGAATTAAATTGAGCTGTCGCTGTCGACATGCCAGTGTTATAGAATAACACGTGCAGTCAACCCAAAAATAAATAAGGTATGTAAAAGGAGTAATTTGAACAAGAACAAAAAAGAGCTTCTGTAATTTTAATTTTAAATTAATTATGCTTTAAGTATCATTTTTTGGTTTAGAAATTCGCAAAAAATAGTTCAACTACTTTTTGCAGAATTTTCAAAACAGAATATGAAAATACTTAAATTTATACAAATATGTGCAAAATTTTGTTTGTGCGTTATTGTAATAGATACTATGCGTTGTTAATTCAGTGTAAATTCACGATGATACGGCAGTTTTATTATAAACGATTTAGGTAGCTTTAAGTGAAATGTTTAATAGCCATTTGCATAAATAGATGAAATATTTTAGGACGTTACCAGGAAGGGGGTGAAATTATTTTTCTACCCTAGAACTATTCTTCTATACATACAATAGAAAATCGGACTTCTCTGGTTGTTCTAAAACTCTTCCAAGGAGAGCTTGTCCCTAACTAACCATTAATCAATTAGACGAGTGTCTTTTAGCTTATATCATTGTACATCCGTGAGGCTAAAGTTTGAAAAAAAAAAAATAAGTCGCATAAATAAATGCCAGGGAAAAAAAAGCTTGTGATCTTGAAGTATTGGCAGAAGAAACAAAAACGTCTGATTATGTCGACAGAAATTAAAATAATATCTGATATCATCTCTCAAACTAATTTTGTCAACCCTTAAGTAAGCGGTAGCATTTAGGAATGTTCGTTTCTTGGTCAGCATTACTTTAAGGTTTTGCGGTCATTTTTATAGTCGAGTGATTATCTGATTGATGCGGTGAAATAGTTTAAGCCGCAGAGGTTTCATGTGATTTCATTTTGAGGTTTCTTTTATTTTCGAAGAATGTGTAGAACAGTGGTCATCATATGGGATGTTGTTTGCAGAATCATAGTCATATCTAGCGTTTTTCTGACTTTAAAATGGAATAAATAACACCGCGTTTTATAGGGCCCAGTTGCAAATAATTTTTTCAATTTGCGAGCCCACGTAGCATATTGCAAGAATATCGATATTTGAAAGCTATACAGTTATCGGATAAGTCATGAGGAATTTTGAGACCCACTTTGCATGACATGGGCGATTCAAAAACCACCAATTCATCGAACATCTAAAACACATATGAGCAACCTCTGGCCCATGGGCCGGATGTAGACCGCCACGGCTTTAGATCCGGCCCGTGGTAAATCTCAAAATCGCGTATAAAACCCATATAAACCATTCAAACTCCCATGAAAATCCCAATTATACGGCCCGCCACGGTTTTTGATCCGGCCCGCTGAAAGTGTCAAAACCGCGTTTAAAACTTATATGAACCATTCAAACTCCCATGTAAATCCGGATTATACGGCCCGAGACTTTGCGAACATCCTAAAGTTTGGTCCGAAACTTTTCGAAGGTTGACCATACCTGATCTAAGATGAAAACTTCGCTCACTAAACTTCAGCTTTCACTCTAAGGCTGCATTTTACGTAATCTAAAATACGTACGCGTTCATCATAAACTATTTGCGAAGTGAGTACATCATAAAAGTGAATATTTTTTATTACCTTTGAGATCATTTTATATGCAATACGACTAATGAAAATATCTACCGAAAATTGCCAAATATACCGTGCATTTTTGTTAATTTTAGTAGACATATTCATCGAACGTGGTAAATATAAATCATAAACTCAGACCGGAAAATTAGCTGAAGTGTATTATTTTATTAAATGAGCATTTCTTAGTGTTAGTACGTTTGTAAAAACTCATATCTGAATATTCAGTGGTATATAATAAACAAACAAAGGCGTTCTGTAGCGGATTCTCTCAGATTCATGCAAAACTTCACGCTCAAGACACTGATTAGTTTTATAAACTCCAAATAAAATATTTTCTGGCAAATAAAGCTAACATTGAAATTCTATCACAAAGGGAATGTCAGTTTGTTAAAGTTCATGATAAAGTCATGCTCAAAACTTAACTTTTCTCTTGCTGTCATACACTTACACGCACTTGCAAAACCACTAATTTAACGCACAAAGTTACGGCTTGATCTTTGTCTGGGAAGAAATTTTTTTTATAAAGGAACGTGTAAATTTTGAACAGTGTGTTATTAGCTGTCTTTCAAACCATAATGTAACTGTCAAGCTCTCTGAATTTCAACGGGAAAATAAAAGCAATGCCTACTCTTTAGAGATTTACAGGCAAGAATAAAATATGACTCTTTACAACTGTAGAGGAGTAATTTGGACGATTTAGCCATAAAATGTTGAAATTATATAATTGAAATCTAGATAGCCTTTTTTCTCTAAATATAGGCAAGAAATTACTGTTCGTTGTACGTTGATATTACAGCTAAGAATTTCCTCATTTTCAAGATTTAAAAATCTGCCTAATGAGGAGTCCTTTCTCTTTTTATGCCTGTCAGGCATCTTGTGATTTCGTATTCTGCAACAAATTTGATTTCGAACTAGCAAACTAGCATTGTTTTCTTTCATTCTTTTGAAACACATCTTCAGAGAAATCATTCTCTTAAGTTCAGTATATTAGTGAGTTATGAGATCGAGACAAACTATCAATAAATAGAATAATTAGAAATGCATTTACATGAGTTGAATGGAGACTTTTACATTATGAAAAGAACGCTTTATTTTCACTTAGTAACATATTTTTTACAAGGGAGTCAGTATGGGTTTTTAAGCTTCCTTTTAACAAAAGGCAAAGCAATTTATGGGACTTACATAAAAACCTTTATTACTCTAACATCAATCATACAATTCCAACGCCAGTTTTATCAGGCGTCCAAAACAAAAACAGTCCCAACAAAATTTTATATAAAACTAAATTAAATCTTTAGAATCCTCGCACCTCTCATTATTGTAACGTGCCCTCATTCTCAAGTACATATTTTATACTTCAGCTCGAGTCAAATTTCCCAGTTTTATTACCATGGAGCTTGGTGCGTTCGTTAGTTCATCATCACATAATCCGTTGATAATATCGACGGAACTTTACTACTCCCATGGGGGAAAGCACATCCGTCACAGGAGTGACGATGCTGCTGAAAGAAAATCTTTTTTTTTTTTTTTTTTACGATCTTTTATTGGACCTGTACCTGATTATCCGGATCACTGTAATGTTTTTTTTTTAAACAGGTTCGAAAAATAAATAATTATATCCTCATAAGCCACTGTAATAATTCAATTTAGAATAACACGATTCAATATAAAAATACATAAACCTGATCCTACTTTATTAAGAAGGATCTAACTTGAGCCTGGATAATGCATCAGCATTTCCATGTTGAACGCCCCTTCGATAAGTAATTTTCAAATTGTATCGCTGCAACGCTAAAGCCCACCTTGTTAATTTGGCGCTGTGTGGAAGGCCATCAGTCAAATATGTTAAAGGGTTATGATCTGATACGATCTGGATTTCCGCGCCAAATATCCAAGTATCAAATTTTTTTAGTGCTTCTAAAACTCCATATGCTTCTTCCTCAATCGTAGACCATTTCGTTTGGCTGGGGCTTAGTTTCTTGCTGAAAAAAGCAATAGGGACTTCCTCTCCCTTGGCGTCCTTTTGTGCGAGACACGCGCCAATAGCTGTAGCCGATGCGTCACTGTACAACTGAAACGACTTGTCAAGATCTGGGGTGTGTAAGATAGGTATCTTCATCAATTCCTCTTTCAATCGAGTAAACGCTTGGTCCTCAGCGGAGCCCCACGGTATAGTAATCGGTACTTTCTTCTTGGTTAGATCTGTTAGTGGCAAAATTATTTGCGCGAATTGTGGTATGTAACTCCTATAATAACTTGCTAGCCCGATTAAGCTTCTTAGCTCTTTCTTGGTAGTAGGTCTTGATATCCTCTTTAAAGGTTCAATCTTCTCTGGATCTGGTGTATGCCGACCGGAACCTACAATATGGCCCAAAAATTTTACCTGGGTTCTCCCGAACTCGCATTTTCCAAGATTCACAGTAAGTCCTACTTCCCTCAATGTTTTAAAGACTTGACTTATATGCTTTAAATGTTCTTCCCAACTGTTAGAGAAAATGGCTACGTCGTCAATGTATGCACAGCAATAGTCACGATGTACGAATAATGCTTTATCCATTGATTTCTGGAATGTTCCTCCGGCGTTCTTCATCCTAAAAGGTAAGACTTTCCATTGATAATGCCCCGAATGTGTTACGAAGGCGGTGAAATGCTTGGATTCTTCATGCATGGGAATCTGCCAGTATCCCTTCGTTAAGTCTATGACGGTTATAAATGCAGCTTGTCCTACTCTGAATATTAAATCCCTGGCGATTTTCATGGGATATGAATCAGGCACCGTGAAACTATTCAATAGTCTAAAATCAATACATAACCTAACGCTTCCATCCTTTTTGGCAACACAAACAACAGGATGTGCCCATTCGCTATCGCTTGGTTCAATGAGGTCCATTTCAATTAGCTCCTCGATTTGGCGATCAACTTCTTTTTGTAAACTCATGGGTACTCGATACGGTTTGAGTCTCTTTGGCGTGCAGTTCTCCATAACTTTAACATAATGCCCGTCGACTTTGGCATGTCCTGGCTTTGAACTAAAAATATCCATATATCTCTTCAGTGCATCAAATAACTCTTAGGTTTGCTCTTCAGTTAAATTATGACTTCTAGTTTTCTCCAAATGTTTTCGGATGTCCTCTACCTCTTTCTTTGTTTTATCAGTAGGCGCGTAATGGATTACGCCAAATTCTTCATCCATTTCGTAAACAACACCAATGTGATTTACCCTCTGCACATATGGTCGTACTTTATTCACGTGTAGCTCTCTAGTACTACCATTCTCTAATTCAACTCTTACCGAATGCGGTCTGGTGATTTGAATTACCGTTGCCGGTCCAATCCAAGTGCTTAAAAGTTTGTGAGTTGATGATGGGAGTAATATCAACCCTTTGTCGCCAATGGCAAACTGTTTTTCTCTCGCATGGAGATTATACCTGGAAACGTATTCTCCTTGAGCTTTCTCGGTGTTTTCGGAAGCGATCTCATTAGCTTTACGTATATTTTCAACTAAATCTTCAAGATATTTAGTGATTGGTCTGGACGCGGTCGTTGGGATAGTTCGTTCTCCCGTCCATATACTTTTCAATAAAGATAATGGTCCTTGTGGTAACCGCCCATAAACCAATTGAAATGGTGATAGCCCCGTGGTGCTGTGTGGCACTTCACGATACGCGAACATGAGATATGATATATGTATATCCCAGTCTCTCTCATACTCTTGTATGTTTTTATTCATCATCTCCTTAAGAATTTTATACCATCGTTCTACTGCCCCCATACTTTCCGGATGTCCGGGTGTCGAAAAACGTGGCGCTACCCCTAATAGATTTTCAAATGATTGAGTCAGTTTGGAAGTGAAATTTGTACCCTGGTCGGTGCATATCACTTTTGGAAAACCGGTGTGAGTGAAAATCTTCATTAAAACGTCACACGTTGTCTTGGCACTAATCTCTTTCACTGGAATTGCCTCGGCCCACTTAGTACATAAATCCGCGGCACAAATAATATATCGATGTCCTCTCCTTGATGCAGGCTCCTTGATAGGCTGTATGGGAATATGATCCCGATAGGTGCTAGTTCTCCTCAATTGGCATTCTTTGCAACTTTGACAGTATAACTTTACATCTTGCCTGATATTAGGCCAGTAAAATGAATATCTGATTCTTTGTAGAGTCTTATTTTCCTCTAGATATCCTGCCAACGGAATCTCATGTGCCATTCTTAAAATAAAATTCCTTCTTTCTTTTGGAATTACTACTTGCTGAATTTCTTCTCCAAAGACATAATCCTTATGCTGTAGTATTCCCTGATCAATGAGATACGAATTTTCTTGCCTTTCCGCTCAATCAAAGCATCTCTTGAGTGTCTCGTCATCGCCTTGAAGTTTCGCCAACTCTGAAATGGCATCTAGCTTTCTACTCGCAGACTCACTTGCTGTCAAGACATTCACTTTCGGCGTAGTGGAATTCAAATCCGAAGATATTTGTACATTTACGTCCTCCTCTTCTTTCCCTACAGTTTCTACTTCCACATTTGAAACTGTTTCTTGCCATAATTGTTTATTATGATAAAGTTCAATGTTCTCATTTAGCATCTCAAAAGCTGAACGACTTATTAACATATCACTGGTAAGTTTCTTTGAAACGGCACAAATAATTGCTGTATCGCCATGTTTACCATCGTGGATTTTCATCTCATATGTCCGAAGTGGAGCTGTTTCATTATCGCCAAAAGCGGACGATAACTCTATTTGTCCTTCTCCTTCAAAAGGTGTATCATGTAATAATTCCTCGCGAATTACAGATATCTGTGCACCAGAATCCAATATACCATTAAAAATTGATTTTCCACATTTTATTTCAATCTCAATTAGGTCATCTAAATTTTTGTGATTACTTGATTGAGATAATGGAACGGAGATCTTTGCTGTCAACACATCTGTTTTCTCGGCTGTTTCAGCGCTTACAGTATTTACTTTCGGTTGTGAAATTTGTCGAGTAAAAGTATTGTTTTGAGCATTCGTCATATTGCTTTTAAATTGTCGTCCTTGCCCACAGAACTTAGAAATATGCCCCTCTTTACCGCAACTAAAGCATGTGGGGTTAAATCTGCGTTTAACCAACGTTTCATCTTGACGTTTCTGAACCCACTTAGGAATGGTTTGAGACGGAGACTTCGACGCCATCCTAGCTCCTTGTTCCATTGGACGCTCATAAGTTCTCTCATTACCTTTATTTTTCGAATCACCTCCCCACGACCTCTTCGCTAAATCATGGACGTTAACCTATTCGTCAAGTTTTTCTGCCAACTCAGACGGGATTATTAACTTAGACCACTGGTCCAAAAATGCTCACGTATTTCATGTGGAACTCTCTTCTTTATTTGGTCAGCGATAATCAATTTCTTCAACCCGTCATAATCCTCAATTTCTAATCCTTTTACCTAACTGTAAAAGTAATAGTTAGTTATTTCAAAACAGAAATCTCTCCACGTTTTCTCTGGCACTTTTTGATGGGTCATAAATTTCCTCCTAAAACTTTCAGGGCTTAATTTAAATCGTCTTAACAAAATCGATTTTATATACTCATAGTTTTCTGCATTCTCTACCGGTTCTCTATTAATCAACTGAACAATTTCCCTTGGTAATAAATTTAATAAACACAAGACCCATTCCTTGTTATCTACTTTCAATCTATTAGCATGATTTTCAAACATTGTTAAATAGCATGTAATATCAGATTCGCGCGGGTCAAACTTAGGTGTGTACTTGAATAATTCCAACCTAGCTTTCCCAGCGTCTCTAAAATTTTCGTCTCTAACGTTTGTTGACAAGTCTATTCTACTATTTGCCTCGATTTCCAATTTCCTTACCTCAAATTCTCTTTGCTCTCTTTCTCTTCTTTCTTCAAATTCTCTTTGTTCCCGTTCAAACTCTCTTTCTTCCCGTTGTTTTCTTTCTTCAATAAATGAACTAAGCATTTCCTTGACCAATTCTAAATCTTCTTCCTAAATATTGCTACTGGTAATCATTTTCTTTAGATCCGGTAGTAACAAACCAGGTGAAGGATTTTCACCGATCTCTTCCGCTAACTTAACTAAATCTTCCTTCTTTCCCTTATTTAAAAACGACATGGCTCTTCTCACAACTAAATAACTTCTCCACTTCCTAGGTTCTGATCCTGTCGGCTGCTGCGCCAGTACGGGTTTTTTAGCTTCCTTTTAACAAAAGGCAAAGCAATTTATGGGACTTACATAAAAACCTTTATTACTCTAACATCAATCATACAATTCCAACGCCAGTTTTATCAGGCGTCCAAAACAAAAACAGTCCCAACAAAATTTTATATAAAACTAAATTAAATCTTTAGAATCCTCGCACCTCTCATTATTGTAACGTGCCCTCATTCTCAAGTACATATTTTATACTTCAGCTCGAGTCAAATTTCCCAGTTTTATTACCATGGAGTTTGGTGCGTTCGTTAGTTCATCATCACATAATCCGTTGATAATATCGACGGAACTTTACTGAGCCTCTCTGAAAAAGTTTATAAACAGTTGATTTTTTGGAATTCATGATATAAACATAAATAAATTTGACTCTAAAAATCTATTTCCAGGAAATAAAAAAATGAAGCATTTCCGAACTTTTGAAGAATCTAGAAACTGAGGTAATAGGGAGTTAGGGCAATTTTTCACTATCGATACAGTTTGAAGTTTGTAATTTGCTTTTGAAAATTTATAATTCTGCATAAGAAATTATTGCAAAACTAAATGTAAAAACTGATTAATCATTACTGATTATAAAATCTGAATTTTCAGACGTGACCACTCAGTTCCATGGGATATCTTTTTAAACTTTATCAGGAGAGTTTTACAAAACAGCCAGAAGAAAAAAAAATGTTCAACTGCACTTCAAACGCTAGGAAAAACTAAATTAATTACGCATAAAGTGAATGGGAATAATGGAAAAATAATGGGAAAATTTTCTAATTTGTTATCATTCGTAAAAAGGATCACACACACACACACACACACACACACACACACACACACACACACACACACAGAGAGAGAGAGAGAGAGAGAGAGAGTTTCTTGGGAGCAATAACAGAATGAGGATAACTATTTCTTGTCAAAAGTTTGGTATTGTAAAGTATAATTTTATTTTAATTTTTACTTTTTACTTATTTTTACTGAATGAAAATTTTAGATCAATTAATGTTCATTGGAATGAGAAATTTAAAAATACATTCAAAAGTGTAAATTTTGTCGTTGTATAATACAGGCGCGTAGCCAGGAAAATTTTTCGGGGGGGCATATGCGCCTGGAAAATTTTTCGGGGGGGATATGAACTTATATGTGTATAAATTGATGGAATTTCATCACTAATCCAAAAATTTCGGGGGGGGGGTCTGGATTATCCCTCCCCCTGGCTACGCCCCTGGTATAATATTCATAGCATCTGACATGTCAGTAAATATATTAATTATTAGCTCTTTACTATAATATATTATGCATTCAGAAATAATAATTGAAAATTCTGTCAAACGATTTCTTGATTTGCTCCCAGGACAGTATGCAGCATCTTGTACTCTTCACATGTCTTTGAGGTGGGACACATCGGCATTTGTAATGCCAGCGTGTCATTCAAAATGCCTATTACTGCCATGCGGACGATGGACATTGAAAAATGATTGCTGCCACTAAATGTCATTGTCATTAGACAGCTCAAAATCGAATTAGACCTATCCAGTCACGCTTCGTGTCATTATAAAGTTCTAATGAAACACTGGGGCATGAGGGCAACAATTACACCAGTTATTGAATCATTAGGCAAATGCGCATCAGATTTTTCTTTCGCCGCAGCCAAGAGAACACATTCAGTGGCACATAAATTAGAAGCAGCTGTAATTGCAGAAGATTTCGAATGCGTACGACGGGTAGGAATCCGATAGTAATCTTGACGAAGCGATGGGGTTACGTCAAACTTGGGCTTAAAGGAAATTTATCGCATTTCGTTTTGACGCTCGGGGTGCACCTAATTTCGCTGTTGAATATCACATTTAAAAGAATTAAATAGTAATTAATGCAATTTCTTATCAACAAAATGATAGTTCGAGAGTATTTCTTTTTCTTTAAAAAATTTTATCCAATAAATGTTATTATATTGATTTATATTGACAGGAAATATCATGTTTTGATGAACGTAAGATAAAAGTTTTATTTCAAAAACAGATTTGGTAGTATGGTAGATGTTATAAGATTTATGCAGATGGCTGTGCATATGCAATATGTCCATCAAATTTTACTTTGAGTTGAATTGAATCTTTTTCACCGAAATGTATCAATTGTCCCATGGCATCTGATTTTTCTAGACTTTAATTGAATCATCACCGATTTTGATGCAACAAAATGCAAAATTTAATTATTTGATGCGTAGAATTAGAATTAGTGCTGTAAAAGTAACGACAAAATGAGTATCCGTATGTATTTGTTACTTAGATGTTCGCTATTCGTTACTAAGTATTCGTTACTCGTTACTTTCGTTACTACTAATAGAATCGGTAATAGGGTGTTATATAGTGCCCCATAACAGCACATCCGGGACAGTGTTGTTATGGGTATATGCCGCCCATACATAAACCCATAGCAAAACCTAACCAAAAAGAATTTTTTTTAGCGAAGTTGTACAAAGTTGTATTTAGAGCTTATTTTCTCTGATTTACAGATTGTTTTTATACACATTTATGGTTTTATACAATGCTAAATTATCCGAATTACTGAGTACACATAGAAATCTTCCAAAAACATATGCCATTCTTTTCTTTTCTCAACCCCCCCCCCTTTTTTTAATTCTGAACGCTGGTTTAACCTGTTCATTCTTATCATAAAAAGTGTAAAGGAAAGCTTGTGACTCGTGTTTTTTCTGGGTTGCGTGTTCTCGAATACTGAGATCCAGGGATTGGGCCACATATATAAAATTCACAGGGCAGGGGATCTCAGTATGATATCAACTACTTTGCGTTTCTACAAGCATAATATCTTTATTATTTGTGAGTTCTTATTTCATATCAAAAACTTCTTTTGCTGGATCGTTTTTCGAAGTAAATTAAAAATTACCATATTTTAATTTAAAATTGTTTAATTCAGTGAGAATTATCTATTTTTAAGATATTTCCAGTTCTATTTCTGCACTTTTGAGATGAAAGGGGTTAGCTCCTTCTGTGGGTGCATATATGAGAGCATTCTTTAAACAAAAATTATCACTCCTTTCATACAGAAAGAATGGTTGCACCGGATTATGCGTATTCCATGAGTTCATGGAATAAAATGTACCATAAAATAGGGCAGATGGCCCCCTAAACACCGACATTTTAGAAACATACTGAACTTTATTGAAATATTTTAATACCAGTGGCTTACGCAGGAGTGGGCATAGAAATCCCGGGTCGCTCCCAATTTTTTAAACAATTACTTAAAAAATGTGTTTAGGTTTCCATGCTAAATATTTTTTTTAGTTCCAAATAATATTTTAAATAATAAAAATGTGTGAATTCGTTTACTTTATAAAAATATTTTTTTAAAGGTGTATTTAAATAATTTGTTATTTATTACTCATTTCGATTCTAGCTAAAAAAAAAAAAAAAAAAAAAAAAAGTTAAGTTCGCAATCCTGCTTCGGAACCACCCTGAAAGAAAGAATTCTGATTGCACCACTATTTAGTACTAAAATGTTAGAAAGCCCGAAATTAGCACCCCTTACTAACATGCTTCTCTTATATGTATTGCTCCTCTACAATTATAAGAACACCCCCTTCCCCCCCCGCAAAAAAAGAGTTCAACTGCGCATAATAACATACTATACACCGGATCGTATCCCCCCATTGTACGACCCATATCAATTGAGCAGCAGATACTATTCCATCTCCATAACTGTAACGAAACATACGGATTCTTCCAAACCTCATCAAAACGAGACCATTCGGCGCGGCACAAACGAATTGCAACCAGAACATACTACTACTCAAATTTCAAACTGATTTTTCCCTCCCAACAGCGAGAATCCATAATACTTCCGGTATCTAGTAACGGAAAGGAACATACTATTACTCAAATACCGAAATTCATTTTTCTCCCTCCCGCAGTCTTGTATTCGAAGTTCGAACCTGGTCGATCCGAAATGCAAACTCGAAAGTCATTTCCCCCTTGAAACCGCGATCCGATATCCAGTAACCCCAGTAACAAATAACAGAAGATATTAGTACTCGATTACTGGAACCCGTTTCCCCTCTAGTTCGCCTCGCCTGGCAGTCTGTATTCGAAGTTCGAAGCTGCTCGATCCGAAACATCTTCGGATCGAGTAGTAGCGATATCAACCGAAAAGTAACAATTCGTTACTTCGAGTCTGAGTGATTATCCGTATCTTAGTACCGAATACATGCGGTTTGCTTCAGCTCTAATTAGAATTATAGACTGAATTTAACCTCTTGAAGGCAGAACAAACTGGAAATTCTTAACAATGTTGCTGGTATCGAGCAACATGGAGCTGCGCTGACTAGGAACGCATGGTCTTTAGAGACAAATACTGCAAAAAATTCCGCAGCACACCGGCATTTTTTCTCCGGTCTCACAAATTTATAAGACCATTTCAAGCTAGGTGACAGCGTGTATACAGGTCAAAGGTTCTTTATAACGGCCGAGGGTTCATAAATCATCCAGCTTTACGTAAATTTTAACTTCTTGTTTCTTTATGTATGAGCATTACATTCACCAATGTTTATAGCAAACGAATAATTCTTTCTTGGTGCGACAACTTTATTTTTGCTACGGAGTGTTTTAAAAGAAATAAAACTAACAATAAGGTAAACCCGAAAATTTATAATCTTGGAAGCAGGGTTGGCACTTTTTTTTTTTTTTTTTCACAATTTAAAAAATCCGCTGAAAAATCCTGCTAAAAGCGGTTCTGGCAAAAATTGGTTTTATGCAAAGTGGCAAAACCAGTGCAACAGTGGCTTTCAAATCTTGGTCTGTGAATTTGAATGGAAGCAGGTTAAACAGTATTGGCACAATTAAACGAAAAAGATACAAATATATGATTTCTTTTCCTCAATTCAAACTGGAATTTAACCAGGGTTCGACGCAGACGAAATTGAGTCCGTTTTACTGTCTTTTACAGTTTTCATAAAAATGGGACCCCAGAAAAAATTTCTGGATGGACCCCTGCTTCAACTCTACTTTCTTCAGAATTTACTTATCAATATTTATGTTTGAACAGATAAAACTGTTGCTTGTATAGTTTTCAAGATCTGTAATTTTATGTGTTTTTTCTCACTAAATGAAAGTAATGAATGTATCATTTGATTCATAAAAAATATTCTACAGATTATAAAATAATGACAGTAACTCAAGTATTGTATTTTCGAAAGCAATTTAGTTTCTGAATGTAACTATTTCTAAGTATCTACTGATAAAACAATGAATAAAGCATATGCAAAAATGTGCTTGAACATTAAAAGAATTCCAAAATAGTTTAATTCTGAGTGATAGTAATGAGTAGATAAAGTTTAATTATGTTGAATTATATACAGCTAAAATTTTTAATTAAACTAAAGGATCTGAATGCAATAATTTATCAAGTAATATGTACCTAGATACATATACCATTATAAAATGTGATATTTAATAATTATCACATACTATATATGAGCAATTTAATTTTTACCAATTTTGTCTGTTTTTGGCAATGCCCTGGCAAAAATAACTTTATGCCTACAAATTGCGCAATCCTTTTTCGAAGCCATGAAGATGGTGACACCACGTTTCCACAAATTCTGTAAAGGAAACTCTAATAATATTTGAGGATGATTTTGCGTTGTCTCGTGAAAGTCGTTAAATAGCAAGTCTGCATGTATTAAATGAGACATAATGTACAGAACTGACGGTAAATATTCAATCCATTTAAAGTATTACAATTATCTTGTAGAACATGTATTGTAAGCGAGTACACTACGAAGGAAAACCACATTCTCTCGTCAATTAATGACTCAGATTTAAAGATTTCCCGAGAGCAGGCAACCGATCTATTGGTTTACGCTTTATACAAGGCATGCTCTCCATCTAACCAGTGAAATTACAGCCGTAGGCCCGAAAAAGCGGAAAGCACGGGGAAAGATTCAGTAGGATTATTACAATACAGGATTACTTTTTTACATAACTAACTAACAAACAAGTAACAAATAAATCAGAAAAAAACCCCTTGAGTACAGTGCTGGTGTACGAAGTCCAATTTTACCAGTTCATTAAGTTACCAGTTCTTCTAAGTTCAGAGAGGAGGAAAGAAGAATTTTGACTTCCAGAATAGCCCAGTTTAAGATAATTGAACCTCCACTATTCGAAATATCTCTTGGTTAAACAATCATTAATGTTAGAACTCATTAAACAGTGAAAAAGATTTAAAGCCAAAAACTATAAGACGGGAAGTTTTCATTTTAACAAGAAAAAGTTCAGGCTAAATTCTGTCTGTAGTTTTAAAGAGAAAAATGTTCGTGATAATTCAGTAGTATTTTCAAATGAATGGCCTCATCCAAGCGTACGGTTGAGTCCTAATGGGGAATAGCAGGGTCAATCCTGAGAAGAAACACAGACACAGAAGAGGATCTCACCATTTTGATTTTTCAGAGATGACAAGCGATCAGGTTCAATTTCTCTTCAACGTTCAGTGGAATTCCATGTCAATCCTTTCTCCATTTTTTTTGCAATTGATCGAACTTCTTGTGGGATGAAAGCAACTTTCATTTTTGTCTTTTTTGAAGACTGTCAGTGGGTTGGTTACAAACTTCATTCTACATGGAAGTATGTAGATTACAAACGAACTTATAACAATAGTTTTTTCAACATGCGTCACGGTCTTTTCATCTACTTAAATGAGTAACGGTGCAGTAAAAAACACCAGCTCATTGTAATTTTCCAATACATCGATAATCAAATGCCCAGTGAAAGGAAATCGGCAGATGGTCGAACGCGTGAGGTCACGGAAGCCCTCGGGATCTTGAAAATGAAAAATTAGAGATCCACAGACTAAAAGAATAAACTGTAGATAGTACTTCAATGACCCCTTCGGATATTCGGTGCACAAGAAATTTTAACCGAGTGGCACGCAAATCTAGTTCGATTTTTTAAAAGCGTGCAAAGAAGTTCTTTCTCAAGTACGTTGCTCTATTGCTCTCGTACAGTATTACATTGTTTCATGAGGTAGGCGATGAGTAATTTTTATGCTTAGTGAAATTTATGATAGTACTTATTTATTTATTACTTTAACAGTTACAAAATAAAAATTCTGTTTATGTTTAACTGCCCTTGAAAAAGAGAACGTATTAATCTTTACGACAAATTTTTCAAATTTCGTCATAGTTGGTATTGAAATCAATTTGCAATTGGCTTTATAAAAAAATATCTGAAACCTCTTTTTTTAGTCATGTCTTGTTGAATAAATGGAATTGCAAATGTCGTGTCAGTATTAGCTATAAACCATCTAATCATACAACTCGTTTTTATTACTGTAATTAAGGTGGGTATCAGCCTTATTATTCAGAAAAGGAAAGCTTTCGCCTAATGAGATGGAGCTTACCATTCTGAAAGTAAATCAGTTAATCAGGTGTGTTAGAATCAACAACTCAGGTCCATTTTGCTGGGATATTGTAACATAATATATATGTTTGATCTTAATTTTTATCCAACCTTTAAACATTTTTGTTTTTATTTTTGAAAGCTTAATTGAGCTCATTAATGGGTAGTTGATTCACTGCTTGATTGGCAGCAGCAATCGGTTTCAGTTGAAATCACACATACGGCCAAAAATCACCAAATCGGTAAAATACGCTTATAAAATAAGAACTTTTGTTATATTTTTTTCATCACATTTGACAGCGTTTTTTTTTTCATTGTCATAGGTGACGCGTGTTTAAGTTAGGACTTCGTCAGTGTAAAAATTTTAAAGAACAATTTCTCTTACTCTGAAGCATTTTATGGACATCAAATTAATTAATGAAAGAGAAATGGGAAAGTTGACAAATGCTTACGAATTTTTGCGATCGACAGTGAAACTATCAAAACTGAGTTGTTTATCAGAGAAGCAACAGAACATTAAAGGGTTAATTTAACTTAGTTACCCCCTAAATAATTCTTTTACTTGTAAAGTATGAAAATGACAGTAACTACAGATATTAATTTCAAAATTCAAGAACATAAATGGAGTATATTATTATCTTTAATATCTGCTAAAATAAAAAAATGTTTTCTCAGTGCACTGTTTACTTTTTTGCTCTTATTTACTCTGAGCCGGGGAGAAGTAACGTAAGGAAAATTCTTCCCGTGTGATAGAAACATTCACACAGTTCTGAAAAATATCTGAATAATGGACTATTATTATACATATATGAAGTGAAATATGTATCTGAATAACAATTTGAAAGGTAAGAGGAATAGGATCTCAATGACCATTTCGAACGGTAAAAACAACGGCGGGCTTGAGCCAGCTGAGCCCCTTCTTTCCTATTATGTCACTGCTATTTTTCAGGATAAACCTAGAAAAACAACCCAAGCAATTTATCAATAAAGTAAACGCAGACCAAAACCAAACTATATTGTTTTGCATTTTGTTAGATTAATTCATGCATTTTATCTTGCTTTTTCAGTTTTCCTAGTATTTATTTCGTGAAGAACATATTTTATTATTAATTTTCATATTATTATCAGTAGTATTACTTAAATGAAGTCTATTATTACTATTTTAAAACCTTGGTTTTGCCATTTTTTTTCTTTTCTACTATTTTTTATATCTTTCATTCATTTTCTCAAAAATCGCACACATAGGTTCGATTTTTATTGTTATTTTTATATTAAGAGAAAATCTGAAAAATGATAGTTTGTTTCTATTTACTCGACTGCCAGTACAAAATTATTTATAGACCTACTTATTTATACTTGCTGTTATGGGCACCAGCTTTTGAATATCCCCCTTTTCTTTTAGGTACATTTTGGTGGGTACCACGTCATAATTTTCGATACACTTATTCATTTTTTATTTTCGTCCGATCGCATTGCCTGGCTGCAAGATTCATGACGCGTTCATTTAGGATCAATAAATTTCAATTGCGGTGCCCCTTTATGGCCCAAATCAAAGCACAGACAGCTCAACCGCAAGTTCCGTCCCATTGCTAATAACATATATACAACTTTTGGACTGTCATTGCAGAAAATTTATAGACACTCGTCCTTTTTTGCTTTGGCACGTCGACAGACGGCTGGCCCTTAGGGATGTTGATTCTCATACGTGGCGTGGAAGTTAATTACCACCACATCTTAAAAGATGTTCTTGACCAGGATTTAAATTTTTGGCCTTCCCCGGTGTTATGCTGATACACAAATGGAAAGGGATGTCGTCTTCTCCAGGTGTGGCCTTGACAGGTATAATGTCTCCTTTATTCCTCTTGTCGAAGAAGTTCAACGATCTGTCGATTGCTAAAATAGTGCGCGCTTCGCCTCCATAAAATATAAACCACACGCGAGGCATCTCTCATTGGATTTTCAACAACGACCAATCAATGATCCATTTGCAGCGTTAAAAACATACACACTAAAAATTCATTATTTTCGTAAGGTTTCAGTTTTGAAACAAAACCTTATCATTAGCAAGAAAAATTAGTCTCTTATGCAAATTGGCACTTGAGAAATTCGGGTGATAAATGTTCTGAAGCTGTATTTTTTTTTTTCCTGTGAACAAAGATTAAATCTTGCCTAATTCTTCCACAGAGCAAATGGTATCTCTATACTGGCCCTTAATGCTCTGTACACTAATGAGCCGATGTACAAAATTTGAGAATTTTATCCAAAAAAAGTCAGAGATATGACGACAAATGTGTGCTGACCTAAACCACTTTTCAATGGCTCACGAAGAAAAAAAATCACGTCGGATAAATGTGTTTCAGGGGTCGTTCAGAAATTACGAAAGAAAATAATTTTTTGCACAAGCAATAAACGTTTACATTCAGATTCATGCATAGCCTCTGACTATCTTTGTTTAAAAATATCTCTGAGACGTTTCATGATGAAAAGCTGAAAATTTGCATATCACCTCATTAGTGTATGAATCATACTTTACTAACGAGTAATTTTTTGTTTGGGGGTCATTTACAAATTAAAAAAGTGTCACGTTTTAAAAATTAACCAGAAGAGTGTTTACTTAACTTAATCTTTTTTCCCTACCTTATTTTGAACAATTTTTCAATTAGCAGTCTCTAATGGATAAAGAATTAAGCGTGTTATCTTCTTTTTGGAACACCCTGTATAATGTTATTTAACAAATTTCATTTTTACAGACAATAGTTATGTGACGTGGGTGTGATAAACAATTTTTATGACGTAAGAATATCATAAAAGTTGTTTATCACACTAAATACATACATCTCTTGGTATGTTAATAGCCTGAATTAAGTTCATATCATTGTGGCTATTCGTTAGAAGAGTTCAATTTGGGCATCTACCGAATCAAAAGTACTACATATAACCTATAGCTAGTCTGATAGAAATTGCAACGGAACTGATATCCAAGGGGAGCAAACTGCCGAACCTCGACCAAATTTTGGATGACTAGTGAATTGGTGAAGCTGACCATTAGTCGAACATGTTCCTTACGTTCAAATCAAAGAAACTTCCCTTAAAAGTTTATTCTTTGATTCTTCATTTTTCTTCAATTTGACTATACTGACTATACTGAAAATTTTTACAAAACCTATGAAAAATCTAAGAAATTACAATCAATGTACGAAAAGAAACATAATTTTTGAAAGATTGTTGATGCATTATTAATGAAATAAAAGTTGTTTGTGAGAAAGTATGGATACTTTTAGACTGCATATTTCTTAAGGGGTCACCATGGCTGTGTGGATAAGATACGGAAAATGATAGACGGCTAAAGTGTGAAGGTTCAGCTTCCTGGTCTAACTCGCGTCCTGCTGATCAAACAGAGTTTTGGTCTGTTTTCTCCGAATGCAACGCAAATATTCGGAAGAATCCCTTAAAAAGTTTGCTAACCAAAGCACTCCCACCTAGGCAGGTAGTCCTTGCGTAATTTGGCTCAACACAATACATCATATGTACTACTCCGTACCGTATGTTTATGATCTATTTTTTAGAGATTTCGTTATTTAATACAGCAGACCTCCTTATAAGACGGGCTCATATAAGACGGATTAGTATACAACGGCGTAAAAATTGCTATCGTGTTCGTACGACACATTAAAAGAGACTAGTATAGTACTGTAAAATGAGACACATGTTCTGATTGTATTACCATTTAGCTCCAGTAATTAAGGTAACTTTTGAATTTCAACACTAAATATCATTGTGCTTCTAAGGTGTGCAAATAAGGTGTGTAGCGGTATAACCGCGCGGCTCAGACTCCAGGTGGAGTATAGCTCATGCTTCGTACAACACGTAATTTATCTACCGCGTTATAGGGGGGGGGGGTCTACTGTAATAAACTAAAAAAAAAAAAAAAAACAGACAATCCCTTTATATGTGGGCAAATTTTGGACTATTTGATACTTGATACCTACGAAATTTTTGAAAGAGGCCAAATTTGTCGCATTCAACTTCAATACCCAGTCTTAAATTGTAAGTGAATGATAAAAGATAAATGTAATTAAAACAAATAAGGAATTTTAAACTTAAATTTAAAAAAAATCACTGAGAATTAAGTAATCGAAAAACAATAAAATTAAGAACAAAAAGCTGCAAGATGTATATCGAAACAAGTTATGGTAAATTTAGCTAAAGGGCCATTTTAAAATTCGGTGCCATTTGCTGTCTGCGTGTAAAATGTTTTTTTAAAAGGTATAAAACAATTTAAATGATTTTTCTTTTTATCTTGTTTCGATAAGACAGTTTCCAGTACCAAAACAATCGATTGAAAAAGCATGCTAGTTAATAATAATAATAATAAAAAAGAAAGAAATGAGTAGAGAAGATATTGAAATTAGCTGTACGAATCATAGAACCTGGAACGTGTTATGCAGAATTACTGTCCAAAAACTAAAATTTCTCCTCTGGTACGCTTTAAAATGGTGAAATAGAGTTTAATTTATATTATGAAGGTTTTATTAAGGTGTTAAGAAAAATACAAGACTTTTGATAATTAAATATATCCGTCCGGACATTGCTGTCATATCTGTTACCGTACATTATTTTCGCACATACATTGTTACCATGCATTATTTTTATATTATTACACAACAAAATTGAAATTTGAGAATACCAACACCTGTTTACCATTAAAGCACGGTCGAAAAAGAAATATAAACAGACCTACTTTAGTTTTTGGCATTTGACTGAAAAAGCAAAACCTATTCATGATAAGTACTTTTATTGCATGCCACGTCAGTTAACTTAATTAATTGTATAAAATATATTTATTTACTAGTTAATTAAATTGATTAATTTAGATCATTAGTTTTTTAGTATAAATTAATGTCTCTTTTCATGTGCTTGTGGAATTATTTAGACACATGGATTTTTGTTCTTTGAAATGGCACGTCTGTTACCACAATAAGTGACAGACATGACAAACAAAAGAAAATATGAAAAATAATTTTAAATGGAAAAGACTATATTATATGCACAAAAGAACTCTATTCTTATGTAATATATCACTTTGCATTATTTTGTGCAAAGCATAAGCGTACAAATATCAACAATGTCCGGTAACAGGACAAAGATAATGTCCGGTAACAGGACAAAGATAATGTCCGGTAACAGACATGACAAATTTCATCAAGTCTGATAATAGAAAAATCTAAAAAATTTAAATAAAAGAAAAAATTCATGAATAATACTCAAATAATGTTCAGAAACAAGGTACGTTTTATATTATGGGAAAAAACTACGTATTTTTTAAAATTTTATTTTTTCTTCTTAAATTTCCAAATGGATCCAATTTTGAAAATGACAATAAAATCGAATTTATCAAAAATCGCCTTTATCAAACTGCACTTCAAAATAAACGTTAATGCTTACAAATTTAGTGTGAAAAAATATGAATTCGGGTGGAATTTTGTAAGTACAAGCGTTCCGTTCTCAGTCAATTCATTCGTCCAAGCATATTTCTATATTTTACAATAGCTTTTTAATAGCTATGTGTGTGAAATACTTATCTTTATCAGACGAATAAATATTATTCTTCTTATATATACTATATACTTATAATAACTATATAGTTTCGGTATTATTTTATTTCTTTCTTATCCGTGGGCAAGCTACTCAGACACCACTTTCCGCAGGACGTACCGGAAGATGACACTCCGGAACAGAGGGAAATAAGAGCGTCAAAGCCGGATCTCGGAGACGACGATCCACCGTTCACCATGAAGGAACTCGAAGCAGCTCTGAGCGCTCTTAATAAGGGCAAAGCTCCGGGACTGGACGGAATACCTCTAGAAATTGTTCAGTTGGCCATTGAGACCAACAAGGAACTATTCTTGGAAATTTTTAACAAGTGCCTCGAACTAGGCACATTCCCTCCAGTATGGAAAAGGGCAAGTTTGGTTCTTTTTAACAAGGAAGGAAAAGACAGTTCGGACCCATCGAGCTATCGACCGATTTGTCTCCTATCTGCATGGAGCAAAATTCTAGACAGGCTTGTGGTGGAACGCCTCCAGCACCACCTCCATACAGGTGGTCACCTGGCGAAGACCCAATTCGGGTTCACGCCGGGGACGGGTGCGGAGGAAGCCATCTCTACCATTTATAAGTCAGTCGAGGTCAACGCAGCTCTGGGGAACGACACATGTCTGATTTCCTTAGACGTTAAAAGTGCCTTCAATAATGTATGGTGGCCTTCCATACTATACCTGTTGGGTCAGACAGGGTGCCCAAAAAATCTGTACAGGATGGTGAGTAGTTTCCTAACAATGAGGGAGGTAGTCTATCGTTCAGGAGGATCGGAGGTTGTCCACAGCTACAATAGAGGATGTCCGCAGGGATCCAACTCTGGACCCCTGCTGTGGAACATCGTAGCGAATTCGGCTCTTAAGCTTAAGCTTCCTGTTGGAGTTTATCTGCAGGCTTATGCGGACGACTTCGTTGTGGTAATTGATGCTCCCAATGCGCATCAGTGCAGCCGCAAGGCGACTGAAGCCCTCGCTATCCTTCAGAAATGGAGCGAGCTCCACAAATTGGAGTTCAGCCCAGCCAAAACGGTCGGGCTTCACGTACGACCCCTGCGTCGAATGGGACGAGTGCGGCCTCCCCGCACTGCCCCGGTAATCCGTTTCGGGGATAGTATAGTAAAGTTTCAGTCAGAGCTGAAGGTGCTGGGAGTGGTGCTAAATCAAAAGATGAATTCCATGGCACACGTCGCACACCTCAAGCAACTGCTGGCGAGATACGTGGTAAGACTCCACAGCCTAACAAGGCCCGGCAACGGACTTAGCGGGTCTGTGTTGAAGAACCTCTATAAACGTGGAATGGAGCGTGTAGCTCTTTATGCCTGCGGAGCCTGGTGGGATGGAGGAACAGAGCGAATGCGGACGCACCTAATGCAGGTGCAGAGGATTATACTGCTAGCGATAACAAAGTGTTACCACACAACAAGCAGTGCCGCGCTCTGTGTCCTTGCTGGCCTCCTACCACTAGACCTACAGGTGGAGAAAGAAACGCTCATCTCGAGACTCCGGAAGCAGGGTCAATCGATCCAGTTCGGAGATACGAGAATAGAACCCTCCGAAGTAGAGGGCGAACTTCCACGATGGGGGACACACCCGAGTAGGAGCCCGTTCATCAGCTGGGACACCCTGGGCCCACGGAGGAAGGGACTAGAGCTCTTCACGGATGGGTCCAGGCTCAATGGCAAAGTGGGATCAGGATACGTCCTGTACAGTGGTCAGAAGAGAATCTCGGACGGCCACTACAGGTTGTCGGACAACGGAAGTGTATTCCAGGCCGAACTCGTCGCGATCCTGAAAGGTCTGCAGGACCCACTCTGTCGTAGCACAGAAACCCTGGACGTCTATACAGACATCCAGTCCTCGCTCCAAGCTCTCTCAAGGCTGAATTGCAGAAATGCAATGGTTGCAACGATCCACTCCGAGATCGGAGATAGGCGGATCCGCTTCCACTGGGTGAAGGCACATGTCGGAACCTGGGGGAACGAGGAAGCCGATGCTCTGGCGAAGAGTGGAACGCAGAAACCAGCAGTAGACGAGAGAGTGAAGAGTTCGATAAGGAGCGTGAAGTACTCCATGAGGACTGAAGCCAGGAAACTGTGGCAGAAAAGGTGGGAAGAAGCAGAAGTCGGACGTTTTACACGTACGATCTTTCCAACGGTGAGCGAAAAGAGAACTTGGAAAAGTAGGAAGGTGAACTGGGTCGTGACGGACCATGGTCCCTTCCCGGCCTATTTTCGACGGTTCTCCGTTAAGGAGACAAGGAATTGTAACTTCTGCCCTCTGACAAGTCCAGCCGACAGTCTGCACATCGTAGCCCAGTGCCCTGGGCTACAGGAACTGAGAAATCGGTTCTGCCCGAAATTGGATGCTTCGACATTCAATAACTACGTGCGGAGCGAAAAAGGGCGCGAGGCCCTGTCCCGCTTCCTCGATGCGCTAGGAGACTCACTAAGTTAACGGGCAACTTAGAGAAAAGAGTGAGCGCTTCCCCCAAAACCAGAGTCATCTGGTGGGGGAAAGTAAATACTGGTGGTGCATGTGTTTACTTCTCGAACTTGCTAGGGAATACTGGTGGTGCATGTATCTCCCGAAGGTCCGGCCAAGGCCGGCATTAAGTACTAGGTGCTTAAAAAGAAATACTATAAGTATTTCAAAAAGGGACTATTGAGTCCTTTGGTGGTGCATAAAGTTCGAAATACTGGTGGTGCATGTATTTCAGGAAACTGCGGTTCTCGCAGTATTCCAAACCGCAAAAGGGTTCTTGCAGGCCGTGCACAAGCATGGAGCAAAGAACTAACAGGTGAACCATGCCGAACGGAGGGCGTGCCCCTCCGACCGTGGTTGTGACCTCCTTCCTGTCAATGGACAGAAGAAACCTTGGTGTCTATGCTGCACGAGTATCGTGCTCTCTGGTGTCCTGAGTTCTCCTATTGGTGCGACGGTCGTTGTAGAGGTGACGGGTGGACAGTGGGCCGGGCTTGTCCTGCCCCGCTGGTCTGGGTGCCAGCACTGCCTCCTCTAATGTGGGGAGACGGGCAAGGGTTACCGTTTACCACCCGCTAGGCAAGCCCCGCGCAACCTGATGAGGGCCTCTTTGAGACTCCTCGAGAGGGTTGCTGTCAATGCGGCGGCCCATTGGTACTCCTTCTGGGGGGCTACCAATCGTGTAATGCTCAACATAGAGCGGGTGCACGTATTGAAATAGTCTCCTTACTAGGGGCCAAGGCCCCTCAGACCCGCTACGCTCGCTTTTCGTATGAGGCATTCGACCCCTAATAAGGCTTATTCGTAAAAAAGACATAATTTCAACAGACAAAACCCGAAGATTGGATCAGATAGAATGTTACTGAGCTACACATTGCTTGGTTCTTGCATGTTCATTGGTACATAAAAATTTAAACTTCGCACTACAGTAGACACCCTCCCCCTCATAACACGGAAGATATTTTGTTATGGAAATCCGTGTTGTACGGATCCTCCACCTGGAGTGCGGACTCCGCTTATAATCGCTGGAAAAATTATTTGCACTCCTCAGAAACACAATGATATTTAATGTTGCCATTCAAAAGTTATATTAATTAGGAGCTAAAGCATAATAAAATCAGAATATCTGTTTCAGCTGTATTTTTAATAATGTAAAACCTATTGGACACCTTGCGAATTTGCCACCCATGGCGATTTTTCATTATTTGGCGACTTGCGTACTTGTAAAAATAATAAAAGCTAATGAACAGATAGGATAGCTTGCCACCAATGACGACTTTTCATTATTTGGCGATTTACACATGCTCACAACCTATAATTACTGTTCATTTAAGGTTACCGGAAAACCGTTATCCATTACATAATCGTTTTACATATCCATTTACATAATCGTTTGCAGATTGGCGTACTTAGCATCACGAATTATACCATCTCGTCGCGCTAGCAAATATCCAAAGTATACTATAACTGCTATAATGGCATAGTTAACGCCACCAAATATTTCTACTGGTAGCAAATAATACAGCTGGACCGAACCGGCTTTAAAATAATATGCATTTTAATTATTTTTCATTTTCAAGATATTAGTTATTCTGTTTTGGAAAAACGAATAATCGCTAATTCTAAACTCCTGTTGTCTAAGCGAACTTACTATTTGAAAATTGTCAACTTTGTGTAACACATTTTGAGTTACTTGTTTCATATAGTTTTTATTTTGGCGTAAAACGATCGCAATTCTAACTCATGTTTGTAAATTTCACGCGATTCTAGATACTGGAAACACTTTGTTGCAAAGGAATGAATGATTTTTTGCCAAATCTGGCAACTATTATGCTTATTTTTTAACTATTAAGTTCTAAACTATTCAACTATTAAGTTCTTTATTAATATCTTCTAAAATAATTCGATTTTCGAAATTTAAGTCAGCTTAGCAGGTTCCTCGGAATTTTTCGAATCTGGGGGCACCTTATTCGAAACTCAAATCCCCATGGTTTAGGAGGAGATTGGCCAACAAGGTTTGACAGCGCCAGCGGCAGCGGCCTTTACTTTTTTTTAGAATAGAGAGACACAGATTAAAACAACAGCCTCTGATTTAAATTCTAAACATTTTTAGCAAAGCTTATTAAAATTTGTCCAGCGCTAAACATTTTAAAGCAACAAATTTATTGAGTTATTTCCCAAAGCGAAAAATAGGAAAATAGTAAAAATAAGGCTATGTAATAATCAATATGTAAATCCAGAAGACAGTCAAAATGCAACTTTTATCATGCCATTAGAAATTACCAGGAAGTGCTGCAAGAAAAATAGCATTCTTACATAAAAAATTCGACTGACCATCTAAAAAAACTTTGATCAAAGATATTACGCAATTGTACGTGAATTTTTCTTATTAATTTCTCTGTGAGACAAGTTACGTATTTGATTTATTGTGGTTGTGTAAGATATGCATCTTACTAAAAAGAAAAAATAAATAAAATGCTAAAGGAACAGAATGAACGATGTCATGCGAGTAGAATTCGTAAGATTATCACGTGCGATGAAATTAAGACAATAGGCTACACAGAAAAACGCGACGAAAAAAAAAAAAAAAAAAAAAAAAAATCCGAAGAAATGTCAGCAGATAATTTAAGATTTTACTGTAATTTATGGACTAGTAAGCTATAAATTATAGAGCAATAATTAACACTGAATTACTGAACTGAAATAGCGTAAGCCAGGTAAGAAACACAGAATTTGGTATTAGTATTGAAACCTGTTCGTGAAAAGCTAGTACGTACATAAAAAATGCATTTAAAAGTTTCAGAAAAGCTATTAATATCGTGTGTACTTGTTTCAAATTTATTTTACTTATAATTCTAGGACCACTACATAACAAGACATTAAATTTTAAAACAGAAAAAGCTACAGGCTCTTGAAAAAAGATGACATGAACAGCTTCAAAAGTTGAAAAATATTTATGAGGCTGTGGCTAATTTTCTTCGAAAAAAGGAAAGAAATTTGAAGAAATAATCAAAAAAATTTCTTAATCCTTAAGAAATAAAAATAAGTCACTGAAATTGAAAACTTTTTCGGTAAAAATAATGTCTGAAGAACAACACACAAGTTTACAAAAGGATTCAATATTTGTTTATAAAACAGCATATGCAGTGACGCTAATTTTTATTGGGTTATCACAGTATTTTTAATGCAGTATCAGTTTTAAAAGAGCATGTAACCTGCAAAAAGAAAAAGTTTGAAGGACTATTTCTTCTCTACTCGTATAGGTAAGGACAGGACATGAGTAAAAGCCAGTTTGATAAGTATAACTACTAAAATCTATCCGCAAAAAAAATTTGAGGATAGATTTTAGTAGTTATTGAAATAGTCTCTAATAAATATCCATTTTCAGTGTTCGTTATTACATTTTCACTGTAGCTTATAGTTTAAGGGAATGCTCTATCAATTTAAAGTACATGTGGCCCGATTGTCATATCTGATTCAATCTATTCAAATAGGGAACTATTGTAATTTCCCATTACAGAAATGTAGTCCAATTTTGTGTTAAAATATATCATAATCTCTATTTTTACTGAGTTAAATAAATGCCAATTAAACGGAACATTTTCCACTACTAATTTTTCCTTAGCAATTTAAGCTTAAAATAAGTCCAAACATTTAATCTAAAATAAAACTGTTTTAAAATTGAGGTGGAAAATGTTCCTATAAAATCGGAAGAGCTGGCAGCTATGCAGTTACTAATGCCGCTATCTGCAGTAAAAATTATAATCTGACTAAAAAACTCTTTTTAAATCGTGATATGCGAGATGTGAAAATTTTTAGACACAGTTTATTCTTTAGTGAAAACATTTTTCAAAGGAAAAAAAGGAAGAGTCTCCTCCAAACATTAATCGTCTACATTATTCTTGAACATCAATTTACATAAGAGACTAATTTTTCTTGGTAATGATACACGACTTACATTTCAAAACCCTTTTCTTTAACTCTGCAACCAACTACAGATGGATCATCTGTTAAAACGCACTGACAGATAGTTTATCTGTTCTCCAACTGATCAAAGTTAACTACATTGTTTAAACCAGATCGTCAAACTCATTTTCATGCAAAGATAAAATAAAAAAGAGATACAAGCAAAAAGGGACAGTATACTAGCTGAGACCTGTTCTTAAAACGATAAAGCATCTCGGTAGAAAAACTTGAAATTTTGTTCTAGGCCGTCTTACTTTATTCTCGCCTGACTCTAAACCATAGTAACAGTGAAAAATACTGCAATAACAGGGACACTGCTGAAATTTTACACAAAGCATGTGAAAGAGATAATCTGTTTCACAGAATATTGGGGCTATACGATTTCTCCAGAATATTGGAGCTATACGAAATATCCCAGAAACGGATATCATTCTCATATCTAGAAGATCTGAATGATCTAAAATAACTCACATATTAGAGATATCTTTTGGTCGTTAGAGAGAGCACACCTTAAGTCTCTAATAAATATCCATTTTAAATTATCTGGAGGTCATTTGGACTTCTAATAGATATACACAATACATACTTGGTGCTATTTGGGCAGAGCAGGAAAGTTAATTGAAGTAAAATCTGGAAAATCTCCTGAGTGACGGAAAAGTTATTTCACCTTAGCTTTGATTTAAGAAATATAATCAAAAAATCTCATCATGTGTGATCATCTTCATAAAAAAACCTTATTATTCTGTTAATCATAAAAATTGCCTTATTAAGCAGATTTCAATAAATTTGCTGGTGCTAAAATTTTAAATACACGCACTTACACACACACACACATGCGCGCGCGCGCATCTATTGAGTAAATAAAATGAATGTGCCTAGTTAGACACGAATTCACAGGTAATAACACTTAAGTCTTTCCGGTTTACAAACTTTTATTTAAAAACTACTTAAATGAAAATATAAATGCTCTCCATTATTTGTATTTTTGTACAGTTTTCATATTATTTTGATGCATATCTACAGGAAAGCTATTTAAAAGGATTAAAATCACAGATGCAAGATTATACAAATAGTTCAAAGTAATATCCCAAATGTGTGATCCATATGGAATTTAATTGATATTTTTAAGGCGTTTTCATCCATAGTTTAAGACCATTTTATATTACAGGGAAATATATGACTTTTAAAGTATATATTCGTAATTTCATTAATTTCGTAAATTTATACTGTCAAAATGATGAAAATTTTGAAGATTTTTTTCTGGGAGGTTGGGGGGGGGGAGAGGGGCTGTTTAAAGATAAAAAGCTTACAGATGATTTCATACATTGCTATTATTGACTAACTATTTGTCACAAAAGCACTTAACATCACTTTCAAATATTGAAATTAAAGTTTTTCTTATCGTTTTTCAAGAATTTCCAACGAATACAATTACCTGCGATAAGGGGACAGTTCACTTATTCCACTCACGAAATCAATAAAAAGTGATCTATCTTCAGAAATATTTGACTAAAAAACTATTATAGTTATTAAAATGATTTTTGCAGGGTGATTGCACACTATATTTTGTATAATAAAAATAAAAATAAAATAAAATAAAATTTATTTACTACTTGGAAACACAAAAATTTAACACAAAATTTCATGTCTTCAATATTACTATAATCCACTCCGCGCAGGATAACAAAAAAAGTTTTCGATATTTTCCAAAAAATTTCACCTCAAATTAAAATAAAAACACTCCTACTAATGAAATGAAGTATAATAATTAAGATATTTAAAATTGCAAGAGCAATGTTTAATTTTAATTAGGAAAAAGCAAAATTCTTGCATTTTTTGTGGCATTATTTTTTGTTTATAAATTTTTTTCTATCTATTTCATTTTATGCATATCAATAATATGAACAAGTCCTGAAAATTTTAAGGTATTATGTTGAAACGATCCAAAGATATGCTGCGTGTAACGTTACAATTTCCTATTTTGAGAAATAAGCGTTTAAAGATAAAATTTAGCATTTAATTCCGATACATCTATATATTCCATGATACGACATACACGATACATATTCCGATACATCTCATGAAATGTTTCCGCTATATCTCATGAAATACACGTTGTATGATTGAAATGTTGGTATTAAATTCTCCACAGCGAAATAAACTATAATTTAGGATTAAAAAACAAAAATCGATTTTTCGGCAATATTTCAGTGAACCGCATAAAACTTTCACACAGTTATTGGAAGATCAGATGAGATGCCTAGAAATAAATATTTAGAGATTTCTTTACGCAAAACTCCAGAAGATATTGAATGGCATTTATATTATACTGACTACAGTTTTTTAAGGTCTTTTAAAGATTTTATGTTTGAAACTATTGAAAATAAAACATTGTCGAAGATAAGTAAAATTTATTTACAAATTGTAGACTAAAAAAATTAGGACGTTGGCGGTAAACCATACAACCATAGGAGAAGAAGAAAACTATCTGAAATTTTAGTATTGATTTCACTAAGACTGACTGTCAGCTTATGTGAAAACTTCCACGGTGTCTGTACGATAAATGTGTGCAATCACCTTTTTGTAAATTTATATGATGATAATTGAAAATATCCCATCAAGTCAAAACCTTAATAAAGCCCACCAACGCAGAAAAGGGAATGGGATTTTGGAAATATAAATCTATTTTGATAAATAGTGGCACTAATTTAAAGCAAATATAACTAAGAATAGAATGATATAATCCCTGAATAGATCGCTTTAATACATTTAAAATTCTGCACGATAAACTACAGGTAGCTATGCCCGTTCATAAATTATGATTCAAGATTTACATTTTTGTTTATTTATTTTGTTATATTATTCCTTATCGGAATGCAGCACTATTTAGTGTGATATATGTTTGCATGATGTAGAATAGAATAATTCATTACTGTTCGCGACCACTGGCATAGAGTTGCCATTCAGCAGCTGGAAAAGATGAACGCCGAGGTCACTATTAATCTTAAATTTTATTTGAAGGTAGCATTTGCGAGATGGAATCATTTTATTTGTTAATCATGTTATGCTTTAAGGCAGTAAATAGAGAGTTTAGATTTGATTAATTTGTTCCAACGAAATATAATTACCACAAAGAAGGTTTTTTTTTTTTTAAACTGACATATATAACAAATGTAATTATATAGTAAGTATGATACGAAACAGTAATAAATAAAAATAAACAAATGTAATGCAGGATAGAAGGGCTGCATCTAATGTAGAATCATTTTATGGTAATATGTTAAACTACTTCTATTAAGAGTAAATGTTTATCAAAGGGAGACATAATCTGGTCGCGGAAGAGGCGCAGTATATCTACTTCATAATTACTGACTTTTGTTTAATTGTGTATAATTTATTGCGTGACTTGTAATTATTCACCGCAGATATAATTTATTTTTATATTTTCTTTTATTTCGTTCTACTGATTTTGTCATTTTTCTTTAAATATGGAGTATATTACTGTTAGATTAATTTTTATTAGATAGGTTGTGGACAATCAGCATCAGATTTTAATATATTAAAATAGAAAAAAAAACAAATTTATTTAAATCGATCACTCTAAACAAATCTAAACAAATTGAAAAAGAATAGAGCTGTCTCGCGTTGCTTACGAACTAAAATGATACCATTCTCATACGACCCAGTCACCTTATAAGAAACGTGTAGGTATCAGATCGTGATCGAAGGCTTGAAACGATGAAATTATGACGAGCTTGAAGGTTCTATCCTGTCGTCAAGATTAAGAGTGCAGTTTGCTGTAGAGACAACACTAGTTAGCTAATTTAAAGAGTTGTGTTTCAAAGTAGTGCACTTTTCTGTAGAGATAACACCAGTTAGCTAATTTAAAGAGTTGTGTTTCAAAGTAGTGCACTTTTCTGTTTTAAGCATGGTAAAATGATATAATTTGTGTTAATTGTAGGCGTGATGTACGGCAGTGAAATCGAACTGTACCATAAGTGTTTGAATGCCGTGTTTACTGTATGTGTGATATAGAAATTACAACAAAAATTTCATGAATTCTTAAGCTTATTCATGAATTCTTAATGTTTACAGCTAATTTTTATTCAGTAACAGCAAAGGTCTGTTTTATAAAAGTTATCTTCACTTATAACCAAATTAAAACTACTTTAAAAACAAGCGTTTTATACTTCTTTTTTGTTAATTGAAAGAAGTCATAATATAGATAGGGCAGTTTTGAAAGCTAGCTTAACATGAAGTATTACACAATTAAAAAAAAAAGCTTTTCCTTAAATATTAAGAATTAGGCGTTTACACCGTGCACCGCTCTTATCATCTTTTGGCAGATATGTAATGAACTAAGAATTTTGGTTTACATAAGTTTAATGGATGCATGGCTATCTGTTGTATTCATCAATCACAGCACAAAATAAGAGAACACACACAGACTGAAATTTGCGTCAAATACTTATTTGGAGTTTAAATTGAAATATAGATAGGTAGTCGATCTGATAGATATTTAGCATAATGCTATTTGGAATGTTCGAGCACATGTGGCAATTAATTTATAAGTTCTACATAAATCACAAAGCCCTTAATAAAATTGCTTCTTAAAAAAAGGCTGAAAATATTTTATAATTTGTAAGACTGAAACAGATAACATTAGCGATAAAATATTTCCCGGACTTTAATCAACCGCACATTAGCAACATATCCCTACCATTACACTTACAAAAAACATAAAAACAGAGTAATTATAAAATAATAAATTAATAGAAGCGAAACGAAAAGAAAAATCACCATGAATTTTCGCAGCGTTATCTGTATACAAATTAATCTGTTTAATCGATTGTAAGCAGTTTATCTGTTAATTTCTTATCACAGAATCGATGATACCTTTTTAATATACACTTTATTAGGCTGAAAGATGAACTTACAGAGAGCACGCCATAAAAGTATCAAGAATATGCATGCGAAAGGCTGGCCTAATTAAAGAAAATCGCTTATGTTATCTTGTTTGCTGAATGATTTGTAGCCAAAAGAAATAAGCTTTCGTAGTAAATAAGTTATGCTTGTACTCAGATTAATTAAAGTTCCACGCTTTTAAGAACAAGACTCACTCATAAATCAGGCGTGATCGAAGACATTTTCGCTTATCTGTTTTTTAATGATAAGGAAAATTAATGTGTGAAACATTAGCTTGGTCCAAGTTCTTGCTTATGGGGATTGTGGCGGTACAATAAAGCTAATTAGTTTTTACATTTAGAATGAAGAATTTCATTCCTTTTGTAAAATGCATTAATCAAATACACACACACACACACAACTACACGTACACATATATATATACACGTATAATCGAAATGAGGTTTCAGATTAAGTTATTCAGAGGTATGCGCTCGAGATTGAGATCGTTTAACCCTTTAACGCGCAGTGTTCCCGCTCTGGGAACACCAAACTCTGACGTTTTGACTGTTGCCAGTCACGAAGAATAGATTTGATTTCTAAAAATAATTGCGGGTGACATAGCTCCACGAGAATCCTTTACTTTTTAGCACGTCATTTCCTGTCAAAAAACTGTCACGATTATTTTTAACAGCACTGACATCTGCTGAAAAATGAAAAAATGCGAGAACAGCTGGATAGATTGCCCAATGCTGAAAAAGGGCAGCCGTTGACATCGCTCGACTTAACTACCAGCAAGATGGCGGACGATCGAAAAGTTCATCGCATGCCACAGATCTAGAGACCCTTTTTTGACGACAGCTGGCTGTACCTCACAGCCAGCTGTCGTCAAAAAAGGGTCTCTAGATCTGTGGCACACGATGAACGTTTCGATCGCCCGCCATCTTGCTGGTACTTAAGTCGAGCGATGGCAACGACTGCCCTTTTTCAGCATTGGGAAAGGGTTGCACCTCAAAGGGTTAAAACAAGAGATCTCTCGCGGTTACAGTTACAGTAAAAAAAATTCCGAATTTTCCAAAAGCAACAACCCTTTTTTTTCTCCGAAAGTTGATCAACGCATTGAAAAACCATAAACGGCATTGGAACGATATACGTATGACGAAAATTGGCGGTGTGAAACATTAGCAAAGAAGAACATTTAAAAAACCAATGTCAGCACAGACGGAAAGTGCATTGACATAGCTCACATTAATTCACCTTAATGGAGAGTAGAAATGTTAAACAAAAAGTAGGGCACATGAAAGCTTTTAATTCCAATAAAAAATTTTCCTCTCCTCTCTTGCTCTGTCACTGGTTCGTTACAATGCTCATCTATGAAAATGTTCTATTCCACCAATTTTCGTCATTCGTGTATAGTTGGAATGCCATTCATGGTTCTTTAATGCTCTGATCAAATTTCACAAGAAAAAAGATGATGTTGCTATTGAAAATCTTAAATTTTTTTTCTCTGTAACCGTATTCGCGACAGCGCTATTCTTTTAAACAATCCTAATCTCGAGTGCAGATTCCTGAATTTATATCTAGAATATTATCTCGATTAGTTGAATGAAACGGCGGCTAAAGGTCCATATATATCGGGGAAGTTTTACCACATTGTATATTCATGGAGGTATGATGGTATGTTTTAGTTATACATTTATTTTACTTTATACATAGGTTTGGTAGAGAGAACCAAGACTGTTTAGAATCGCATAGCAATGTGGGGGTGAAAATGTTGTTTTCATTTAACTACTAACCCAGGAGCAGAATTATATCCAGTGTTCAGTAACATCACCTCAAACAGTTGTAAATGTCCAGAAGGTATTTTGTGCATTACCGCAGTTCACGGTAAAATGCAAAATAGATTTGAAAGGTAAAGAGAGAAGCGATAGTATAAAAGGTGCTTCGCTTTAACTGTTCTGCAGAACTTATCGTTTTTCTTTTTTTAAAAGATGAAATGTTCTGCAAAGACTGGTCTGCGACGTAAGCCACTCTCAAACAATTTCTGCTTCTGGGTCTGTTAATAATCATTTTAATAATCAATTCGTTAATGAATATTGTAATCAAAGTATAATCCCTACTTTAGTAATCAAAACTGTTAAAAACCAGTTTGAGTCAAGTGCTTTCTGCAAAAGATGAATTATTTTGACGAACCATGGTCGAGAAGTTTACTATTATTCCAAAATGATTATTGACAGGTACATAAGGATGACGTTTCCGACCCCACTTTGCTATGTAATTCTGAACCGTCTTGGTTCCCTATATACCAACCCTTGAATTTTTGTCCATAAGTTTTGAAACACCCTGTAAATACAGTTTGTCTGGAGTTCTGTTCAGTTGTTTTTACAATACGATCAATGCCTGTGAGATAACTAGGAGCAAGATTTACATATTATAGAAATTCAGAGCTTTACAGCTTTTGCTCTGAACCTCAAACTTAATAGCTTTGAATTTCCCTTTTAACTTGCTCTTGTTTTTTCAAGCTCAGCTTAAAAGATTAAATTTAAACTTTTAAAACAATAAATGAAATCTTGCTCTTCATATTTTAGCACTAAAATGTTAGAAGATTCAGATTTTGCAACTACTGTTTTCCTAACTTAGCTTAAAAGTTTAAAGCTCAAATTGGGAAACAAAATAAATACATATTTTAACAACAGTACAGCTTCAACGTATAAACCATAGATGGCAAATTGAATTTTATCAATGTGTCAATATCTATGTAAATTGAAATACTTTTCTGTATGCCCCTCCCTACCTTATCCTTTTATACATAACATCTATATTCTCTATGATTTTGATTTGTAATAAATAATGAACGAAACATAGAATTAAAATACAATATTTATTCAGTGTAATAGTGTACAAAAGTAATTAAAGTTTAGTAATACTTATATTTGAAGTAAACTGTTCTTACGATTATGTTACGATTATGTTCTTACGATTAAGTTTTTTGCTTCATGTTACTTGTAAGATTTTAGATATCACGCTGGTAAGTTGTTGATTTCAAGGCAATATATGCATGCCGTTGAGTTACCATCCTCTGTCTGTCTGTTTCTTAACTTAGACACTAAGTGATTAAATACTGAAACATCAAAAATCCATTTTGTAATTCACTCTTTGATACATTTCCCGAAAATCGTGCCAGAATATTTTTATACTGAGTTTAATTCGGGATAAGAACGTTAACATGTATAATTTATGAAAATTTGGGAGCCAAATCATATTTGACAAAGTGATTGATTTCTAAAGGAAATAAATTAAAGTATTTCTATAATTGTTTCGCTATATTTAAAAAAACGTAAAATAAATACTCTCCCAATTATTTTATTTCGCGGTTATTATTTTTCGTGTTTAAGTTTTTTGACGTGTGGAGAAAATTTTCTGGTGGACAACTTGGCACGCGTGCCGTCACTGTAACCTAATGTTTAAAATTATTAGAATTTACTTCTAAGGTGTTTTTCAAGTTTGAGTTCAAAAATTTTAAACTAAACGTTGAAAAACAATAACGACACCATTCAGTAATCCCTTCCCCATTATGTAGAATGAAACATTTTTTCTCACCTTTTCTACCGCCAGCCATGAGGCGCACCTTTCTCTGTGGAGGCAATTATTGTGTTGAACGCTTGCTCTGTTTGAATTGTTTGTTTAAATCTAGTTGATGATACATCAAACTGTCACTTCCACATTTAACAAGGATGCCAGGAGCTGGGAGCCGCCCCCAGCTCTTGTAAAAGAAAGAGAAAAAAGCTCTACTTTTTTTTTTAGATGGAAACAAAGTATTATTTTTAATACAGTTGATGTTTGCGCAATATTTTAACGCACGTAGAATTTAACCAATAAGCTTTTACGAAAAGTAAATTGGTAGGCAATTGATGGTTCTTGAGACATTTGTGCTACACGCCTTTCTAATGCAGGAATTTTTTGAAGTGGTATTTTAGAAAATTAATGGAAACTGAGTAATGTTTTGCAGACGTTCATTTTTTTTTTTTTACAACTAGGGGCCAAGGCCCCCAGACTCGCTACTCTCGTTTTTCGTATGAGGCATTCGGCCCCTAATAATGCTTATTCGTATAAAAAACATAATTTCAACAGACAAAACCCGAAGATTGGATCAGATAGAATGTTACTGAGCTACACATTGCTTGGTTCTTGCATGTTCATTGGTACATAAAAATTTAAACTTCACACTACAGTAAACTCCCTCCCCCTCATAACACGGAAGATATTTTGTTATGGGAATCCGTGTTGTACGGGTCCTGAGCTATTCTCCACCTGGAGTGCGGACTCCGCTTATAATCGCAGGAAAAATGATTTGCACTCCTCAGAAACACAATGATATTTAATGTTGGCATTCAAAATTTATATTAATTAGGAGCTAAAGCGTAATAAAATCAGAACATCTCTTTCAGATGTATTTTTAATAATGTAAAACCTATTGGACATCTTGCGAATTTGTCACCCATGGTGATTTTTCATTATTTGGCGACTTGCGTACATGTAAAGTTAATAAAAGCTACGGAACAGATAGGATAGCTTGCCACCAATGGCGACTTTTCATTATTTGGCGATTGACACATGCTCACAACCGATAATTACTGTTCATTTAAGATTACCGGAAAACCGTTATCCATATTTTCATTTACATAATCGTTTGCAGATTGACGTACTTAGCACCACGAATTATACCATCCCGTCGCGCTAGCAAATATCCAAAGTGTACTATAACTTCTATTTGGCATAGTTAACGCCGCCAAATATTTCTACAGGTAGCAAATAATCCTGATGGACCGAACTGCTTTAAATTAATTTGCATTTTAATTATTTTTCATTTTCAAGATATTAGTTATTCTGTTTTGGAAAAACGAATAATTGCTAATTCTAAACTCCTGTTGTCTAAGCGAACTTACTATTTGAAAATTGTCAACTTTGTGTAACACATTTTGAGTTACTTATTTCATATAGTTTTAATTTTGGCGTAAAATGGGTGTATTTCTACTTCATGTTCGACAATTTCAAGTGATACTACATACTTGGAAACGCTTTGTTGCAAAGGAATGAATGATTTTATGCCAAATCTAGCAACCATTATGTTTATTTTTTCAGTTTTTTATTAATATCTTCTAAAATAATTCGATTTTCGAAATTTAATTCAGCTTAGCAGGTTCCTCGGAATTTTTCGAATCTGTGGGCACCTTAGTCGAAACTCAAATCCCCACGGTTTAGGAAGAGATAGGCCAACAAGCTTTGACAGCGCCAGGGGCCTTTACTTTTATTAGAATAGAGAGAAATAACAATAGAGCTTTTCGACCTATGTCATTGCATTACGTCAGATCATAGCAACCAGCCTGGCAACACTTTCCTGTAGGACACACTGACGTTCGTTTGAGGACGGTGATTGGCAGAATATTCGTCTTTCTACCTCTAAATGTCCGAGTTGTCCTACAAAATGTTGCCCTGACGTCATGTCGAAATGCTCTATAACATACATAAATGTCTTAGAAATCAATGTATATTTACGACAGCTAGAGCACGGACGGACGGACAGACAGACAAACTGAAATCATAAACACTTTTCAACCTTGTTAGAAAGCGTTAAAAAGTGTTAATTTATAATGGCGATCGCACTCAAACAGTATATACGTTTATTTCATGCATCGATAAATTTTAATAGAGTTTCAAGTTACCGTTAAACTCATATTAAAAATTAAAGTTCATTTTATACAAAAATCTCAGTAATCAAATCAAAGTTATTTTCTAATGTAAATATACACCGTAGCAGACGAAAACTTTTCGTTGACAAATATGAACTCCATGTATTTTAATAATCTCAAGATAGAACCTCCCCCCCCCTTTTTTTTATTCATTTGTTGCTAAGCCAGCCACGTTAGCAAATGTGAAACAAAATATTAAAATTGAGTGCTGGTGTTTATAATCTCGTTCACATGCTAGGTTGCAAAATTAAAAACATAAAACTGGTTAAGAGTCAGGGCAGGAAATGTTTTATTCCTTTACCGTTAGGATCGCTGCACTTTACCAAATTTCCAATGTTTACATTATTTAAACTTAGTTTGGGTACCAAAGACCTAAGCAAGCAGCTATGGAGAGTGTCCACTACTATAATATACCTTCGCAATCCCGAAGAAAAACTTTTATTTATGAAAAAAATTAAACTCATAAATCAGGAAAAATCCGGATAATTGTGACATCAATATGATGTCATACTCACTTGCAACAGCTACTTTTGTCACGCAAATGATTAACTTTTTTTACTCTCGGAAATAAAATGGATCTGAAAAGAGCGAAAAATCGCTTAAAAAAGAGGGAACGGGTGGATTTTCAGCTTTTTAAAATAGCGCATACTGTTTTCTATATTTCTATACATATTTATGGAAAATTTCAAGCGGATCGTACAAATGGTGTAGATATTATTAGGCTTTTCAGTGCTTAATTTCGTAATCTTTTTGCAGTAATGGTGGAAATGAGTTTTATCTTGAGTCAGGGATCAGTGTAACTACATAGTAGGATGATACGCTTTAAAGAATAACTTCCCATAGAACGCAATGTATTGGGAATATTTTGAGTGCTCCTGTAGAAAAACTATAAATGCTACAAATACCATTTTCAATTGGGTACATGGTACAGTAGATAAGAGTAAAATATATAAATTTCGTAGAAATCGATGCATGTTTACGGAAATTAGAGCATGGACGAACATTTTATTTTGGCGTAAAATGGGCGTAATTCTAACTCATGTTTGTAAATTTCACGCGATTCTAGATACTTGGAAACGCTTTGTTGCAAAGGAATGAATGATTTTATGCCAAATCTGGCAACCATTCGGTTTATTTTTTCAGTTTTTTATTAATATCTTCTAAAATAATTCGATTTTCGAAATTTAAATCAGCTTAGCAGGTTCCTCGGAATTTTTCGAATCTGTGGGCACCTTAGTCGAAACTCAAATTCCTACGGTTTAAGAGGAGACAGGTCCATAAGCTTTGACAGCGGCGACAGCGGCCTTTACTTTTTTTTAGAATAGAGAGATACCGAAGTTGTAACGCAAACGCACACACACACATAGGAAACAAACAAACAAACAGAATTGAGCTCAATGAAGTACTTAATTTTGGTCTATCGAATTCAAGAATGCTGAACTTTCCTTTACTCAAGATAAAGAATAAAAAGTGTATTAAAAAAGAGGCTATAGAAATATATTCTTTTAATTTTATTAACGAATAAAATGTACCTTTTATTTTTATTAATACGCTATATTACATTTTATCTAATTATTTATATGAATTCTAAAATGATACTTTCTTATAAAATACAGTGTTTCTGTACAAAAAAAGAAACTTTTTTATTATACTAATTTTTTTTTCTAAAGAAAACTTCATTCACATGCTCCACATTTTCAGTGTTTGAAGGTTTTATTTCTAGTACTGAGATTTTATTGATAGAACTATACTAGCATAAAAATGATAAATTTTAGAAAATTATTCAGAGGTACTGTAATATTTTATTTAATCAAATTACACTTTCTAGTTATTTTTTATGTTGTTTGTAGGACACTAGTTATTTTGCTGTTTTACATACTTACTTCTAGTTTTCTATTTCTCACATTTATTAAAGACATTTGATTTTTCACGGTTTGAGAAAGCGTACACTCAAGACGAAATTTCTGACAAAAGAGTGCAGGATAATTGTTGGATTCTAAAAAACATTAATTACCAAAAATTTATTGTAAAATGAAGTACATTTTTTGCTTATCTTTGCAAATGTATCTAATGGAATAAAATTAGTTTCACTGCAAACAAGTATGGTCGTTATTCAAAATTTCAATTTAATGCAAAAATTTTCAGAAAAAGAAAAGAAACAGGCGCTGAGTTTCAGTGAACTAACATACAAATTAAGTTCTAAGTAACTCTTTAAACGCATTATTATCCTTTCAAGTTTCACAATCAGAAAAAAATATTATATATTTTGTTCATAGACAATGACCAGAAATGACCAATGATCATATTAGGGAGATCGGAAAATAATATTTTTTACTTTAAATTCAAACAAAATTTTCAACAAGTTTTTAGCTACGACCACACTAAGAATAAACATAGGATTCCTATTTGTTACATTTTAAAGTAAAACTTTTGTAGATGATATTTTTTTTAATTTCAAGAAAGATGGCAAACCTACCCCTTTTTTCCACGTCTACCCTCCTAGGGAGATGAATTTCAAAATGTCCTGAAACTGACTTTTAGGTAATCGTGAGTGTTGTATTTTACAGCAAGAGTTTTATAGATATTTCCTTTTTTTAAAACATGCAGGATAAGTGATCAGTTTTGGCTAGCAAAATACTGACATATCAAAATACGGCGTTACTTTCCAGTCCCCCTAATATAATGTTTTACCAGTCATGACTATTTCAAACGGCGGCTGACATCTGGGAGAGAAAACAGATGTTAGAAAAAATAGTTGACTGGTAATAGTTAACTAAATTCTAAAGAAAAAAGCATACCTAATTGTGTGTTCGCATAAAGTATTTCGGAAACATTCATTTGCTCACATTTTATTTTTCTCTTATTGGATTGGAAGTAAAACCATAATTTCAAGTCACTGATTATTTGACTCCTTAATGATTCTTAAAAGCATTTAAAGGGATCAGTGCTCATGTAAGTTGGTCGGTCTTCTGTAAATGTGGCACGGTAATAACAGTGATTACTTGTTCCTTTAATAAGAGGACAATCTTCGAAGTGTCATTTCTGACGTTGTCACTATGTCATAATTTTCTTCAAACAAGGTAGGATCAGTTAATGATTTACCTTCCTTGCAAATTCCTTCCGAAGTACCCAGATGAAACCATTTGGAGATCAGTGAAAAGCTCGTAAGCATTGCCAGTAGCAGAGGATACTATTATTAAGCTAACTGGAATGGGTTTTTAATTAGGCATTTTAAATCTAACTAAATTATTACCCAATAAGAGCATTAAGATAGCATAATAGAAGTGAGAGTGGCCCAAAAAACATGTTAATGATTTCTTAATAGATGTACGATGAAATAAATGAATGATTACGTGAAGCAAATAAAATGTTATTCGAGTTCGTTTCTTATAATCATTATGTTTTTGTTTTCAAACAAATTAGTTAGCAAACATAGATATTAACAACTTTTCGCACTGTCATTTCTAATCTTTTTATATTTTGCTTCAATTGTTTTGAAGCGCTTATGGACAATCATTGTATCTGCTACAGAGTTGCAATGTCAATGGCCGTAAAATTATGAGGTATATCACTGTCTTTTTTTTTTAATTCAATTTTTTAAAAAAGGTTCTTTGCACGAAGCGAATTCTAATAAACTCAAGCATTTACAGAAGTGTCAGTAAAAAAACTATTACGATCAGATGTTTGTTTAGAGCTTTCCATGATTCCACGAACTAATAGGAGAGTGTGCACAGGTGTGTAGGGTATAATTAAATTAAGGAAGGTATACGTACCACTATTTTTTTTTTCTTTTCTAAATTTGTAATCTTACTGCATTTCAAAAACACTTGTCCAATTTTTACCTTGGTCACTTGTAATAACAGCTCGCCTGTCAAAAACCAATGCCATTATCATTTTAATGTTGCTCTACTGCCTGTGGTTCATACATAGGGATCGACCGATACCACATTTTCGTCGATGACCGATACCGATACTTTACCTATAAAATCATTTTCATAAATAGCCGATACCGATACTTTTAAGTTATGGTATCGCCCGATACCGATACTTAACCGATACCGATACTTTACATAATTTAATGTCATTTAAACCTACATCTGTATTCTGGGCAGTTTTTGTAACGAGAGTGTGGTTCTTATTAAAATGAATAACAGCATGATGAAATTCGAGTAGAAAGCATTCAAAAGAAAAAGCGCTGGATACATTGAAGTGTGAATTTAGAGTAGTTCTAGTCTTTCTTTTCTATTCAATCATGCCGACGAATGGCCAAATTTATAAAAAGCTGAGCACTGGGAAGCGTCTTAGTGTGCAGGTTCAGAATTCTTTCTCCTCGCGTGGCTGTGGATCTAGTGGTTTAGAATTTTGGGCGATTTTCTCCATATGTTACGTGAATATGCGTTAGACTCCCTTAAAAAGTCCTCCGCCCAAGCCCCCCCCCAATCGGTAGATGCCCCTCATTTAGGCTTAACACAGACACGCGGAGGGGGGGGGGAGTTAAAGGGATATATTAATACGAGAATCCATTTCCAGTGTAGACTGGTGCAAATATTTTAATCAATTTTTCTCAACCTCTATTTTGTCGCCTAATTGTTGCTATGAGCAAGATAAAAGGTTTCCATATTAGACCCAAAAGAGCTTCCTGCTTGCTCTTACTATATGTGTCTTTGTTTTGGGTTCATGCCTCATTTTGTGCTTACAAAAGTAAACACATGAAATTTATTCAATTTCAAAGCTTGCAAGTTTTATTTAGATTTTCTTTAATTATAATTCTTTCACATATGAAAATATTTTTTAGATTACTTAAACTGCATTAAATTGTGATAATGTATGAACTGTACAGTATTATGTAAGTACATATGTATTAATATATTGTTCATTAAATACATATGTATATTCTTCCCTTAAAATGCATAATAAGTTCACATTCATTAATGGTTTTATTTATCTGCTCTAATGATTTAACCACTAAGTCAATTATTAAATGTTTTAGCAAGATTTCTTTATAATATGAACTCATATCATCATTTTGAAGTTGTTTTTGAAAATCCGAATATTTTGATTCTCCGGACAGGGTTAAATAACAATTAATCCGGATGATCCATGTATTTGATCTTTTCGTGTACCGTACGAAAAACAGGTACACACCGATTATTCCTTTGTTTTCCTTATATATAAACCAAATACTATTCACAAGAAATATTTTTTTTACCCCAAAATTTGAAATAAACTAAATAATAATTAGTATTACTAATTACACTAATACAGCTTCAACTTTTTAAATTAACAATATATAAATAATTATTAGATATTGATAATTATTACACTTCTCAAAACAGAATGATACACAAATCCTACGTTCTCTCATTAATCTGATAGATTATAAAATCATTAAATGTTTGATAATTCGTACTTTTGATAGTGTGTAATGTTTTAAAAATGAACCATTTAACTTCCGGACCAACATAATTAAAGTTCACGGGAGTCGCCAGTTTTCAAGTCACTGCCAAAAAGTTAACTTCTTTGCGATACAAAAACGGAATAAAATGTTTTTAGATATAGGTTTCGTTTATAATTTTAGTATCATTAATTTTGTCATTGAAACAGCTACAATATGAAGAAAAATATTTTTGCTCGTTTTCAAGCTACGCCTTGGAGGGTCTAAATAAAAGATGTTTAAAAATGACGAAATTAAATGAAGGTTAAAGAAAAATCCAAAAATTATAAACTAAATTCAATTTTCAAGTCTTAAAAAAAGTTGCTACTTAAAGCATCCATATTTAATGAAATTGCTCTTCAGTGTTTTTGCTTTTATGATCATTGTTAAGATGTTTTTCTGTGATTGATATGAACACATTTTATCTGTTTTAATTCTAAGCTCTGAGCAGGGACGGCGTGGCACGGTAAGCAAGGTCTGGGTGCCATTGTCGAAAGGGGGGGGGGCATTTCGAACTAAAACTGAGCAAATCTTGATCTAGAACAGTGGTTTCCAAACATTTTTGTCCTTCTCTTCAAAAAACTTTTTTTTTCCCCCGCGACCCACTCTACATAACGATAACCAATATAGGCTATATAAAATAGTATAGTTTACTATATATATAAAATACTAAAGTTTAATTTTTTCCACCCTTTTCGACCCACCAAATTTCTCCCCTCTCCCAACAATGGGTCGCGGCCCATAGTTTGGGAACCACTGAACTAGAGCGCAAAAGGAGTGCTTTTTTTAAACTTTTGCAGAGGGGCACCATGGTGTGGGGGGGGGGGTATGTCCGACAAACGTCATTCGGTTCAAACCCTATACCCATTTGCATGCGCAGAAATACGATTCACTTCCGATAACAGAATGCTTCTTTCGGTTTAAAATACATCAGGCTGAGTAAATTAAAATGTCTGTAACTGAAGTTCTATAATCTAAATAGAAACAAATTCCTAAAATGTATTTCGAAAGCTGAAATATTACACTTTAACACACATGTGGGCAACCGCGGGTCACGGCTTTTGATCCGGCCCGCGGAACATTTGAAAACTCCGTATAAACCATTCAATATCCCATATAAATCCCAATTATACGGCCCGCCACTTCGCTAAAATCCCAAGTTTGGGCCGCGACTTCGCTAACATCCTAAAGTTTAGCCCACAACTTTTCAAAGGTTGCCCATACCTGCTTTAACATTTTAAAGGTCGTATACCCTGAAATATCAAACAATGTCAAGGACCGTCTTCCCCATCAATTTTGATATCTATATCATACCCAAGCCGAATCAGCTGTAATTGCGCGAATTTTTTTAAAATAAAAATTTAAAGCATGTCTCTTAAGCGTGAAATCTATATCAAGAGCTAGACTTTCTCGAACAATCTCATTAAAAAGAGTTTTCCAAATGGAAGAAAATGTGCCTCACTCCATTTTCAGCGGACTTTTAAAATGTGAATATTTTTATGAAAATTTGAAATCACAGAATGCAAAACAATGTAAAATAACGGAATTTTGAAGTAAAATAAACGAAAGTGCATTATATATTTTATTCTGTAAATTCGTGGGTTGTCTTTACTTTTGAACATTTCATTTATGCAATGAAAAGTAAGAAACCGTAAGTTTAACAAAATTATAATAAATACCAATTCATTTTTAATTGAAAGTCATAATTTAATACTTTTAAACATCGAATTAACTAAAAAGTTTGTAATATTTGCTGAAATAACTGCAAAAATCTCTGTACAACGAAATTTTCTCTATAGCGAATTTTTTTTAACTGGAACCGAGCGAGTTCGTTATAGAGAGATTCAATTGTGTGTGTATATATATATATATATATATATATATATATATATGAATGAACTCTTTTTCGAGTCCACACAGTGAGAAAATAAACGTTTATAAAGCTGAAGTAAAATTATAGCCTACCTCTCGACATTTGTTTTTTGCAATCCTTGCAGATAGCGTATTTAGTGTTGGGCACCAATTCAAAATAATTTAGAAGAATAGACGATTGTCCTGTTAAACTGTCATCTAACGATTCTTTGCCCATAATTTCGACCACACTTGGTGATACGACATCCATTTAGCGATGGTTAGAATTTAAAACAAAAACACAGTTCGAAAACACTCGAGCAAACAAATGTGCCAATGAAACGACGCCTCTCATCTCATTACCAAAGTAAAGATTCTAGAATGGTGTTGCGCCTGCGTGGTTTTCTTCTGAAAACCGAAGTATCGGTTGTAAAGTATCGGTGAAAATGGATGAAAGCAACAGAAACCGATACTTTCCCGATACTTTTAGAATCGAAAGAACCGATACCGATACCTAAAAAAATAGGAGGTATCGGCGCCGATACTATCGGTTGCCGATACTATCGGTCGATCCCTATTCATACAGCTTTTCTGAGGTAATGCCCAGTCAATAGTATTGGAAGGTGTAAGATCTTATTAGTCTACAGATTATTTCTACAGTTTTCTATTCTTTTTTTTTTCAGATTACTGTTTTTCATTCTGTATTTTATGAATGTTTTGGTACCCTTTTACAAGATATATATTAGAGTTATAACATGCTGGCACTAACAAGAACTCTCAACAAAAAGCTGGTATTAAAAAAAATGAAACAATTAAAACTTTACAAAATAAGTACTTAACGTGTGTACGATCGTTTCGTGTTATACAAAAAGACTCTCTTGAGAATGTAACACCGTAACTCCGCCCCTTTAGACCTCTTTAAAGTATTATTAACAGAAGAACTGTGAATAATTCTCTCTTCTGCTCTTGGAGATGGTAGAACATTTTTGCAGTTGGAGAAAAAAGAACCGTTTTGTATAATCCGAAATGATCAAACTCACGTTAAGTAATTTTTATGCGTGTTACGAGACAAAGTTTTAATTATTTAACATTGGCACTTAATTTCATGTTTGTAACATACATTACATATATGTATATATAGTAAAATATAAAAATAGCATAACATTAGTAGAATTTCGGTGAAGCTATACCTGATATTGAATCAAAATTTTGATACATTAGATAAAATATGTTGTCAATATTGGATAAATATTGATTGGAAAATATCAATTTCGAAAAATTCGAAAAATGAACATTTGTTTCAAGATAGTTACTGTTAAAAAAAAAAAAAAAACTTATTTCTATCTCTGTTATCAATTAAGCAAGGCACGTATTCTTCAGAACATATTTATAAGCATGAAAAACTACAAATGCAGACAGTGGCAATTTTTTCGGGAGGAGCTAATTTTTGAAAGAAGCTTATTTGACCTAAAAAAAAAAAAAAAAATCCTTGCAAACTGGTATTCTCAAGCACTGACTTTTTTTCTCTTAGCCCCTCCCCTGGATCCGCCACTGAATGCAGATCACAGCCGAACAAGCTAAGTGAGATGTTTTCTGCAATTTTTTAAAACTTGGTGTGTGTGATTGATATTCCGTTTTCCGAATCTTGTCAGAAAACATATAATTTGTGACCAACAATCCATTCAACAATGATGTATGCTTTTGCCGATTTGAGGGTGTGTTGGGCACAACTGCAGCAATCAAGCTTTGGTGTAGCTGTCCGTTCCAAATCAGCATCACAGAAAGCTCATTGTTACCTCTACGACAGATGTGTTTTAGACCAGCAGGAGGTAAATAATAGGGTGTGGCCAAAAATTCCTTTTTGTTCTGTACCTCTCAGGTATTTACAGGATAGTTTGTAAGACGAAGCCTGTTTATGTCCCTTTTAATAAAGATTAAAAAAAAAAGCACTTTATCGGATGTTGCGGGAGGAATATAATGTTTCATATATTGCGTGATCACAATCTATAATGCGATCAAATTGCATTTTAGAGAGTTTCAAAGGATTCGTGTTCCCTTACGTGTTCGATATATTTTTTGCAAATAAGACACACAAGGAGAGCTCCGTCCCTATCATTAAGCTTGTCTCGGCAAAATTATCCTCCCCTCGTCCGTTCGTAATATCTGCCTTACGTCCCGAAATTAGAAGTACAGCGCAAATAGAGAGAAAATGTGACGAGCCATTATCATAAACATTGTAATGTCATTAGTGATGGTATCATTTCTTTAGAGAAACTTATTAATGGGCTTTTATTTGACGGATAGATGTCGCATTGTCGTTCCAGAAAGAGAGCCAACTACGTGAAAGGATGTACATATAATTGTCATTCCTTGTTACCTGTAAATATACTAAAATTCTTTTTTCATATTTTTACAACTATTTCGCTGCGCTGGACGATTTCCATTATGTTGCTTAATCTGTAGATCTGTGTTACTTTTATATCTCATAATTGCATGGATTCAAGAAAGTCCGGCTTTTGACGGTTTTTTCGATTCTCCTCATGTGAAAAGAACATTCATCATGCCTACTTCATGGCATGCTTGGTAATATACCCTCAAACTAATTATTATACACGGCTAACACGCGTTTCTAAGAGTAACAGAAAATGTTACTAGGGCTGTTAAAATGTTGCTAGGGCTGTTGTCTATTTCCAAAATAATCCATTTAGATTGTTTTTGCAATTATTATTTTTATTTAAACAATGCATTCTTGTATGACTTTTAGATCCTCTTTACATGTAGTTTTCAATACGTAATAAATAAAGTTTATAACTATATAATTGCTAGTTCTTTTTGGTATTATTTCGAAGTGATATTTAGACACTTGCAGTCGAAAGATGAGCCACATAAGACAAAATGTTACACTCACTCGAAGAAAATATTTGAGCTTGATTTAAATTTCTTACATATCTGGTATCAGTTAATTAGTTCTTTCAAAAGCACTCAACACTGTAAAAATGTTTTTTTTAATCGTACATTGAAATACGAACATTTTTCCTAAAGAATTTTTTTTATTTATGAGTCCAAACTAAAAAATAAAATTTGTTCATTCTACTTTTGCTAGAGCAATCCATTAGATAAAAACAAAACACTGTATATGTATCTGCATGTTTATTAACCACTCTAGTCCGAGGGAAACCAATTGGAATCATAACGTTAATAAATGTTTTCCAGATTTTTTTCGAATTGGAAATATACTTGCAATTGTATTTTTCTTATACATAAATGCCGCCAAATCAGTGACCTAGCCAGAAATTTTTCATAGGGGGGTTATGACTACTTCAACTCATATATTGTATAGGTGAGTGTGATAAGGGAGGGAAGAATATACATTTTATATGGCAAAAAATTCCTCATGGGGGAGGCTATGACCCCCCCCTCTTTCGCTACGCCAGTGCGCCAAATCTCTCCAGAGCAAGACTTATCGTTGAGAGTACATTATAAATGCCCAGAGAACCATACGCCAACGATCTATAGTTTTCAAGAAAAATGCGAGACAAAAGCAGAAACGTCATATCTTGTATACGAAAAGAGCCTTTATTGGAAGCATGAACATAATTTTTTATTTTGCTCATGCTTTCATAAAATGTTGTTCAAAATGTCTGCTGTGCATATCGAGGGTGGCTTGCATGAGTGCGCCATGCAATGGGTAACTCGCTAACTGCTGAAGTTGCATCAGTCTGGTGTCCACATAAACAGTACCGTAATACCGGCCGGGCAAACGTTGCAACTGCCTAGGATACACAGATTTTAGGGCCCCGAAAATCTTGTACTTTACATTTTCATAACTTAACAATAAAATAGCATAGGAGGAAAAAACAGCTAAAATTAATTTTATTAATTAATCATAAGCTATGAAGAATGAAAATAATTCAAATTTATGTTTGTGTAAATTAATTAAAACTTCTTTCACTTCGTTGAAATGCTCTATAAACAATATAGAATAGCTGCCAACATGCACCGATTTTAATGAGTCACTTTTCATAAGCAGCATTTTTAAGATTAGAAAAAAACAAACTTTTTGGAATGAATGCGTAAGTTAGTTATTTAAAAAAATATTGAAAACAATAACTGTTTATAGAAGTGTTTAACTATATTCTGACTATGATATAGGATTTTGATGTAACCTTTTACTGATGTTATTTGTTTCAGTGATATATATATATATATATATATGCCTTTATTTCAGACTACTTAAAATAAAATTTTGTGTTGGAGGAAAGAGGGAAGGATATTAACAAGTTTTCAGAATAAACCAATCATAATTGATTTCTTTTGGAAGGGTGAAAGTTATCCCGTAGGGCCCAATTTTTTCTTTTTGCCCAGGGCCCATAGCTGTCTCGATCGGGTTCTGCACGTAAATACACACAGCATGAAGCGGAGGGACTGAATCACTTTTTGTTGTAAACTAGGTATCGATAGATCAGTTGTTTCAAATGTTTTCATTGGAAGGAATACAAAGGGATCAGATCTGATAAGCGTATCGGCCATAAAACCGAGTCCCCCCATATTTAACCCAGTGTCCAATTTCATGTTTCTAATTGTTTTTCCTTGTACTGGATGCTACGTAATACTTCCCCACCCCCTATTTTTATCGAAAACTATGGGTCGTACAGGTACAGTTCTTTGGGCATTTTTTATGTACTCCTAACGAGGAATCTGGTTGTGCAATGTTTGGGCGGTATTTATGGGACACCCTGTCTAATGCAGAGTACTGAATAATGTATAAGAAAAATGCAATTACAAATATATTTCAAATACAAAGCAAATATGAAAAACACTTGTACACGTAACGACTCCAATTGGCATAACTGGGACTGACAGAGCTGCAACAGATTTCACAATTTTTCGCAGAAGCATTTAGGCTATTAATATCCTGCTGAGATTTTAATAAAGACGAATAAAAAGTAAGAGGCTAAAACTTGATATAAATGCTTTAAAAGTGGATTATAAAAATGTTGTTATAATCCACAAAGAAGCTGGTGATATTTTCTGAGAAAAAGTTCCAAAATATTACAAGGAAAAAAAATCCTAATATTGAAAGAAACTGTTGATAAACTTTTAATTATATTACACGCAGTATGTAGGTTGGAAAATCCTGATGCAATCTGGGCCTTATTACGCTAGTGTTCATGCTCTGCTTATGAAAACATGAACATCAAATGTAAACTACCATTATTTAAACAAAGAAAGTGAAATAATTACTATCTAATGCTGTATTATTCCTTGTTCGATGAATCATCAAAATTCTTGGAAGAAAAGAAAAACGCTGCCTGATGTAGCCGACAGGACGTAACTAAGCATATCGCTTGAGACAATAGGGCGTTTTTTTTTCTTGCAAGATATTGGTGCCGGAAGAACAGGCCACCTTAGGCAAATAAGATCCATCCTTCGGTTTGCCCGGACCTCCGATAAATCAGTAGGAGTTTTTAATGTGTCAGAGTGGGTTTCACACGCCCATAAACCTGTCCATATTTCTATTTCTACAGGTGTCAGATGTGCCACACACTTTGAGTGTGAACATGTTGGGAGGTTTATCTGTCATTTCTTGTTGATATAAAGATATTTCTGTTGTTCCATAAAAAAAAGAATTATTATTATTATTAGTTTATCATTCGTTATCATCGTTTTGAATTCGCTGATACGTTAGGCAGGGCACGTATGTTAAACTCGTTTTAAAATATGAGTCTGGACAGCAAATGTTTTCAGCAAGGTAGTGCAAGAAAGTGGATTTACTGAACACACCGTATTAGGAAAGGGTAGGTGAATTCTAAATAGTGTAGCATTGCTTTCTAAATATTGTTCTCAACTCAGCTTTTGCTCTGAACCTCAAACTTAATATCTTTGAATTTTCCCTTTAAATTTCTGTTGTTTTTTCAAACTCAACTTAAAAGATTAAATTTAAACCTGGAAAACAATAAATGAAATTTTGCTCTTCACATTTTAACACTAAAATATTAGAAGATTCACATTTCGCAACTACTGTTTTCCTAGCTTAGCTTAAAAGTTTAAAGCTCAATTTGGGAAACAAAATAAATACATATTTCAACAACAGTACAGCTTTAGCCTATAAACCACAAATAGCAAAGTGAATTTTATCAAAGTAATGTGGGGTGACACCCCACATTATAATTTGTTTAATATTCTTCAATGTATTAATATTCTCTATTCGTTGTGCAGGATATGCGTAGTTCGACTGGTATCTGGATGGGAACCCTCCAGATGTCTCTCACCTTGTTTTTATCTATTGTTTATGTCTTTTAAGTTTGTCTCTTTTAGTTTTTACTGGTTTTTATGTCTTACAATAAACTTGTAGGTATATTTCTGCTATTCTTACACATTGTCTGGCGTAGTATATCCTTTTTGGATCTTGTGTCTTTAAACATCAACCAACCATCTAAATATTTGAATTAAAAAATATTTTACACAGTTTTTATTTAATTTTAAACGGGTTCCGTTATTGACATTTTCTTGGAGTGCTTTTTTTCAGACTTCCCTCGAATGAAAGTACTATCTGCCTATTTCTACCGTAATTATATAGAGTATACCCACTAAAGTCCCTTGTCACCCTTTTAATTTCGGAACGGCTCCAGCTATTTTTATAAACGTGGTTAGTAAATTGGATATGCGCTATCGAATGAGACTATTCACAGCGCCACCTGGTGGAAAACTTCGGAGTTAGCTTTCGTATATCGAAAACGGTACGAGATAGGGAAAAAAGTGAATTGCAGAATTGTAGAGCGCCATCGATTTAGTACGAAAAGACACCTCATTGACATGGATGTGAAAAACAGAACTGTTAAAAGGTGCATTTGTATTTTCGTGATTCCCTACTCTGCTAAGCTCAAAAAATTATCAAGAAAGAAGAAAACAATTATTTATAGCAATATACCTTTATTTAAGATGTTCAAACTTCGAACCGTCAGCTGTAATGCACATTGGACTCTCGTTTCAATTTCGCATTGCACGCGTTGGAGCATAGAGGGTGACATGTTGGCACAAGCGTCCTTAGTCCGTTGTTTAAGGTCCTGCAATGTTTGTGGAGGGATCGCATATACCTGCTGTTTTAGGTATCCCCGCAGAAAAATAGTACAGTGGAGTCAGATCAGACGAACGTAGGGGCCATACTTCGAAACCGCCATACCCAATTATTTGGTTCCCGAATTCCGTGACGAGGTACTGCTTCACTGGAGATGTCTTGTGAGCAGGCGCTCCATCATGTTGAAAACATACATTCCTAAGATTAAACACCGACAAGTCCTCCACAAAATCGGGCATTACGTTCTGCAGCAGTTGTAAATACCGTGCGCCTGTTAAGGTACCATCGTAAAATATTGGACCGATCAACTTGTTGCTATAAATTGCACACCAAACGTTAATACCAAACCGCACTTGATGTCGAACATCGGTAAAACATCTAGGATTTTCCAGCGCCCAGTAATGGGTGTGTTGCCTATTGTACATGCCATTCCGTGAAAAGCATGTCTCGTCCGTCCATACTACATCTGCCAAGAATGTTGGCTGGACCTGTTTCTGATTCCTAACGAAGTTGCACCATGAATAGCGTTGCTTGGCAGCTCCATCCAGTAAAACCTGCTGAGGCGTTGGTTGGAGTCAGATCAGGCGAACGTGGAGGCTATTCTTCGCAACCGCCATACCCAATTATTTCGTTCCCGAATTCCGGACGAGGTACTGCTTCACTGGAGATGTCTTGTGAGGCTGGTCATCTGGTTGAACTTGCCGTCCTACTTTAGCTGGTCTGCCAGATCGAGCTCGACTAGTCACGCAGCCTGTCTCTCGTAAACGTTTTACAACAGATAGGATAGTATGATAAGAAGGATGCGGACCTGCAGGGAAACGTCCCCGGTACAACCTTGCTGCTGATCGTGCCTTGCGTCCACATTCACCGTTCAGTAAAACCATCTCACAACACTCAGTTTTGGAAAATCGCTTCATGGACATGACCTTCAACATAGTAGAAACCCAACAAGATGTCTCTTTTATACTAGTGGTCTCAAGTGAATGGGTCTGACGTTTCTTACGTATTTGCATACTGCAAGAATTTCGAGCATTAAGTGCAATCTGCGTTAAGTTGATGTTGAGATCAGTACAAGCAACTCTGGGGGCTTTGGGCTAGGTCCTTTGGACTAGGAATCGTAAGCGATACCATCATCATCAATGATGTTATTTGACTTTATAAGTTTTTCCTGATTCCTGTTAGCATCAAACAAGAGATTATATATAATGTAATGATCACTTTTATTAATTAATTAATTAATTTTTCTTTTTGAAACAGGTTTTATATTTCAGTAATCAGGAACAGCATAACTACAAGTATATTGTTTTCATATGTTTCAAAGATATGTGCAAATAAAAGAGGTGTAGATTAGGGTATGGCCCTTAAAAAGTAAACTTTTAAAGTTTATATGGGGTACCCTCCCACTAAAGTAGGCAATTTAAGTGAAATTGTACAGTACAAAAACCTGGGGATGGCCTCTAATGAAAGATATTGGTGTGAGTATGAGAAACTAAAAAATCTGTACATATATGATTTAAATGAATCATCTTTAACTTAATAATTTAACATACTGATCGTAATCAGTACTAGGACAGTATAAAAATATTTTGAATGATAATAAATAAAAAAAGTATCGTATCTTATGAAAATGAAGATGGAATGACTAGTATTTCTGTATTCAACAATTTCACTTAAATTGCCCCCTTTCTAAAAATCGAAATATCATTCTTTATGAAACCATTCTTATTTTTATTAAAGAAAAACAAACATTAGAATAGTAAAAACAATCGAAACACTTGTAAATTGCAATTTTACTTTTTTTTTCATAATGGCGTATGGCCGTTAGAATGCCGCCATTAGAATTTTTTCTAGTGGCGGAATGGCCTATAAATGGCTAGTGACATTTATTGGTATCGGCCACTACTAGGCAGGAAGTATTGGTCCCTTTATTTTAGAGGTACCTAACAGGTGAACCAGCAAGCAAATCCTATGAAGGGACGGACATAATGACACCCAAGCCCATGAGAGGAATTGATCCCGTATCGTGGTGTGATAAAGAAATTCTCTAGTTAATACACAAACCGGAAGGCTGAAATTTCACTTGTTGCAAGTTATTAAACAGTGAAATGTCGATACAGAAAGGACTATTAGTTTAATACAGAAATTTTAGATACTTTTACCTACATACATTTTAGATAACCTTAAACTCTGAAATTGCCCGTAAATACAACACATTGAAACATTTGAGAAAATGTGTATGTGCTATAGACTTCAGGGTGGCCCTTGATAAATCAATTTAAAATTTTTAAAGCGCAATCTTTATTAAGTTCAATTAAAAGGAAAGGACCCTTCAACTTAAACGATTTAATATTAATCTTGATAGCATTGTTTTATTTTATTTCATGCTTTTTAATTTTTTCGAAACAATTCGTGGTTTTTAATAGATTTTGCTTTATTGTACAAATCTTTTTACATACGTTTCCCATTTTAATAGCTTATCCTCTAAATAATTTAGAAAAAAGGAAAAAAATAGCAGGTGTTATCAATGATTATTATTATTTTATTAGTTTGATGTTCATTGTAGGAAAAAAAAAACTTGAAAAGAACATGAATTTTTATATTTTTAAACCTTGGTAGCGATCCCTAAAACTCATCTTAAAAATTTGTAGTTTTAATGAATCTTCTTTTTTAACTCATAGAACACAATCTGAGGGTGCCCCATTGTTAAAAGTTGCTATTTTAAGTACCACCCTAATGAAGATACTGATTAGGTGCAGATGAAGCTGCAATGGACCAATTAATAGGTAGGTGTATTTTTTTTTAATGTTAAAAAATTCAAAGGTATTTGTACTTAGTGAAATTTAATATAAAAGCCTCGGTGCATAATTCTTTGGTTAATCAACTTTCAATTGTGTTTTTTTGTTTTTTTTTTTCCCAGAAAAAAGTTGCACGATTCCTAAAATCGCATTTTGATGTAATATGTGAGATTGACGTGCCTTCATTCTTACCCAGAAGAAACGGTTTGCATTTCACCGCCTTTAGGCTCTATATATACAATTCAGGATAATTTATGCAGCATCTCCCCTCGTGATTGCTAGGGACGTTTCCTAAGGATGTGGGCTCACCAGTTCCTTTTCTTCAGATAAGCCCTTCACCCTTTTTTACATTTTTCCGCAGCGGATTGACAGAGCTCAAAAATAAAGAAGGCTTGCCGAAACTCAAATCAGAGCACTTAAGGGGTTATTTCTCTCTCCATATATCAGAGAGTAATGAAATATGAATTCAGCGCGTGAGACGAATGCTAAGATGTCAACTGAATGGCTAAGGGTCGGCTAAAGGGTTATTTATACAGCCCAGAGACATCCAAAAACCGTGGAAGAAACCATCTTAATCAGGAAGATAGCTAATTGAACACTGATGAGCATTAAGTCATACATGTACGGTTAATTGCTCGGTATGAATTATACTATTGGTATTGGCTATGTGGCATTTTGTTCAATTCGTTTCAGCTGATGGCGGTTGTAATGCATTTTCAAATTTGAAGGCGTTACGAAAACTTTCAATGATTCGGCAACTCTGTTAAGAGTATTGCGTAAATATACAAAGCTACTGCTACATAAAAGTATTTTAATGACAAGAAATTAGTTCATATTTAAAAACGGTTTTTGTTTGCATTAGTAAAATTATTTTTTGGGGGGGGATGAAATATGAATTCAGCGAGTAAGACGAATGCCAAGATATCAATTGAACGGCCAAGGGTCGGCTAAAGGATTATTTATACAGCCCAGAGACATCCAAAAAACGTGGCAGAAATCACCTTAATCAGAAAGATAGCTAATTGAACACTGATGAGGGAAACATGATCTGGAACAAGACTATGAGGAGATGATATTTACGAGACAAGTCCGGCAGTAACTTAGTCGGTTAAACTCGGTTCCCATTAGAACAACGAAAGGGAAGCAGCACCGGCTTGGCTAGTGCTTCGGAGGGTGAACACCTCTCCCGGCTGAGGGTAATGTGGAACTGTGTACGCTAAAGGGATATGGTGCACGTAAAATTTGTCGTGGCTCCAATGTCCTCCATGTTCGAGAGATACCTCAGGGTGGTAAGTCAGCAATCCAGGTGCTAGGTCTCTCATCTGGAATTGGTTTAAAATTAGGAGATCACTCATAGGGAGAAACGTTGGTCTGTCTAACAGTCGTCCCATAATAAAATGACCAACATCGTAAGCCATCGTCACAGTCAAACCTGATAGTCGAAGCTGACTTGGATATTAGAAAGAAAATATTTATCAGACATTAAAAAGTGTTTTCAAATGTACAATAAATATATCGAAGAGAACTGAAGGTTTTGTTATACTGGATTAATTAAAGGCTACGAAACTGGATTGTTTCAACCTCGGAGGTCCATCAGAGGTTCCCTGTTCCGCATATTTTTGAGTTTAAACGGAAAGGGGGTGATTCTCAGATCCGGATCTTTCCGTCAACTACCAACATACCATGTGAGGTACAGACATGCCACATGAAAACATAGCATATGAAAAAAAAAATATGTATTTGTCAATAAATTTGAAAGTTACTCTTGAAAAATTTGAGGTTCAGCTACGGACCTAAGTCAAATTTAATATTTTCTCTCGTGTATGTTTTTCCACCTGCAAAGATTTCAAATTCGATTTATGGATTTCTTTTTTGTTCCTTCCTTTAAATTCATTTTTATGTACGAACACTTGTAGGCAAAATAAAGGGTTTCCATCCGCACCCCCGCAGCCCCCCAAGAAAAAAAATTCTTCGCTACGCCACTGGTTCCACAAAATTAATTTCTACAATAAAAAGTTAATTAAAATGCCAATTTTATCAATTATACTTTTGTTTCAGAAATATTTAGTAAAGGAGAAATTGAAATGCCCGTATTATATAAAACTTTACCCACCTCAGAATAAAAAAAAAAATGGAAATTATAACTTTATTCTTATTTTTTTATAATAATCCAGTTCTTTTGAAGTCTCCCTACTAATATGTATCAAAATGTAAATGTTTTATCTAATTACAAGGAATCTAAAAGCCTATTAATAAGTCATATTGAATCAAGTTTTTCAATATCACTTGTTAACAGGCAGTATGTTAAGAGAAAAACAAGAAGTTTTGCCCACATTAATATTGTCTAAATATCCTAAAACTTCATTCAAAATACTTTTTATGCTGTTAAAATATATCGCCATAGAAAAAAAAAATTGAAACAGCTAAATTTTTCTGATGGAAAAAGGTAATTTCCAATATACCCCCCCCCCCGACCCTATTTATTCTTTTTTTTTCTATGGAACTTAATGGAAGAAACCATCTCTAGAAAACTGTATTTTAGATCATTTTAGTTATTTCAGTTCAGTATAACGTAAAATTTTCTTCTTTTATTTATCTAACAAATCAAACTTTAAAACTAATATTTTTTAATCCTGCGCCAGACTTTGGCCGTAACTCCATATTAAATATATATGGCATAAAATTATGTATGCATGGCAAATATTTACAGTATCATTGGCAAAGAATTTTCGAAATTAATTCCTTTAAATATTTTCCAAGACTTAAGAAAAAATGACATCAACCGGCAAGAAAATATTTTTTAGGTAAATTCAATAACGAAATATTTCTCTTACTGATGATTTATTACATAACCATTATGCAGGTAATTATTTACATCAGTTCATACACACATGTGACAGTTAAACTATTATAGCCATCAAGTTCCGTCAGTTTGACACTGAAGCTGTTACACAAGATTTATACTGCCAACAACAATGGTCACGTAGTTCATTTAAACAAAATAAGCAACAGAGGGCGTGGCATTAGAGAAACTAAAATCGAATTGGACGTGAATTATTACACCAGAAAAGTCTGCTTTATTGGGAATGCATAAAAAATGGCTCTTTAATGATGCTTAGTCTAAGCCGGAGATCGTAAATGCTCTGAAATTTATGATAGTTCAAAAAATTTAAAAATAAAGTATCCTAAAGTTATTGTACAATTATATTGAAGTTAAAGGGAAGTTAGACAAATTGCTGAAGAACTGGAATGCTTTAGGAAAACTTTTGAAAAGTTTAGAATTAAAAGAATTATAGTACAAATATGATCCCCGGTCTATACACAAATAAAAAAAATGTATTAAGTACAAAGTTCTGTAGGATGAAACTGGAAATCAATGAAGTTTCAAAATATGGAAAAATTGTTATTTATTTTTAAAATTTTCTATTTTCTATGTATAGTCATAAAACTAGTTTGTAAATTCTTCAAAAACATCAAGCGAATGAGTACAATTATTAAAATATAATGTTTTTCCATTAATAAATTATACGACCCAATTTTGCTTTGTTTAATTAACAGCTGAATTTTCTATAAAAAAGAAACTACACTGGATGCACAGTACCTAAGTAATAATTAGACTTCCTTTTTATTATAACAATCATTTACTTGTGTGAAATACTAACAACTATGATATTAATTACAACAATGAAATAAAAAATTATAAAACTTAATTGAGATTTTTCCCCTCAGTCTTGAAATATTTTCTTGTTCTTTGCGTGCATGAAATAGGATTCTGAATACCACTGGAAGCGTGAGCATTTTTACGGCCGAAGATCTTCTTACAATAGACGTATCTCTATCGATCATAGGTATAAATAGGGATTTCTTAACGAGTATGAAACGATGAACAATAATGAACGTGTCAGAACTGATAAATAAAAATCATTAATTTGAATGAACACAAATAGTTGCAAGTCCCCCCCCCATCACTCGCCATTAACGATGCTTTAATGTAAATTTGCATAATTTGCTAATGTATACAAATTCACAAATTTTTCAGCCAGTGTTTCATAGTAGATGAATTTGAGTATTACCAGAAATCGGCATGTGTAATTAATGTTGCCTGAAAGGTAGATTATCCCAATTTTATATATTACAACTGAGTGTTCGTTCTTTGCACGGGAAAATAGCTTCCTATCTTAAAAATATTCATAAAGAACAAAACTTTTATGAGATATTCGGATGAATCAAAAGGATCCTGAGCTCTAAATTACAATAAAAAATTGTAGAAAATCGCATAAAACGTTAAATACAAAAATTTCCAATTAAAAGCTTGAAAAAAACAACAACAACAACTTCTGGATGTGTCAGGATCTGTCTTCCTTGTGAATCCCGATTCTCAATTTGGCCGTTTCGGAGCTACATAACGAATACAAACACTTACACAAGCGTTTACATTTCTTTTTATTTATATCGAATACAGGATTACATTTTCACGGGATGCCTTAAAACGAATACTGGATAGCTTTTTAGCATCATTTGATAGTTTTTAAACATCACTTATACCATCAGTAGTCAGTACCCAAGTGGCAATAGAAATACCATGTATAATAACATTTTATTAATTTGCCTCTAACCCAAACATATGCTAATTCGACTAAATTGCAATTAGTCAGAGGAAGGTTTACGTTTGCTTTTTAATAACGTTAATAGAATAAAAGATTTTTAATTTTTGTAAAGTTTGGTGTGCAAATCAATGTAGATGAGACAGTAAAACAAATAAAAGAGTAAAATTGAAAACAAAACAGCATAGAGAAAAAAAAGTAACATTATTAATTATCTTTAGCTTCCCATAAACAATATGGAAGTAGTCTTTTTTTGAATTAAGGGAGAGGGAACAAAAGTGAACTATAAAATTTACACAGCTAGTAGGTAAAGAACAACAACAAAAAAGCAAAACAGCATTTTGCTGATATCTCAAAAGTCAGTCATAAATGTTTATGATAGCGCAGAAAGCTGCAAAACCCCTTCGCTTCAGGCAATTGCGGCCATCAGTCAATTTTACTTTTTCATGATATCAAAGAAACTTAATTGATATATCTTGAACACTTTTAGTACTGAGATTAGACAGTATATACTTAATACAGAATCATAAATAGGCTGATAATGTTTGACTAATACATGTTTCTTTGACTAGACAGTCACTTTATTTTTAAGACTACACGAATTAATTAACATGCATTTTCCTTGTAAGCCAAGAATTTGGCTTAATTGTAGAAGTTGGATTACATAGAGCATGTCAACATTACGTTGCATGTGCGTTACTTGAATAACAACCATCTGGGCCAAGAATCCTTCTGCGCAAGTTCTGCTACTGTATTTCTACTAGAGCTCAAAATAAAAGTTTGAAGCTGACATAAAATAACGCTGTGAGCAAGTATTCAGCTCACTTCAAAACTAAAATTTCCGTTACAACGGTAAATAGCAGTTGCAATTGTTCCTTTAATATTGTTGAATGATTATGCAAGATGAAAAAAAAGTTTTGCTTTTCTTGTAAGTTTTATGTAATTCCATATGAAACCCCCAAAATATTACATGAGATAAAAAGAAATACTGAAATAATGTATTGCACGTACTCTTTTATTTCTTTTATTAATCAAGATAATGAAACATTTGATTTGATATACTGTCAGCGGAACATGACGTGAGAACAGTTTAAATCGCGGTTATTTCGTGTGAAATCTCAAATGAAAGGACGATAAATAACAAGTGAAACATTTTTTTAATCACTTCAAAAGTAAAATGTCCCCTGGAAAGTCGAAGGTTTTAAGTAGCTAATTTAGCATTGACTGTTGTGCATAAACCATTTAAACTTCTGTAGTGACGTCTACACAAAAATTGATTTTCGCTTCGAAGTGTCACTGAGCACTAATTAAAAACTTAAGAAGTTAAAGCTCAGTTTAGCAATTTTTGGAAATACTATATAATTTTTATAATGTTGTTCTTCAACTTTGAACAGTTGGAAAAGAAAAATCCTTTATAGTGGGATTAATCCTGGTGACTTTTGATGGATCTAAAACTAATGATAAAATCCTCATTGGTGTTTCATAGTGTACTGGTGTCCTAAATTAAGGTTAAAAACACAAAATCTGTCATAACTGAAGAAGTATTTGGTTACTGTAGTCAAATTTGGCATTGAGACATACTGTCATAGGCGAAAGTACATGGCAACAAAAAAATATGCAAAAGAGGTGAGTTGATAGTTAATATACAGGGTTTTTCAAGAACTGTCATGATCCATCATATCTTGGGAAAGTTCTATCAAATATGGACTGTGGACAGCATGCACTACTATTCAAGCCTCATAACGAGCAGGCATACTGTTAATATGGGCGACGACAAACGCTTGCGGTAATAAATCCCATTTTTCCCAAAGCGAAATTTTTCAAACCAGGGTCCTAGAAGAGGTGTGAACGCCGACTAATGGCTTTCATAGACCATCCCAAACGTGTTCTTTCGGAATGAGATTCGGGGAATTCACAGGCCAGTTCATGCATCGAAAATTCTCTGATTCAAGAAGATCATTATCAGTTTGATCTCTGTGTGCCTTCCCATTATCGCCCATAAAAAAAAAAGCCGACCAGTAGCAGTCCCAAAAATTTTGCTACAATGCATTAAATTACAGTTATTTCGTAAGGACAACTTTATTTGAATTTGTTTTCAAATTCTTTCGTGTAATTGACTAATTTTCGAAGCTTGTGTCAATTATCAGATTGCATGGAATATCACGTAATCATCCTCTTGGATTGTCCCCCGTACACGCCACTAATTTTTCTTCCAAATTAGCGATTTCTTCGAGGTCTTTTATACTTAAAGTGCTCAACTCTAATTGTTTGGCAATGAAACCATCTGATTAAAACCTACCGAGACTGCTTCCGAATTCATGCAGATGAGAACTGCAGAAAATCGCACATGCATTGGTACTGGAACATTTTTTCCAAGTTAATTGCACAATTAAGTGTAGCCCTTTAATTCCATTCCTGCTGCTGAGTTTGTTTCCTGGTAGAATTTCTCGGATGGGCATATGTCGCCATGAGCGACACGGTTTAAATGTATAATAGTATGCTCATTATTTCATAGAAATTGCGATTGTGCGGATATCAAGTTGTAATGAGTCCGTAATGCTGCAATTTTGACTTATTTCCGCCAATGATGATTAGGAATGACAACTTGCATTTCTTGTTGCTCTCGAAGTTTTGATAATTGGACACGAGATGTGACTTGCATATTTGCATACCATTAGAGCTTTTCTTAGAAGGTTTAATTTTTGTAACTTTCAAGAAAGCAAATGTTGAAGTCGATTCCTATCATGGTGTATAGAAAATGTACAAAGTACATTTTTCTAATTTTTTAAAAGACAGCATGAACGTAGAAAAGAAATTGTAAAGTTTCAGTCATCAGTTAAAAATTCAGCTAGTTAGCTAATTTTGCATAGTCAATATGGATAGCACTAATAAATATGCAAAAGAATGAATTCAATAATTCGAAATTTTTGATATAGTTTCTAAATATCTTTCCTTCTCGAAGGAAAAGAAAAAGATTTATCTGCTTCTAGTTTGCAGTTTTCCACTTTTTATTTCAACAGAATAATACTACAGAATTTATTCAGAAGCATATTATTATAGAGAACGTCTTTGCAAAACTAATAAAAGCTCTACATGGCACTTGATACAGTAGGTTTTTCAGAAGTAAAACAATATTAGTGAATTTAGTTAGAAGCGTTTTATTGAAATTGGGTTTGCCATCGTGTTTTTCTCACGCTAAAAACTATGACCACCCATTTTAACATTTGATCGAGTGAGTTCAAGGCGAATTTTGTCGAATGGGTAGGGCGTGGGCCTCTGACACTTATGGCCAGAATTCGAATTCCGATCTGATCGAGTAAATAAGTATCATTTTAAAAAGTACATCCGAGTCCGCATGCTAGGTCTGATATTTATTAAGAGTTGACAGAACTAAAATTTATTACGATAATTTAAATTAATTTAGCCATCAGAATTATTGGCAAAACAAATTAAGTAATAAATATTGTGGAGCCCTGAAAAGAGCATTAAAAAGTATTCTTGCAAAGACATGCTATAAAGAAATGAAAGTTTTCTCAAGCAGAAAATTTTAGAGGAAGATATTGATATTTCACTTTTTCACTTTTGAAATTTAAGGATTAATGAACATTCATACGAAAATTAATGACTGAGATTATGAGTCTCGAATGCTTTCTAAGATATTTTGAATATTTTAAAATTTTCATCTCTTGCAAAAATGAAATATCTAAATTGTCTCTAAAATTTTCTTACTGTTGAAACTTTCATGTCTGTATAGTATCCCTTTGCAAGAATGATTTTTTTTTTTTTTTTTTTTGAGTAGTGCATTTCTCTCCAGCAGAACAGTATCGATTTTCTGTATTTGATCTAATATTAAATCTTGTTATTTTTATTACAAAAAATGTTGGGGGTGGGGAAATTAAATTTTTTATTTCTCTGTCTCACTTTGAATTAATAAGAGAACAAACAGAAGCTGGAATTTATTTTTTCACTTTCTCTTCATCCGACGACAAATTAATGTTCAATTCATAATAATCTTAAAAGAGAGATAGAATATCATAATTTGTTAAAAAAATCAGAAGTCACATTGTTTATCGACAATATATAATAGCCAATTCGAATGTAAGTTACACGTATATAACAAATTATTTTAATCTAAAAATCCCATTTCTGCAAACGAAATTTTACATGATTCAAAGAGAATGATACATTGTAAGATATGATTCAAAGAGAATGTTTCATTGTAATGTTAATTTCGTAATATTTTTTAATCGAAAATTCCACCAATAATTTTTATTTCATCAAAGACATATTTCCATAACAGATAAACAAGTTTGTAAATACACTAATAAGTTCTCTTATATTTTTTCATCTATTTCAAGGCTTAATAAAAGTGAGATTAGCACCAAGACAATTACCATTAGCTCTACGCTTCTATGAAATGCACAGAATTACTAAGATAGTAATCATAATTGTCTTAAGATAATAGCAATTTCTGAATCCAACAAAACATGCCTAAAAGTTCTCGGTTATATCTTCCCTAACATAACTCATTCGTCTTTCTTTGCAAAAATTTAGCAATCACTTTGTAAGTCTGTCAGAACCTATTCCATCTCACTCTATATATTGCTTGTTGAAAATGGACTATCAAGTACACAGCTTGTAGCTCATCCCACAGCTATTTATCTCCCTCATCCATTTTAGTGTACGGTCCACCGTAATCGAATTTCCCATCTGAAATTCCCTGTCCGTAATATGTAAATTAATCACCCGGTGCGTGAGGCTGCTCGCAGATTCTCACGCAATGCCAAGTGTGGCTGACTGCTGGACCCCCAGGCTTCTGAGTTTCTTCCAGACTTTTCTTCCGAGTTTCAAAAATTTTTGTTGCTCTCCTTTTGGCAGCAAGAAGTGCACCAATTAAAGCCTCTGCTTAAACTCTGGAAAAGAAAGAAAGGCAATATCCGAAATTAATATGCAGAGTGTCGTTCAGTGTTGCAGGTTTTACAGTATGAGATACATTTGTGAATCACATTTTGTTTTTAACATGCCTTGACACGCGTGTTATTGGGTAGATAATCGATAAGACTTACACTAATGAAACGCCACTATTTAAACAAGGTTTTGAAGTTTAAAATGGCATTCTAAAGTTGAATAGACAATTATTTTTTATCATTCAGTAAGAATATTATGTGCTTACAGTAAGTTTTTGACAGCTCAACATGCGAGAAATCGCTTACCGGATAAGAAAATGGCCAATCAATTAACTTTACTTTTGCCATTAATAAGCTATGAAGTATTAAATAGTGTTTTAAAATTGCATAATTTATCTAACATAGGCTGATGTCAAGGTAGTATAAAGTCTCTTTACTAAAGCAGTTATCGCGAATTTTATCATACTAAACGTAAGGTTTAAAAATAATTTGATGTATGAAAATGTTTATTAAATTGCACGAATTTTCTGTAAGCCTGCTTGAGATGATAGAAAAAGGAAATCACAGTGAGTTTGTAATACGTGTCATTATAGGAACAACAATATCCTTCACCGGAATAAACGTTTGTATTATTTCACACAATTTCAGTGTTCTATCAGGTAAAAAATACATCAAAATGAAAAAAAAAAGTGTGTGCGTGTAATCTTTACGCGCGATTGAAGTAAAACTTCTTTGACGTTGGATTCAGTTACTGCCAGATTCATTTTCTTTGTGGTGTTCATTCCCGTGTTCTTAAACCGTTGTTCCGTCTGAAGGTTTGGTTAGAATCCAGGGAGTGTCCATGTTTATGGACACTCCCTGGTTATGGAGTTATCCTTTAACTGTGTTCTTAAATCGTTTGCAGCCGGGGTTTGTTTCTTTGTGGTGTTCCATACCTGTGTTCTTAAACCGTTCTTCCGTCTGGAAATTGGGTTAGAATCCAGGAAGTGTCCATGTTGTAGTATTATTCTTTAACTGTTTTCTTATGCCATTGTTCCGTCCGGAGGTTGGGTTTGAATGGGGGGAATGTCCATAGTCTAGTATTATACTTTAACTGTGTTCTTTAACTGATGTTTTCCTCTGTTTGTTGGGTTCGAAGGCAGGTAGTGTACATTTTTTTTGTGTGTTTTTCTATCACAGTGTTCTTAAGCGTTGATTTCGTCTTTTAATGGGTTTCAAATTATTATTCTGCATCCGTGTTTTTAAACTGCAGGTTCTGTTTATTGTTTAGGATTGATTGCAGCCAGGGTCCATTTCTTTGTGGTGTTCCATCCCCGTGTTAAACCGCCTCCGTCTTGAGGTTGGGTTAGAATCCACGGAGTGTCCATTTGTTATTCTTTTATTCTGTTCTTAAACCGTTTGCAGCCAGTGTTTGTTTCTTTGTGGTGTTACATACCCGTGTTCTTAAACCGTTGTCCCTTCTGGATGTCGGGGTAGCATAAAGGAGACCATACGTCTTCGAAATTCGAGGACAGTCCCCCAAATATAGATTTTTTTTACTTTGTCCCTAAAAATACCTTGACATCCTGGGGACGCGAAAAGTCCCCAAATTTAAAGATTTGTACTTTTTTCCCCTGAAAGTTTCCGTTCAGTTTATTTCTTTCAGAAAAAAATTGAAGAAAAATAAAACAACTAAAAGCGCCTTCTACTCAGAGAAACAATGAAATTCGATCTCTGAAAACGTTTGTTGTCATTGTATGTGTAGCGTGTACAGACATTCAATAAAGTATTCGACTATGAGTCAAATTTCTCATTTCAGTTTTGTTAATGATTAATCACTTTTCAGGAACAACTATGCTTTAAATATGAAATTGAAGTACGAAATTTTTCTTGCACTCGAATACTTTTTTTAGAGGGTATAAAAGGTTTCATGAAGAATAATCACAAAACGTGCCAATGTAAAAAGCAATGTCTTCTGAAAAATACAAATACTATGCCAAGTATTAAATTATGAATAAATTGCAATATTTCAACATGGCTTTCCTTTCTTGTTTCTGGTTTAAATAAATATTTATAAATGCTTCCATTAATTTATTAGAAATAAGAATACACAATTGATATAAAGAGCTATTAGCATGGTAATATGTTGTGTCCTCGAATAAGTCCCCAAAGATATTTTCTAGTGTCCCCAAGTTTTCCTTGGATTCCAGGACAATGCTTGATTTGTCCCCAAAATACTGTTTAGAAATATGGTCACCTTAGGTTAGCATCCAGGAAGTGTCCCTGTTGAACTATTATTCTTTCACTGTTTTCTTAAAACGTTTTTCTGTAAGATTTGAATCGAGAGAATGTCTATGTTGTGGTATTTTTCTTTAACTGTGTTCCTAAACTGGTGTTTTCTTCTGTTGGTTGGTATCGAATGCACATAGGGTCTATTACTGCGTTTTTCTATGGCAGTGTTCTTAAACCTTTGTTTTCCTCTGCTGCTTTTGTTAGAAGTATTATTCTGTTTCCGTACTCTTGAAATGAAGTTTTCGTCTGCTAGTTTGGCTCGATTGCAGGTTCCATTTCTTCATGTTTTTCTATCACCGTGTTCTTAAACCGTAGTTTTCGCCTGCTGCTTGGGTTCGATCGCAGGTAGCTTCCGCTTTTCCAAAACCACGTGAGCGTTACTTCCGTCAGAAAAAATATCTGAGTTACTCTCTAGTTGCGCCTAAAGAAGTTTTACTTCAAAAACAACCAAAGATAATTTTAAGAGAAGTGCGTTTATAGGAGCATCGTAGACACTCCTCCTCGTAGTGTTCCGGGTCAACGCTCTAACTGGCAGAGTGGCCTTAAGGTCTACACGTCTACAGCATGTGTTCTCATATGGTTTGATCTCTGGGATGCACCAGATATCCCCAGAAGCGAAACTGTTGCTTTATTTCGCCTGGCTACGGATCATGTTTGTCTTGCTAAGCACCTTGGTAGAACTGCAGATTTTTTCAATGCCCTACTGCCCCCTCTGTGGTTTCTATGATGAAATAGATGGTTTGCCTCTACCCCGGTGTCCAGCCTTTTCTGCTGTAGGTGTGTCCAGACAATATTGGTGGAAAAAAAAAGAGAACTTATGAGCAAATGTTGAACTTTTTTGGTTCTGTTCTGCTTTTTCCATTTTTTTTTTTTGTATTTTATATAATTGTAATTGCCTGCCATAAGGAAAAAAGTCCGTTTTTATTAAAACTGATGAATCCCTAAAATGATTCTAATAAATTTTAAAGGAGAAAACAAAATTAAACGGATCTGCAATCTGCATCTCGAAACCTCACAATTAGCAACTAAGGACTAAGCTCTGTTAATGTACTAGTCAGCCACTATATTGCAAGTGAACATCTGGGAGAGAAACATCTGACGATTTTTTGAAAATAACACTTGGCTGAACTTAAACCGAGAAGCCTCATTGTACAGTACGCCATTCTCTTTTTTTTCTTCCTTCATACGTTACTTTATGAAAATACTTTTACCCTTTATCTCAGTAGTTATAAACTGGGGATTCACGAAGAATTTCTAAGTAGATCGCGAGGTAGTTCATAACGGAAAAAATAATTGCTATAGAAGCAAACGCTAATAAATCACATTACCCCAAACAGGCAAGAACCGAATATACAGTATACAGTATTGACAAATTATTATAATAACTGAGCCATTTTCATTGCAAACTGTGTTAAGTTCATGTTTGACAAAAAGTTAGTTAATGATAACAATGAATGTCATTTTCTGTGAACTTTTTAGCTATAAACATTTTCCCCTAAAAAGTATTAAAATTCATTTTGTCAATTTAAATTTATGCAGTTCTTGGAATTTGAAGAAAATGGCTCAATTATTGATGAACTTTGATGATGTTACTCGGTTCACTCAAAAATTTCAATTTGAGAATTTTGAGGTATTCATTTCATGTTCGCCACACAGTTTTTAGGCTTACTTTGATACATTAGAAAATGGCTTTTTATTTTTATTTATTTTACTTATTTTTTTTAACGTATTTCCAGCAATTGTTTTATTTTCTGCAACCTCAGTGAAATACAAGGAATATTTCATGATACATCTTTCGCGTAAGGTCACAAAAATGTATCGTTATTGCTCATGGACAACAGCTGTTCATTGAGAGATATGTTAGTCGGCCCCCATAATCAAGAAGTATGACCGTCTGGCAAGAAGAATCAATGTTGTATCGAAACAAATTTTTCGTGGTAGATAAACGAGTCGAACGTAGATAGCAGTCCTAACGAATACTAAAATGGTCATGTAATAGAGAAATGTTAATGAAGTATGTTTTTTCTTACATACGAAAATACAGGCGTGAATGAAATAGCCACTCTAGTGCTAAAAAACCAAAATAAAATTTCTCACTTGCGTTCATAACCTGGGTCACATGTTAGGTGGGGAAATTAAAGCTGCAGTTTATGACAACTGTCAAAACCTGCAAATCTAGCTAACAGTCAGCGTGAGAAATATTTTACTTTTTTTTAATATCTAGGATCATTGCAGATCACACGATTTCCGAGATGAGCGGGATCAGTGTAGTGTCAGTGTAGAGCGTGTATTGGTTATGTTCAATTTGTTTTATATTGCATTTGAAGTATGTGTATAGAAATGTTTTAATAAGGTGTTTAGGTAAGCGTATTGTAATTTTGAGTTTATGTTTTCTTGTATATAGACGTTAAAGACAAAATAAAGTCGCCAACTAAACCTGCCCCCCTCCCCCGCTTACGGAATTTTTTCCCGCTTTCCGATGTTTACATATTTGAAAGGTAGTTTGGAGAACACAAACCTAGCAAGCAGCTACGCAGAGTGTAATCTCCTATAGTCTAACTACGGGATATTAATAAAAAAAATAGAACATCTTTTTCTTTTTATTTTGTTGTTGGGAGGCAATCACAAAAGCTCCCCAATCGAAAAGTGAAAAGAACAGCAACGATCGTCCGCCCTCTTGCTGGTAGTTAAGTCGAGCGATGGCAACGGCTGCCCTTTTTTCAGCATTGGGCAATCTATCCAGCTGTTCTCGCATTCTTCCATTTTTTAACTGATGTCAGTGCTGTTAAAAATAATCGTGTCAATTCGAGTCAAATCGTGTCCAAAAAAATCGGACAATTTTTTTACGGAAAATGACATACTAAGAAGTAAAGGATTCCCGCAACTATTTCTATAGAAATCAAATCTATTCTTCGTGACTGGCAACAGTCAAAACGCCAGAGTTTGGAGTCCCCATGAGCGGGAACACTGTGCGTTAAAGGGTTAACAACTTGGAGGACATTGGAGCCACGACAGATTTTACGTGCACCAGCTCCCATTAGCGTACACGGTCCCACAGTAGTCGAGCCGAGAGGAAGTTAACCCTCCCAAGCACTGGGCAAGCCGGATGCTGCTTCACTTGCCGTGTTCTAATGGGTACGGAGTTTAGCGCGCAGACCACTGCGGGACTCATAAATAATGTAGAGCTAAATATTGGGAAATACCAAAAACGGTAACGCATGGAACATAATGTCAATATCACGAGAAAATAATTAATAAAAAAATTATTATTTCACAAAAAGGAAGTATATTGATATCAAAATGCTAACAAGATAAAATTACTTTGTTACTTGTATATTAAAAGAATGGGGTGATTATTTAAAAGTTGGTAACGCACGAGATATTTTTTAGTCTGCAAGCTTATGTTTTCTAGTATATTAATTAAAATTTAAATAGAAGTGTGCTGCTGCTATTTAATTTCTATTCAAAAATAAGCATTCATTCACCTCAAAAGCATTTTGGTCTTCTTTTAGTAAACATTTTTTCTCTCTCTTTTTTTTTTCAAAAGGGTGCTTTAATTTTGGAATGACTGATGTTGGGTGGTGAAATTAAAGATGCAATTTCTGACATGCATTAAGTGAAATAGTAGTTCGAAAGTTCAAAAACATTCAACCTTTATTTTTTTCTTGTTGAAAAATAAAAGAACAATTTTTTAGTATTTTTTAAAAAATAAACGGAATAAAAGAATGATATACCTCATCACAAAATATGTTTTAGCTGGATGTGAATTAGCAAATACTGTTGCTGAAAATTCCACTGCTTAGTTTTCGGGTTCGTAGCTTAAAAGTCCAGTGTATATGGAAAGTTCTAGTAAACAGTTCAGTTTTCAGGACGCAGATCTAATTTTATTGGTACCAGAAATTTGATGAACAATCTCCATTTCAAACTTCACAGAAATTAATAAGCAATAGCTCGATTTTTAATAGTCACAGAAGCTTTCTCATATGATGTATTTCGCAAACAATAAAATTCTGCCACATTCTAATCTTCAGTGGACACTCTCGAGCAGAACTCTCAACTTCTTTCCAGCGTACAGCAATGAAAAATTCACAATCAGCTTTCAAAAATAGTTTTCTCAATACAAACCAGAAAGCGTCGCTTACACAGCTCTCAATGGAGGTTGCGCTACCAGCAATGACTCAAAACTGAACTGAATTCTTGTGCGACCTGCTCTTCATACCTTTCGCTGACGTTTCGTAAATATTATACGAATTTCGCTTAGTAGCACTTACGAGAAAAATCTCCATTCGATTGCTTAAAAGACTAAAGTTATTGCGGAATACCCATGCAGGAAAGCAAACTTTACAGCTCCATTAATAGAATCGCGCCAAGCTTGATGACTTTTGCTCAAAATATAGCCAAATTTGGCCCCAAAAATAATAATTCAAAACTCAGTGATATTATCAATATTTAGGGAGAAATCGCCAAACCCTATGTCAAACAATGAGAAATCCAAAACTTCCTATTTCGTGTTCTAGTTAATCGATTTACGTGCAACAAAATGAAAACTTAAATTATTCGATACCAAGAATACGAATTTCAGCCTAAATCTAATCCCGAGCAGACCACTCCCAAAAATGCGTAACAATACATTTCACGTTCTAATTTATGCTTCAGTAATTTAGTAAATAATCTTACTAAAATGAAAATATGTTCTCTTTCAAGCATGAGAAGAGAACTTATAAGAGATCATCTGCAAAATATCTATTGGTACAGCTTGGATATTTGCCAAGATGAAATATATTTTGCGGTACTAAAAGCACCAATCTACCAAGGATTATGCATAAGAATGCATGGAGAACAGTTTTAATGGCAAACTTAATGGAGAAGGATGATAGATGACGTGCATGTTGCATGTGCAAAGAATTAAAAGTCGCTATTGGTGCCAAATATATAAGCTGTTCCTACCCACTGACTCATTAAAAAATTTACAGTTAGGCAGACGCATTGTTTTGTGATACATATGGTTATTTGTTAAATAGAACCTTCGTAAGATTCATAAAATAACACTTTGTGGCTGATGATATTATACAATAACTTTAATATTCCTACTATTTTTGGTATATTCTGTGTATGCTATTGGTATCAAGGTATTCAGTATTTCAAGAAACAAAAATATGCAAACTTAATGCTAACTTCAGATAATTTATAGTTCATTTGCTGTGAATTACATGCAGTCTGTCATAGATCAATTTTATCGTCCCACTGATCAGCAGTTACACGAAGGTGACCTTCTTTAAGAGCTTACGTTTTCGCAAAATCGGCATGTTTCATCTATGAATAAGTGATATTAGAATTCCGAAGCAATATTTGCAGTAGTAATTACATGATGGATTATCATATTAATGGCTGTTACAACTGTTATCAAATAATGACAGACCTGATGACACTTGTAACATAGCTAACAAAAGTCATTGGCAATCTCCTTCAGGTGAGATTTCATTCACAGTGTTTGGTTAATATTGATGATGGTTGGCTTCGGTATATGCTCATCATTTATGTATCAGTACTTTTCAGAGAGAGCAGAGAAATAGATCTGCAAAAACATAAATGTTTTTGCAACATAGCAATCATGTTTTTTAAACATAAATTACATTTATAGGTGATATGTAATTCTTAGAGTATGTGATACCAAAATGATAATACGGAGAATAAAAATTGCTTGTTGAGACATACAGGGCCCGTTTATCGGCAGGGCAACCGGGGCATTTGCCCTGGGCCCACCAATTTCAAGGGCCCCAAAATGTTCTATTTTTCAACAAATTTATGTTTGATAAAAAATTTTCATTTATTAAAAAAAATTATATTCTTTAAAAAATTAACTTAAAAATCACTCGGCATTATCCTGCAAATGTACATTTAAAAATTTCTGTTTATGCAAGCATGCACTGTAATATCTGGTGACATTTAACATTAACCTTACCGTGAATGAAACTGGGTTGCTTTAACTCCCTATTAACTTCAGCTAGGCAATGATAACTCGTCTATAGAAATATTGATATGCAGAAGTGACAGTATTTTGAAGCCTCCCTATAATGTTAGGCAAGTTTTGCATTTCCTTTCGTAAATACATGCTATTTATGTATACAAAAATCCTTTAATATTTATTGCTATGTACGTATTTATATTTAGTGTTTAAACAAACAGTATATTTTAGTAGCTATATGTATCTAAAATAACTTAGATGCATAATACTGTTTTCGTGCAATTTCCCGTAAAATATTTATGGTCCGGTGCAAAGGCCCTAAAATTTGTGTTTGCCCTGGGCCCAATATTGTGATGATCGGGCCCTGGAGACGGGCCCTCATCAAAGTATGTCTTTCGTATATTATAATTCAACGGAACACGTGTAAAATTTTCTACTTATACATTTTTGAAAATAATTTTGACATTTCATTTTGAAAACTAAACGTTACCCTGAAATATACTGTCTTAAATAAGCATTTCTAGAAATTGCTTTTAATGTAATATTATGTTTATTTATAGACTTTTCAATAATTTTCTCTAAAACAATCAAAACAAAATTGTTACATAATTACTAACAATTTAGTTTTGATTATATGCGTAGTTATATGCTTACATATAAACATTTTAAACAATAAATATATTAATGACAGTTCTAAAAGACAGTTTCTAAAAGACATATGAACAATAAATGAACAAAATGTTATTTGTTTTGCTTGAACAATTGGAAACGAGTCCCCTCGTACATTGTGCTATTAAATATTGTGGAACGCGATCGCGAAAACTTCATTGATTAACTTCTTTGATTCATTGTAGATAATTTAATATTATGGCTCTAGATAATTTTGCATAATTTTTAAAATCTGAAATAGTAAACAAAAGTTTAAAAAATCGACAGAATTTGTTTAAGTTGAACCGCCAACTAATAGATTACCTCCATACATGCCTTAAAAAAATCTCACCCCCTCACCAAAATTTAAAAAAAAAAGAATTTTTACAAAGTTTTAAAATTTATTCAAATTTAAGAAACGACATTAATGTTTTAGTCGTTGCTGAACATTCTAAAATTTTATTCTATTGTCCAAATCCACTTTTGAGGGATTCCAACGACTCAGAAGTGATATAAGCTGTTAAGGGTTATAAAATGAATTTTTCCATCGAAGAAAGTGTCTTTATCATTTATAGTGCTGCTACAGGAACACTCAAAAGATTTCCAATACTTTACGGTCAATGGCAGTTTTAGGGATATTCATCCATTTCAAGTACAATACCGTCTTGCCATATATAGTTAGGTAATGGTCCGACCACAGTCACGTGCCTCCCTCAAGAATTGTGCCAAAAGTCGCCAAGCTTGGCGTTTTGTACCTGTGTATGTATTTTACTCTCAAATCTCAAGAACTATTAGTCGTAGAATGTTGAAATTTCATACATAAGATTGTTGTAACATCTAGTTGCGCATCTCGATTTTTGGTTCCAATCTACTGGAGAGAGGGAGTTTAGAAGGTTAGTAAGTTTTAGAAGGTTATTCACAGAACCACCCAAAAGAATTTCAGTACATTAATGTCTATGGACATCTTCAATATATTACATCTGTAGTCAGTCGTTTGGTCCATGCCCAAAATCTCGCCATTTGTCATCGACCTTGGCGAGTTTTGCCAAAATATCGACAAATTTGGGGATAGTCAGTCATTTGGTCCATACCCAAAATATCGCCATTTGTCTTCGTCCTTGGCGAGTTTTGGCGAAATATCGCCAATATTGGTGATAGTCAATCATTGTTTGGTCCTTATCCAAAACCTCGTCATTTGTCGTTGATCTTGGCGAGTTTTGCTGAATATGACAAAATTTGGTGTCAAAAACTATTTTGCATAACTCTAAAACTTTTACTCTAGAATGCTGAATTTTTGTATTTAGAACTATTGTAACATCTAACTGTGCATCTCTCTCTCTCTCTCTCTCTTTTTTTTTTTTTTCAATTCCTACTATTAGTTCACCCTCTCTCTATATATTTATATTTTATGTCTCTTCTATCTATTTCTGTTTTTCTGTTGATTTTTAATGATTGGGGAACCTTGTTATACTTTACGTTAACCCGGCTACTTAGAGGGTCTTATGAAAGAATAGCTTGAATTAAGTGCATTTAAGATTAATTATTCCATATTTTTGTGAAATTGAGAAACGTAGGAATAAAATTTCATTGCAAATAAAGCCAACATAAAGGTGTAATATATGTATTCTAAATGTATTATGAAAGGAATTAAAAAAGAAATTACAATATATATTTGCATTCAGAGAGAGAGAGAGAGAGAGAGAGAGAGAGAGTTTTGAGAGCAATAATTGACTGCAAGAAAATAAATTCAAAAATATCAAGTGCTTTGTGCTGTGAAATACATTTATAATTAATTTATTCAACAAAAACCAAAGGCTAAAAGATTTCACCTGCAACAAGAACAGCAAAACTACTACGTATGGTCGTAGCATTAAGAGTCTAGAACCCATATACGCATAATACTAGACACAATGTTACATAAGATGTTCTCACAGCCTACGGTCAAAATACCTAAAATGACATTGCTGAATCAGAAAACCTTATTTAGAGTTCCCTAGGTCGATTCACAAATGACACCTTTTTAGAGCGCACACGTTAATCAACTCATTTTCCTGTACCCGCCCTTTAACTCCAGAGCCTGCAATCTTCGGGAATTGCCGCAATTGTCCCAGACATTGATTGAGAGTCAAAGACTTGATAGATTTCGCTGGACATTAAGGTAAATGTCGTCTGGGACTACCAATTACATCGATGGGTTGGGGACTGCTAATAGGCTTTGCTTTAAATCCTTTGTTTTGGGCCCTTCAGACATAACACTCATCTGTTAGGTTTGTCACCTGCAATTATTTTTTTAGAAACGCGTATTAAGTCTGTCAGAGTCTGTCATTCGTTGTTACGCTGTAAGCCTCCCCCCCCCCCCCCCACGTAAGCATCGACAACAGAACATTCCTTGCATTATCCATCTGCCTTCGTGTTAAGAGCAATTTGTGATCAAAATTCTACAAATAAAATTGGAAAGTGTAATGTTTTCTATTTTTGGAATTTCCCAATGGTATTTTCGTTAAATAAAGGAAACTTTTCTGAATCAAAACGTCTAGCTTTAATGCAATTTAACTCCAGAAGTTTTTTAAGTATATTGAACACACGAATTGAGACTTACTTTTGATAATCTGTCTGAGGCCTTTATCTCATGCTGTTTCATACTGCAGTTTTTATTTGGTTAATGCAAAAGTTTGTTCCTTTTTTAGTTAAAATATAGCCAACAGATTTTTTTTTCAAAAACATTAAGAAAACTTTCAATGAGTATTTTCAGTAGCTATAGGATTGGTCACTCTAATTTCATAAAAGACTAATTGCTTCATTATTGTTTTAATTAAATATATTGATTTAAAAAATTAAATAGCAATAATTTTACACAAGCTTTACTTTTGAGTCTTGAGATTCTATCACCGTATTCAAACTAACTTAATAACTAAGGGTTGGAAAAAGGTTCGATAAAGGAATCGTAATATACAGTTACACTGATCGCTGACTTTCTTTTTAACAGTGTTGAAAGTTTGCAAAAATACTTAAAAGAATATAGGAAAAGTACACACACTACTGTAGAAACCTGAAAATCCGAGATTTTTAGCAATTTTTAACTTCAGAAAACTGCTCTATCAGAGTAAAACAGTTCGTTTGAAAATTTTCTCGAAATTATTCAGATTTTCGATTGCCTTGAATTTAGTAATATTTAGAATTAATTACACAGCTTAAGCTATAACAATGCTATTTCGATAACTACAATAATAAAAATTATGAAGTTATTTATTTTAAGTGGACAATGATTAGATGTGGACATATTTTCTCTCAAATGTTTTCTCTAGATTCCATTGAATTGCCTACGCAACGGGCTTCATCTTCTACTAGATAAATAAATGTTTCATGTTCTGAATGCGAAGCACTCTCTAGACAGCGTATTGCTTTTCTTAAATTGCTATACTCAGTGCAAAGGTACTGAGTTATTCTTTGGGCTTGCTAAAATGAGAAATTTTAATATCCCACCTCTTATTAGGAGAAGGAGAATTTGATTAAAAAATATATTTACAAGACAATTAAGATCGTTTTGCAAAATATTATGTACACGATAGCTGAAAATAACTGTAAAACTTGCTTAAGGCTGGATTTCTGGGACCAAAGCATTTTCATAAACAGAAGGTGTCCGTTGAATGTTCGATATTTTTAACGGAACAAGAAATAATGGAATCAGAAACTGTTACTTTAAAACATGATTCCTCTATTTAGCATCTGTTGGAGGTACGTTTTATTATAATATATCATATATAACACGCCAGAAACGCGGTAAAATTCAGAAAACCTCTTAAAAAATTGTTCTATATTTTAAACCTATGAGAGCCAGCTCTGAATTTTCAGAATATCAATTTAAAAATACCTTATTTAATTTATTCAATAGTTGTTCTTTAACTTCATAAATTTTCGTACACTAAAAAATATATATAGAGAGGAGAGGAGGTGATTATGGAATATCATTTACAGTTCTAACTGTAACTTCATAGATTTTTAAATAAAATCCCCCAAAACAGCATGAGTACATGCTATAATTAATCGTAATGAAATGTCAATTGCAAAGAAATACACAATTTATTTTGCTGTTATAGAAAAAAATATTTAAAAAAAAAGTTACGAATGGAGTACAATATGGAATAGTAGGGTAATATGGAATAGATGGTTTAAACCGATGAAAAGCAATTTATATTGCTTCATATATAGTTATTTGTTACTATAAAACAAATTTTTATGTTTTGTAGTTTAGATCATTATACTGGAGTCATTTCTGCTTCGAGTCGATTTAGAAAAGTTGTAGATATAATTTTCTTTCTTTGCTCCGATACAGTCATGGTGAGCCCACAGAGAACAGCTGGATATTTGAATCTAAACTTATCGTCGTTGATCATTAGAGAATTTTTCGTGACAAAAGATGCAGTCAGCGTCTTTGTTTTCCGGGTCTTTAGTGGATGACATGAAACCCATTACAATATTACCCAGTATTCCATAATACCCGACACGCCATCTCGGAAAAAGAACCTTTAAAACTGATTGGCAAAACATTGTCATCTAAAAAATAACCACAGTTCAACAAACTACCATTCTCTTAGTGTACATTATGCGTAACATCAATGTTCATGTCACGTGTTTACTAGTAAGTTAAAATGTTTGAAAACTTATCTACAAAAACTCTTGAAAATCACAAAACATACTTTGTTCTGTAGCGAGTGGTACGGCAAAAGAGAGCGGTCAACTCTTACTGCATTGTAAGAAGGGAATCTTTCTTGAGTTGTTCATGGTATTCCCTTGCGGCAATAGCAACTAACAGAGCCAAAAACTCGGTATTCCATATTTCCCGACTATTCCATAATCACCTCCTCTCCTCTATATATCCGCTGCTTAATTTTACGAACTTATTTTTCCATTTTCATCCCGTACAGATTTTATGTGTAAACATACTTTGTAATTTTCATGGATAATAAATATTTCAAATTTAAAAAAGTTTTTTTTTGGTAGATTTTCATAGTTGCAATGCCGTCATAGTTGTAAAGTAACGTCACTCTGAACGATTTAGAACTCAGTATTTACTATTTGAAAAAAAATGTGCGAAAATATAGGCATTTAATTTTTTATTTAAACCATTCATGATTTTTTTGTTACTTCCTTTTACAAAATAAATGGAAATATACTAATCACGGGAAATTTCGATATTTAAATTTTGAAGAAAAAATCTATTTTGATCATCTCTAAATTTACTTTGATTTTTTGAGTGACGTCTCAATGTACGCATATATGTATGTACATATCTATGTACGTATGTATGCATGCACGATCTATTTTGAAACACCTCGAAATCAGCGATTTCCATTTTGATTAGTTTTTTCGTGCCACCTGTATGTTGTAAGGGAGAGGGGGCACAGATTGATGGCAGAAATTTTTCTATGATTAAAAAGCTCAAACATGAGAAGAAAATTCCATAATTTAGTAACCACTATTTCAACTCTGTGGAAACTAGTCACCGTCGCAATTCATCTTGTAGGGAAATTGCAGCCATTTTTGTTTCTACTATCACTGTTGGAAAAATGAGACAAGTTTTTTGGACTTGAGCAGTAAATTATTATCCGATAATCAATATCTTTGCTTAAACTTAAGCTTAAATTTTCTTGTTTGCATGCATGAAATGATCTTTATTCCATTGATAAATTTTGAACTTTTGAGTTTGTATTTAAAAGACTTCGTGAAGGATACAGTGGGACATCCTCATTAGGGTACAATGGTACGGCGCCCCGCTGTAGATAAACCTATGGCTTGCAGAGGTATAGGAAGAACAATGACACACAGCGCCGGATTTTGGGGAGAGCAACCGGGGCTGTAATCCCGGGGCGCCCCACAATAGACATTTTTACGTAACATTTCTTTGAACCCCGAATAATAAATGAATAACGTCACGATTTTGATCCCAAAGGTTTCGGATACAAAACAACTGGTTCTTTGCGCACATTTCGCATACTACGGGCACTGAATGTGATCCGTTGCGAGCCATATCGAGGTTATATTAAGAGTCCAACACCAGACAAGAAACAGAGAAATAAATATTATTTTTTGAGTAAATAAAATCCATTTTCACCGGAAACCGCACTCTGGACCACTAGGCTGTGTTAATGCTGAAACCGCTTCATCACACAGGTAGTCGAAAAAAACCTCTAAATCTGGCACTGATTGACATAATTCTCATTTTCAGTAAACTTTCGATTTTATTCGATGACAAAATGAACTTTTGCAAACATTTTATTACCGTTTACTGTTTAATTTGAGAGAGATGTTATTTTACTATTTTCTATTCATCAAACATTGTTGAGCAAAGAATTTTGCAACTTTTAAATATGTTTCATCACTACGGCTATTCACTCTGCAGGGATGGGGCGATTGCCACCCCTATTGAGTGCACTTGACCGTAAAATTCTGTCGATTAGTTAAGGAGTTTAACACGTCACTCAACTCGTTTTTAACATTTTCACTCTCATTATTGAAAAGATACAGCGGAGAGGACTCTCCTTCCGTTACATGTGTTCCTCCTACTATGGGTCTTTGAATGCTCCGTCGTAACCACGATTATAGTGGGTTAAACCTCAGTTAAAAGTGAATAGGAAGGAAAATAATGACCTATCTCTATTAAAATGCTTCTCCATGCTTATTGCGACCCTCCCTTGAAACTAAATCCGCCAGTGAATAATACTATAATTAATTTCTATAGGATTCAAAGTTATTGACCATTAGCGTTTCACACTTCCTTGTTACTCAGTTCCTTTATTGAGTGAATAAAACTAATACCTGAGGTCTATTGTTTGCATTTTCATAGGATCATTGACCTGATGCTTAAGAGAAAATGAACTAAAAGAACCGTACGTATTGATTAAAGAATATATATATATATATATATATATATATATATATTTTTTTTTTTTCACTTTATCATTGGATTATCTTGGGATTTCACTTTACGTAAGTAAGCTATTATATATTATATATATATATATATATATATATATATATATATATATATATATATATATATATATATATACATACCGGTCAGAATGTATATCAGAATACCGGTATGAATGAATAATAATTAGAATAAAGCATTTGTGAAAAAATAAACCTAAACTCAGCCTCCATATGCATAATGAGGAAATAAATAAGTCCAGACAATCACATTATTTCCTTCCGCAGTCATCAAACTAATGCATTCAAAAGTTGCGATGCAAGTGATCGGTGGTGGATATACATGTTAGTCAAATGAATGCAGGTTGTTAATTACGACACAAAAGAACAAATCAGTGTGGAGTTTCCCCGGCAGCAAATTGCAACTAAATGCTCGCTTCCTACAGATTCATCTTAAATTATTAATTATGCATAATCGAATCCATTTTCTTTTAAGGTTGGGTTCGAATTCACCACGTAAAGAGTTGTCACTGCGGGCATCAGCCTTTGATGCTGCCAATTTTACACGCGTAATGATTTCGGAATATCTGCGATGGAGTTGAAGTGTGTGTAAATTGAGATTAGAGAATGATATCTCAACTTAGTATGCTAATATCATTTTATAACCGTGGATTGGTATCGAGCCGGTTCTAGAACTGTTTTCAACACTTACGGGCAAGGTTGAAAAGTGTTAGTACGTTCGGCTAGTTTGTCTATTCGTGCTCTAACTGCCGTAAATATACTTCTACTGACGCAAGATTCAAATATGTTAGTGAAATTTATTGTCGCCTTTTTCTTATTTAAAATAACAAGAGTAGAATAACTATCTCTGTAATAAGACCTTGGAAAATAATATCTATGCATTACAGTCCATGAACGTAATTGCTTAAGTGCTTTTACAGACGCTAATTTATTTCAAACAAAACAAAATTAGTACATATAATTAACAATTGTTGTAGAAAATTCACCAATAAAATTGAGAGACTTAGAATTCAAGTATTTCAAAGGAACATAAAAGAAATCTGGAGGTCTGAAATATAACAGTCCGGGGGTGATTATTCTTTGCAATTTTTTAAGCTTTCGAAATAGTACACTATATCCACACACACACACACACACACACACACATATATATATATACATATACACATATTACAAAAGTTTAGCTGTTTTACATTATGTGTATTACACACACACACACATATATAAATATGTATATTGTACAGAAATCTTAAAAATTTTCAACTTCGCCGGAAAAGTGTTTTATTATAGGGGATAGAAATATTTGGAATCTTCTTTCATCTAATTTAAATTCGAAATCGAAATAAAAATTTAAGAAATCTAAACGATAATCAGAAGCCTAGATACTTCCAGATTCATCAATGAGCCAATTCGGTCTGACGCTCGTAGCCCAAACAAGGCTTTTCTCACTTTCAGATGTTAATTCTTGTATCCGCCCGCCGAATGGAATCCCATCTAACTGCGTTACAGAGTAAACTGTAATGATCATGTCTGTCACTTTTTGGCTTGTCTTCTGCCACATTCGAATCGAACATGCGGAACACACCCAGAGACGAAACTCCCCTCATACGTCCTTAATCCATGATTGCTACCTGCATGGCAACAAATGTTCACCTTTGAAGGAATCAGTAAAATAATCATGAGTCCCCCCCCCTTTTCGATTCCTATTACATGATGCCAATCCAGTCCTTATTTTTATATACTTATTTTTTATTATTATTATTAACAAGAGCAGCTAACCTGGATTATTTGATTCATTGAAAGTTGATGGGCGAAGTTATTCCAAGATGTGAGAAGATGATAGGTTTTGTCTGTCGAAATGTTTTTGTTAGGTTGATTTAATTGATTTTTGGTTGTGATTCGCATGATTGATGAAATCCTAAGGGCTCATGATCTCTACTTTTCTAAGTTATTAATTTAATGATTATTGTTCCAGGATTTTACAGCCATTTTGATAAGAATACATTTAGAACGAAAAAAAAAAAAAAGAAAAAAAGAAAAAAAAAAAAAAAGAACTGAAAAATGTCTGAAAAAAAGAGATAGAACGTAAAATATATTATGTTGAGTAAATTTTCACATCGATGTGCGGCTTTGTTTACTTTTAACCAGCATTATGAATCAACTTTAATAAAACTGTGAGAGTTGAGCGCAGCATTTTAATGACTACGCCAGTAAAGTTTTCCTTTTAATGTCATTTACGTGTAAGCCGTTTCATTCCAGTAAATCAGTTGTCTTTGATTGTTCTGTTATTCGAAATAGCTATTAACATATTAAACGCCTCCAAAAATGTGATATAGTTGAGAAAATGACGGTATACAAAATATTTTCTTGCCACTACTTTTGAATTCCTATGTCTGGATTGAATTAGAAGAAAATAACGTATGCGCAGAATCTTAGAGGTACTATTCAAAGACTCATACAGGAAAGAAACGACGGGGTACAGAAGAAAAACTACCAGACCGTTGCTATGATGGAGATAAGATTCTGTAAAGAAGTCTTTTATCATTGATGGGTTCGGTACGATTAATCTTTCCTACTTAAGGATGCTCCCTTTGAAAAGAGATAGCCGTCACGAGAATGTTGAACTGCTTTAAAAATAAACTAAAGATGTTAAACATAAAAAAATCATAATACTTTTTCATTAACTGTACTATAAACTAAAATTAGCAGTCAAACTATTTATCTCATGCAAATTTCAGGTAAAATTTTTAATCACAAAAATTGCCTTAAAAAATGGGTCGAAGTGTTTACCTGCTTAGGGAAATATAGCACAATTCCGTACGCTTAGCATTTTTTCCTGAGAGTTCCGTAACTCTTACATATTCATTGTTTGTAATAATTTACAGTGCAACTTGTAAAGAGACTAAGTATCTAACACAATTAAATTGTTTAAAGAGCTGTTCAAAAGTTAAATGATTTCCTAAAAGAACGGTCCATTCTTAGAAACAAACGGGACTCTCGTATGAAAATTTTATCGAACAATGATCCAATAACTGCTGTTTAGTATTCCATAAATATTTGCAACTATAAAAGAAAATTTTACTGCCTTACACTTTCCATTAATTAGTAGCTAAGAATGTATTACCTAATGAAAACTTTCATAAGTAGTCATGAATGTGTTTCACGATCCTGCTGTGGAATACGTTTCACGCTAAATTATTTTAGCATTGGTAAGGAGCAGTAATTGGTAAGTATCAAGTTACTATATTCCAACAAGCAATACACTTAATTCTTTTACATAAAGAGAAAGTGGAAATTATCCATTTACGTGTTTAGAGCCCACGAAGAAAACTGTTATGCAAAAACCAAAGTGCGCTTTTATGCCTTTTATACGGGGAACTAGTTCGGGAGTTTCTATTTATTTTAAGAACCCTGATGAATACGTATATTTATACTGTTTAGCGCCTTATTACTTCCCGACATTAGTGTTAGGTGTGACAATATAAAAAAGATTTATACGACTAGAGTCATATAGTCGCAAACGACGTATTATTATTCATTTCTTTTTTGTTTTTTGTTGATGTCTGCGTCAGCATTTGGACAATTTTTATCGCTTTTTTACAAAGCTTTCCAAGGGGTGGGGCGTGCCCCTCTTGGGAAGTGCACAGCGTTTGAGGGGGAGCCGGAGATAAACAGGCAAAGAGCAAATGACAATGCATGTTTTAAAAAACCGTCTTGTTTATTCTTATTTTTACTCCAAAACATGTCTAATTTTAATTAGAAAGTTTATGCAAACTTTACCGATAACATTGTTTTTGTAGAAAATCGACTAAATGTTGATTGTTGAAGAATAGAAAATTGTATGTATGCCGAGGAATGTGAAGAAGGGTGTGGGGGTGACGCCATCGTGAGCTATTCTTTTTATTGGGGGTTCGCAATGTTAAAAGTTTGGGAACCGCTGCTTTATTTGATATACATTTTTTATGCTGGTGTTATCAGCTTGTCAGATACATTCTTCTGAAATAACAAGCACTTAGCATAAAAATACAGTCATTTGTCTTAAATTATTCAGAATACACTCATGTCCATAAATTAAGGATAATGAAGTTCAGGCAAAGAAAGAGAAAGAAGCAAAACAAATTTGACTTATTTGTAAAGTCTATTTATTAAACAAAAAGTAAAGAGCAAAAAAGATGCTATATGTTTGACATAATTAATAAAAATTGCAAGTTTTACTCCCTTGACCAAATTTCAAAAAAGAACCTATTTACAAAAAACAGTATAACATGGTTAGTAGGATGGTTAATACGGAGTATGTTTCCCGGCCGATGCAATACAGGCCTGACAACGCCTAGGCATGCTGAGTATCAAATGATCAATCTGATCTTGGGGAATATTACACCACTCATCAAGCAATGCACTCCGTTGTAACTCGGGGGCGACCTGTGCTGTAACGTCTACTCACATTACATCATCTTGGAATCGTTGCCAAAGCCTGGAGATGACACTCTGGGCGATTCCCAGTTCCTCGGATACTTCCAGCTGGGTACGTCCACATTCCAGTCGTCCGATAATTCTGCCACGTAAAACATCATCCAAATGCCTCCTTTATGCCATAACTATGCGGTTTTTGCACTGAAAGGCTTTCACAGCGCTTGTGAACAATTTTACTTCTTTGCCACCATTCCTTATATACCCCTCTCTTACACTCTCGTCATTGTGACGTACCATCCACGCCATCTGGTGGTTTCCTGTTGCATATTCTTCTTCAAGATGTGTATGATCATTCCACAGGTGAAATTTTTATTTTAGAGATCAATTTCTGTGTGATTCTGAATTATCCTTAATTTATGGACATTAGTGTATTTTAAGTGAATTTAATGCAGTAAGTCTTTAATCACATGAATGTTCAACTGTGCTATGAGGAATTCAGTGTTGGTAAGCAGAGTGAAACAAGGACATGCCAGGAAAATACACTGCCCCGTGAAACAAAGCAACAAAGAAAAAAACAAAAACAAACAAACAAAAAAGACAGCCCCCCTCAGCAAAAAATTCAAACAGATCCATAGAAAAAAATTATCTTTATTAAGCTCTCATCTGATATAAGCTATGAGGTTTTGTGTGGAATCTCGTTGCAAAATGTACTTCCACATAATATTTTAGAATAACCACACAGACACAGGAAAAAAAAAAAAAAACTGGTGTTTTTAAGATGAAATTATCAAAACTTTGTGAAATAACACACATAAAATGGTATTTATCGTCAGGAGGTTCATTTTGGGTGAGAACTGTTTACCTTCATCAACTGCAAATAAGTTCTACCGACTGCACGAGCAGAAATTTTGACAGAGTACCCAGTGCCATCTTAGTCTAGTGAATTCGAAGTTAAGGCAACGAGGTACATTATGCGGAAGACTTGCTACATTCGCACGAAGCATAGTCGGAAAACCCTGATCTAGAGAAAGAGTTCTCTGCGTGTCCTAGGTGGACGCCTTGGAGATTGCTGGAATATTTTAAAAGTTTTTAAGTATTCCACGTATCTATAGAAAATCATTAATATTGTTTTTTATTTTAAAATTTTTATTTAATTTTTAAAAAATATAATGAAATGTGGTTTTTCCTACTTGTTACACGAAATTTGAGTTATTTTTTAACTAACATTATTTTTTAATTAGTATAAATCCCATTAAGAAAATTCTAATGCAAATCTACATTTGACATTAATTTATTCTAATTGGAAGAATACTCTAGATCAGGGATTCACAACTTTAATAAGCCTTTGAAAATTAAAGTCGATATATTATTAATAGTAAAATTTATTATTATTTAATAATAATTATAATAGTATTATTATTTAATAATTATTACTGATCAGGATCACAAAGTTTAGTTCTATAAACCTTCTGTTACAGATATAAGTCTTAAGAGTACCTACAATTTTAGAAGAATCAAAATTTCAACAATTAATGAAAATTATATTACATTATCACTAGCATCTGTTAATGGGAAATGTCGAGAATCGAATCGAATGACATCATCCATAGTTAAGCAATTTATGAAGCCATATTTAATTTATGACGTCATAAATATATTCATGATAAATCATCTGCATTGCTTTAACTATTTTTTTTTTCAAAAGTTAAAGGTTCAAATAGAGGAGGTCTAGAGAGATAAGATGATTGGTATAACTGAATAAGCTGTCCGTATGTGGTGTAAATTAGATAACTCTAAAAATGTGTTAGTCCAATGCTAGTATGTGAAAAATTAAGAAAACTACTACAAGAATCGAATCATTTTCTATCATTACAGAATATACATGTCCAATCACTGCACTCATAGCAGCATTATTTTATGTTACAGCCGTAAATCCTTCGTATGTAACTATTACCATCATATTCTGCAATTTTTTTGTGAATGCTTGCAGAAACTTACAACTTCTTCCTAAACAATAAATGTAAAAAATTGAAAAATTCACTCGTGTAAGTTTGTAACTTTCAGCCATTTTGTGAGAACTAAATCTATTATTCATAAAATAACAATTGAATTAAATAAGTGAGAAAAAATAAATAACGTTTAGGAACTTTTGTGAAGTACAGTGAAGAAGATGTTGGAAGTCCTTTAAAGGTACGCTTGCCAGACGACCCGGTTTGACCGGGACAGTCCCGGTTTGCAGACAAAATCCCGGTGTCCCGGCCGGTTTACTTCACGTCCCGGTAAAAATTAAATTTGATTATAGATGACCAAAAAAGTCTAAAAATAATCAACTGTGAAGGATTTTTAAGGATAATTACTTTGACATTTGTTTCACTGTACTGTATAAAAAGTGAGAACTATCGAAGAGTGGTGGTGTGCCAATAAGTATTGTTCAAATTTTTATTCCTCATTCAAAGTGTTTCTTTTTACTTAAGCAACTTATAAACATGTAAGAAATAAAATGTTTAAATTTATATGCTTGTGTCATTTATTAATACCCCTGGTTCAGGTTTCTTAATCAGTAACCATTCATAGCATTGAGAATAAACTATCCTCTAAAACACTCCAAAAACCCGCCAAAAGTGTGTACCCTTGAGAGGAAAATGTAAATGTAGTATTACGGCCAGGAATCTGGACCGAGGGGAGGAAATTTCCCTCCGTGGTGGACTTTCTAAGGGATCCTAACCCTTACTTACGCGGGTTCATAGAAAACCCCGGGAAACTCCGAACGGTTAGGACGGCAGACTCGACCTGGTTTTGAACCAGGCATCTTCTGTCTCCCAGTTGAGAGCGCAAACGCGTTTAGCCACAGGTCGGGCAAATGTGCCCTTGAATACCCGTGACACTGGGGGCATTCCGGTAATTATTACTACTACCCGGTTGAATATTTCAGAAATCTGGCAAGCCTATTTAAAGGCAGAATCTAAGCGCGAATGCTTTATATTTTTCCCGTTCCTTTTTTTCCGACGAATGATCAAGAACAATTAACTAATGAGCTTGCGAAGGAGGACATTTTTTTTAAGAGTTGAAATATGTATAAGTGAAATAGAAAGACCGTAGTTTGACCCCTTACGAAATGCAGGTAATTTTTCACTTGACAGAGCCACTCATGTTGCGTAATGGAGTAGTATTCGCTCTCAACCAAACGCGCACGGTCATGAAATCTCAAGTTTTATTGGAAAAAAACCAACCATTAACTTCTGCTGATAAAAATGAACGGCTTTTCGCGAAGACACGTACTGAATTACAACAGCGTCCTCTCTTCTTAGATGAAGAAATACATTTGTATCAATCAATTAGAAGCAGAGTCGGTTTAAACGAAAAGTTGTCATTTAGTAGATAACAGAATGGCTGAAGACAAATGGATGATCAAATTTAAAGGTTTTATCGGGGTCAAGCAATTGGTAAGTTTTATATCCATTAAAACTAATCTGATTTATACGGTGTGAGAAGAAAATCTCCTCTATTACTGTATTTGAGATCTTACCTTTCTTGCAATTGGTTTACTAATATATATAAAATATTTTGTATTTCTTACGATGTAAATATATTTAGTATTTTTTAACATGGGCGCCGCAGCATAGGGCAAGGGGGGGCAATGCCCCCCCCCTTGCCTTTTTGTAAGCAGTGTTTTCCCTTGCTTTTTTGCTCTTTACAACATGGTAACCATACGTTGAAGTAGTCTTTGTTCCCCCCCCCCACCTGGGAAATATTGTGCGGGCGCCCATGTTTTTTAAACAAAATAATATATAGACACCATACAGTTATCAACGCGAAGTGGCTGACAATCCATAATATTTAGCAATGAACCTCTAAACCATTTAAAATTTAATTAAATTGTTCAGCTTGTTTTAGACTCAGAATTTAGATTATTAAGTTGCAACAAGGGAATTTTGTGTATCAGTTTCAAACAGCATTGACGAGGTGCGGGGATATTTATTCTAGCTAAGGCGATTGAAACTGAGAAAGCGCATTACGTAGGTTGGTACTTCGAATCAAAATGCAAAACTACATTTCAGAGAAAGTTTCGTAACAAGTTTAAGAAAAACTCTCCGATCTGAAACAGCATTTTGGCCTGACATGAAAAGTTTTTAAATACTGGAAGCGTTTTAGACAGAGAAAGAAGTGGTTGGCCACGAAGATCGGATATAAGATTGTACAAGATATTCGGGAAGCTTACTCTGACGGTACAGCGCAACCTATGAACACAATTTGAAAGTAATTTTTTTTACGATGTAACAAAAAAATAAATAAAAAATAAATTCATGAACCTGTGAAGTATAATTGTGCAAACTACGTATTTATACGATAATTTGTCTCTTTCTATGAATTTTTTAAATGTGCCAAGGACTTTTCAGACAAACTGTATTTTGTAATTTTCTAATTTACATTGATTTTTAATGAGAAATTGAATGAATAAAGCTAAAATTTGCTAATGTATATTTTAAAAAGGCGAATCTCAGCTATCGCATATAAACGATATTATACCTAAATAATTGGGCATTGAAGGCTGGGACCGATTTTCACAACTGGTGGCCCAAGGCAAATGCTTCATTGCGATACCCCTCTTACGAAAACTTTCTTATACCCTACAAAGCAAATTTCATGTCCCACCTCAAAAAGAAGGATGTTATAACAGCATAAAAACGATTATTTAATCACTATGCAAAATGTAATGCAATAATTCGATAATAATAACATTATGTAGGATAATGAAGCTTAAATTGTATTATTAAATTTTCAATCGTTAATTTCGCTCCTTTTTTTTCAAGTATCATGTACCACAATATTTTTAAATTTACTTTTCTGATGTTTATACAACAGAGAATTTATCTATAGTGGGATAGATCTTCACTTTGAACATATTAGGAAGCTATTTCCTTTTATATGTTCTGATTGAAAATCAGCTCTATGGTTTCCTTGCGATCAGCATACATCACTACAGCACGCCTAAATGGTAAGTTTGCGCTGAATAATTGCCTGAAACTATACAGTTTAGCTAAAAGAGGCTGTGGATATAATGATAGCGCTTTAAAATATAGTAACAGAGTAATTATTACTACTATAATTTTTCATAAAATTTGTTTCTCTGTCTCTTAGTTTAAATGGAAATCAAAATTTACAAATTTTCAAACTTAAAGGGTACTTTGGGGGACCCCTTTTTCAGTTGGGGGTCCGGGTGCTTGCCCCGAATGCCCTGCCGGAAATCAGTCCCTGATTGAAAGTAATTAGTTTATTCATTCAGGTAACTATTATTTGAAAAACATTATATATATATTACAGAATGCATTTAGGTACTTGCATATACGACATTAAGTTATAATATGTTTATCTTTGATGAATTGTTAGAATAGTAAGATGTTTCAGAAGCAGGTGATCCATTTTGCAAAATCAATATTTGATGAATTTCAAATATTGATTTTGCTTGTCAATATTTGAACCCTTTCAGTCCCTTCTTCAGCATTATATGCAGAAGAAGGGAGTAGATCATGCTCTTCTTTCGGTGTAATATTACTTCTCGAACTGTTATTTATTCATTTTAAGTCACAATACGACTATTATTACTTTAGTTTTAAAAAATAGATTTTTTAGAACTTACAGCTTATGTAGACAATAGCTCATCTATCAATGTAAAACATAGGTATGAGGCATCAATATTTATTTTATTTTAGTATTCTGTAAGGTAAGTTCTGTGCATTAATGACTACAAACCATCATATGAAAACATTAGGAAGTAAGAAGAAGCAGATTTCCAATTTTATTGCAACGTTTAGTAAATAATATGGAGTTTTATGCAAAACGACATTTGAAGGGATCGTAAACAAACGAGGAATACAAAACTTCTTTTGCCAGTTCTGGATAGTTTTGATAACATATATTTGTGATGACAAGTGATGGTTACATTTCCTGCACCAATTCAGTGGAGTGATTTTGAAAAGAAAAATGTAAATCTGAATATTTTACAACTCTTATAAAATAATCGTTTGTAAGAATGCATGATGCTACTTGTGAAATTCAGAAATATATCTTGTTTCTGATGCAACTTATTTATTTTTGTTCTTGGTCATTAATTGCATATTTTTAATAAAAAGTAATATTAAAAATTAAGGTACTTAATGAGTTTTATGTGAATTTATAAATTAAAGAACTTAAATCATAAGGCAATGCTCATTTGAATTGCAATACTTTCTATTTTGTAACCTTGTGATCATAAGACATTATGATCACAAGGTTACAAAATAACAAGACAACTTAATAACAAGACAACACATACCTACATATGATACTTTAGCTATAAAAGATGATTTATTGATTAGAAATATTTCGTATGTTAAATTGTATGCATTTTAAAATTTTATAAATCAATGATAATTATTGAACTACTAACTAAGTGCCCACCAAGAATTTTCACAATTCTCGCAAAATTGCCAAATTTGTTTAAATTTAATGAAAATTCATTACTTGATGAAAGTTATGCTTATAAGCTGAGTAAAAACTTATCATGCAACAAATTTAATTTCAAACACTATAGTCATTATAACGTAATGCTCCAACCAAAAATAAAAAAAAGCAAAATGAGTTTTGAGATTTCTGGAAAATATGAAAAATTAATCAGAATCTTTAAAACACTGACGCTAATTGTTTAAGTAATCTCCTATCAGGTTCAAATTTGTTGAACGAACAAAAACAATCGTCACAAAATCTTTAAAATTATTCAAAATTTAAAACTATATTATTATTTATTTGAGGAATTCTCTGCCCTGTAACTAAATTTTATTTGATTAACTACAGATATTTTAACGTGATGCTTGAAGAAAAATTTACGTATTGTTCACAAAATCTAAAAATCTAAAAAAATTTGAAATAAAATCATAATCTATTATGTGACCATTCACGTGAACCGATTCTGAGTGATGATTGAATAAAAATGTATAGAATTTTCTCAAAGTGTATTAAAAATTTTGAAAATATTTAACACTTATTTTTAAATTGGGTGACCACTTATCATATTACCAAACAACATTTCATTTGCTTTAACAATTTTTGAATGATGCACGAACAAATATTTACACAATTTTTACAAAATCTCAAACTATCATGGACGGAATGAGAGTAACAAACGACAAACAACGTACTTTTTTTGGGAGCTATTTGGTTTCCCAGATGGTTGAAAAGGATGGAAATCGCAAAATGTTTGAGTTCCAAATAATTTATAGACAAAAGCCTTATTTTATAAATTAATGAAAAATTCTTGAAAATACCTTTTACTTTTGTCGAAGAATTCCATGAAATTATCCATATTCAAAGACAATACCATGATCACTGTATTTCCATGAATTACTGAATTCGTTTATAAACTTACCTAGAATGAAATGATTTAATTAATGAAAATTATACTAATATTTTGTACACACTAAAATAAAAATAATATTACAGAATATTTCGCATCCAGCATAGAATCTGCCATGCATTAATGTACTAAGTAAAATTAAGCAAAACTTCATAAAAACGATCTTAAGCATGAAACATGAAAAACGCGCGATCGGTATAACTTACTTTATATAGGTAAAAATCTAACTACCAGTAAAATTTGTGAATTGATTTTCTTTAAAACTTTTATTGGAATTCCATCAAATAATTTGTGAAGAGTAAAACATGCAAATAACATTTTTTAAATGCGTAATACTTATTTTACTTATTACAGTTAAAGAATTTCTAATTTGTATTTCGCCACGATTGTGTGATTTTCATAATGTATTCTAACTTCTTTTATTGAAACTTATTTGAATATTAAAATTGCTAGACATTCTGCGTTGTATTTTATTCCCCGTTCAATCCTTCAATTAATTTTTGCTAAATTTTAAACTTATGAATTGTTGGATATCATTGTTTTACACGATTGCATCTGAAATATTGAAATTCTTTTTCTGAAGATGATTAAATCGTTAAAAACAAAAGTACTTTAAAAATGCCATCACCTTAGCACTTGAACACATGAACGTCAAGAATGAATTAAAAAAAATATATATTTATTGCTTCTTTAATGAAAAGTGGCATCGCAAACTTTCATGCATTTAATATCATCAAGTAGTTTTCACTGTGCACATAGTTTAAGAATGAAATTACATTAATCATCAATGAATTACTACATTTCATTTATCAGCAACAATACTATGTTGCTATAAAATAAAGTTTCATAAAAAAAACTTCAGTGGAACGAATCAAAGCCATTTTTCAATCAGGGTGAACGTTTTGCGAGTGCGGTTTATAGAACAACAGCCAAGAAAATGTATGTAGGGCTGTGGAAATTATTTTGGGTTCGGGATTATATGTTTGTGTGTACGTGTGTGTATATCACATATTTTTCGATTTCATTTTAATTCTTTATTTTTTTTCGTTTTCCACTATCTAATATACATGAAAAATGTACACGATGGTAGCGACCTTTCGTCGGTCTGTACGTACTGTAACGTCTGAAAATATTTTCGGAATTCTGCAGAATTTAAATTTGTTATTGATGTTTACTGTAGAATGTTGTGTGTTGGAAACTGAGTCTTCATAGTTCTGTTAGAGAGGCTTAAAGCAATCTCTTTGATGCTTGCTGAAAATGTGATATGACGACTTTAGTAAGAAAAAAAGTAAATAATCATATTTATTTACAGAAGCCTTAACCTTGTAGGATTAATGTGCATGCCATACAGACCCTAATTTTGTCCCTTAAAATGGTTTTACCCACTTCATATACACCACACAAGCATACATACATACATATATTATGTGTTTGTGTGTGTGTGTGCTTGTATGTGACATTTTTAACACCGGTGCTAGATTAGAGAACATTTTCTGAAATTCGTAACCTAAGGGGTTAGGGAAGGCCCATAACGTTCTTTTCAGACATTTTTCTCGAAGAAAAAAAGAAATATCCATAAGATTTTTACTGGAAAAATACAACACTCAAGAATACCTAAAAATCAATTCCAGGACATTTTTGAAATTTTTCCTCTAAGGAGGGTAGACGGCCACCCTCCCCTTTCCTTCAGGCTTTTAATTGAAAGAAAAATAAATTACACCACTGAGTGAGTTACACCACTTGAGCCTTAAGGAGCTCATATACAAGATATCTGTACATGTATAAACATACACACACGTATTTTTTTTCAAATATTATCATACACTATTTTATTATACGGTTATTTATTTTATTTTGTTCTTTGGGGGGGGGGGGTTACGGGATATTGAGTTTGATTTGCAAACTCATTTGACTGAAAACGATTGGTGTTCAGTCAAAGGGTGAGATCGAGACGACAGTTGAAACAAATAATCTATGATTAAAAATATTTTAACTTTTTTCACACGCAAAAAATGAATGATCTTTTTAACAAGCCTGTTCTGGCAGAGGCCATTATGATACTCTGGTGAATGTTGCAGACTAAAAAAAATGTCCCCCACATCCTAAAAAAAAATCACATTTCCGGTTGCTCATCTGCTGCTGTAACGTTTGCTGAAATGTGGGGAAAAAATTACTTTTTATGGTAAGTTTTAATTCTTTAAAATTAACCACAGCATATTCATTCTTATAGAACTATCCCTAGACTCAGCTTCACAAGCTTTTCTTCAGGATTGTGTCAAAATTTCATTCAATAATATTTCAACATTTAGTGTGTAAACCTGGAATGTCTTGAATGCTATATGCTACGAACTTACACTCGCTTTGGTTCTGTAAATGTAAAAATTGAAATTCTCTGTCGGTATTGTCCATTGGAGAGATACGAAATGGAGCTCAAAGTTAACCCTTCAACGTGCAGTGTTCCCGCTCTGGGAACACCAAACTCTGCCGTTTTGACTGTTGCCAGTCACGAAGAATTGATTTGATTTCTATAAAAATAGTTGCGGGTGACATAGCTCGACGAAAATACTTTACTTTTTAGCACGTCATTTTCTGTAAAAAAATGGTCACGATTATTTTTAACAGCACTGAGATCTGCTGAAAAATGGAAGAATGCGAGAACAGCTGGATAGATTGCCCAATGCTGAAAAAAGAGCAGCCTTTGGCATCGCTCGACTTAACTACCAGCAAGATGGCGGACGATCGAAACGTTCATCGCGTGCCACAGATCTAGAGACCCTTTTATTGATGACAGATGGCTGTGCTCGCGCACAGCCATCTGCGTCAAAAAAAGGGTTTCTGGATCTGTGGCACGCGATGAACGTTTCGATCGTCCGCCATCTTGCTGGCAGTTAGGTCGAGCGATGGCAACGGCTGCCCTGTTTTCAGCATTGAGAAAGGGTTGCGCCTCAAATGGTTAATAGTAAAGCCATCAATTTCTTTCAAAATTGCCCATATAGTAGCTAACAAAGTAATAAAGATTGGTTTTAGAAGAAAATTGATAAGTTTAATCAAAAGTGTTTACTTTTTATGTTTAAATTTGTTAGTTAAAAAAATCTGTTTCAAAATATTAGTAATATTCTAAAATAATTGGATTTTAAACCTGTATTTATTCATTCATATTTTACAGAAGTTAAAAGTCATAGACATATCCAAATTGTAAAATATAGTTTATTTTATAATGTGCAAGTAATGTAGTTTAAGCATTCATAAAATTTGATTGTATCCCAAGTCACAAGTTAGTGTTGAAACCACGTACATATAAAAACTTAGTACTAAAAGAATATTTCGCAAACACTGTGAATTATTTGGCTTGGGCTTTTTTAACTTAACTATATTGTTGAAGAACGGTCATACATTTTAGACGATCCATTCACATGATAAGAGTGATGCAGGAGGCATTTTTACCACTCCTCAAGGTGAAAGATTAAAGAAGAAAAACTATCACCACAAGGCTATTACCACAGGCATCTCGAAACGCAGTAACACGTCACTTATTTCCAGAGTATTATATGGCGCTGCTACTTCTTCATATTCGGTGACTATGCTAAATGTGGAAATGGGTGATAAGACGTTTATCGTTGATTCATGGACAGAGATAGCGTCCTACTTCCAAGTCTTAGTGTTCCCCGGGTGAGAAATAAAAAATGCTCGCCAAGCACAAGAATCCTTTCTTTTTTTACTCAGATAAATGCTGAGAGGAAGATAAAATAGCGTGTGGAAGGCCCATAAAACTGCGATGACCGTTCACTTAGCCCGACTTTCTTTCACAGGTAATGCCACCTTTTAAGTCTTATCGACGTCCACAAAGTAAGTTCATCCGGGGTGCTATCGGAATTTGACGCCGTATTAGTGCTTATATTTATATTTTTTTTATCTTCATTTAGGTGAAGAAAAAGAGAATGAGAAACTTTTAAGAGATGGAATTTTATATTTTTGCTTTTAAATGTTCTCATATGATATCAATTTGACTGAAGTTAGTTTTCTAACTTTAGAAACAATGCAACTTTCTAAAGTTAGAAAACTAACTAAAAAATCATGAAACTTTTGAACAGTTGTTTGGAGGAGCAAATTACTCTCGAGACACACGGAAAAAGTTGAGACTTATCTGTGCTACGCAGTTTTACAAATGACCAACTTAAAAGAGCGCCGAAGCATTTCGTAATAACACAATAATGCGGACTCCCACAGAACCCAAGTTTGACAGAAGCTCAAGATTTAAAATGAGCGGCTAATGAAAGAATGACCCATCTCTGACAAAATACTTCGATACCACATCATTGGTGGATCCAGAGGAGGGAACACAGGGATACGTGACCCTCCCAGACACTGCAGAACATTGGCTTATTTTGTAAATTCAAATGAATTTATAAGCAAAAGTAGGCAAACTCTTTTTAGTCATCTCCAGAGTATTTTTTCTGGATTTGCACTGCCCTCCCCCCTTTGCTGTATCTACCACTGACATCGCGAACTCCTTAAGATCCACCAGCACTGTTCATGCAAATGTCTAAAATATTTGTCGACGCACTCACTTCATTTGAGAGTAAGATCTACGGCATAGAATGTCATAAAAAGTGTCTTCTCCATGTTAAAAACCTATTGACGACGAGCAATTAGAGTCTCCCCAAATTACAGCTCTTCCATGGAATAATTGTGCACGTGCGTCTGCGGAATGCATTAAATTGAATGGGCTTGTTTGGTACTCGCTATGATTAGCAGCCGAACCCTTCAGATCTCTATGAAAAAGTGCTATTATAAAAAGAAAAGAAAAACGTATGCACCGTGTTGTACGTCCATTAGAAGTATCAGTTATTAATCACTTTGGAGGGCTGTCCTCCTCATCTTGCTTTTTATTGTTCCTGTCGATTATCTATATTCATTTATATATATATAAAAAATGATACGGAGAATGCAGAGGGAGAGGAGCAAAAATATGAAGCTTAATTTAAGCGTGTGCCAAGATAAAAATATCATGTTGAATACTGTGCTGCAGTGAGCGAACGGCGAAATTGGAATCTCGTGCTTTGTAGTGATAGTGGTCAGATAAAATCAGTGTTTAAAGACAGTCATGAGAAATTATTTTATACCGAGAAAACTTTTTAGTGAGTGTTTGAAAAGTGGAAATCAGCTCTTAAAACACATTTTCCCTTATCGTCAAATTATTTATAAATCAAAAATGAATTTTTTTACTTTAAACCTTGAAACTATACAGGGTATCCCAAAAACACTGACCTAGGCTTTTATTCCTTAAATAATGATCATAGATTTATTGAATAAACTACAAAACTACATTTAAAAAAACGCAATTTTTTGGTATCGATTGAAATTTTCAGAAGTTTAATATTAATAAATTCAAAATTTAAATGTTTATACGGTCCCTGCGCAAAAAATCTCAGTTAGTAAAATGTGCTCATGCATCAATTAGATAATGCACAGCATTTTAATCTTTATCCATAGGTTCAAGAATACGTTTAAACAAAGTTGATAAGGGTTATACAATACCAACGACAGAAAAAATATAATATAATTTATGTAATCAGTGTTTTCTTTCGTAATTTGAGAACAGTTCCTGAAATACGATCTTCCTACGTAATTTTTGCTCTCCGAGAGACATTGAAAAGTATTTTCTGTCAACAAATACAATTTTCATATCTCTCAACCTTATTTTTTAAGCTATGAATTTAATAAAATGGAAGAAAAACAAGTTATGATTGGTTACAAATTTTTGCGGGCAAACGAAACCTTGAGTAAGTCTGAAGGAGAATTGGCTTAATATCAGGGCATGAACCGAGTTGAAGGAGAAATTCTTACTTAAAAATACCTACTTACTTTGGATAAATATTTTATGAAAATGATTTAATATCAAAGTTTATTTGCGTATTCAATATGCAATTGTATGCATATAATATACTACTTGCTTTAAGCAATTTTTCTATATATGATATAGAAATATTGTTTAAAGCAAGTAGTAGTGATAGGAAACGGCAAATCTAGCACCTGGTCATTTGTCCTGTACTATATTATGACCAATTTACCCTGGTATGCGGATGAGATGGGCAACCGCATTATTTTTTTAATATTATTTTTTAAATGAATTTTATAGGTTCTTTCTTACATAAAAGACGTTACCTGATATTGATATTCAAAGAACTGATTATGGATAATAAGAATGAATGTTTAATTATATAACAAGCATTTTTTATTTTTCTTCACATTAAAGAAACTATGGTCATCTCTAACGGAATTACTCTATAATGTGAACTATAAAAATTACATTTGAACGTTCTCTTTAGGTGTTTTCGTTTTTAAAAAACATGGTTTACAAATGGATATTTGATTTTTCATCGATATCATTTGTACGAATTTTGTGACAGTAGCTTGAAAAACACATAGATGTATAGCTCACTGCATAAAAGTAGTGAAAATTGTTCTGACTATTTAAAATGTTTTTCTCTTGGTTTCTTAGGTAGATATATTAATTAATATACTGCAGAATATATATACTGAAAACCAATTAATATTTTCAGAGAATTTTTTTACTGTAACAAATAACAGTAATAAAATGGTTTATCTTTTCAAGTGGACTGTGAAAATTGTGACTTTCAAACTCATGAGGGAAGTGATCTTTGAAACAACCCCTTTGACGGCGACTTCAATTCATGATTCTATCGCAAAACATGGCGCTATAACTGCCAGACCAAAGACCATCACTCTTCTTTAATAAGATCATAATTTTGAGATCAAATTATCTTGATTGTCAGGTAATGACATTAGCCCGTTGATCCAAGAACCTCCGTGTGTTGAAGGTACCTTTTTCTCTTGTATTAATGATTTCTTAGGCATTACTTAATTATTCGCTATAGTGGGCTCGTGACCTGGTTATTCGCTGAGAACATTATTTTTCTTATGGGCTTCAATGCAAAATTAACTGTACGAGGCGTTTGATTTTTCGGTTTTAAGTAGTGTTATTCTAGTTAGTGCTCAAAATTTTTTATGTCATTACTTAAATTTTACCGTATATAAATTTTTATTAGTGAGTCCTTTTGTCACTGCTTTCATGACTTCTTTGTAGTATACTTCAATAATCTGTTGACCTTAATAATCAAAGGATACCTGCATCGTTGGGGAATATTTCAAAGTGCATATTTAGGGATGAAGCATTTGCAAACAAGAAAAGCAAACGACGCACAGTGGAGTATTCGTATCAAAATCCTGGCCAAAAAGCGAAAATTTTAAATTTGTTTAAAAACAGTAATATATATGTTTTTGGATAGTCTACTAACTGATGCATCATGAGATGCATGTTTCTCGACCCTAATTCATATCCAAAAGATGCAGCACTTGGTTTAACAGCAAGTTTCTTCATTTACAGCAAGAGATTTCAGCGTTTGCTATTACTTCGTCGTGCATATTTTACGGGCTCTTTAAATTAATTTACTGATTTGAAACTTAGTATAATTGTAGTAAAATATATGTATTTTAATTATATTTATCTATTAGCTTTAAAAAAATAATATGACTTTATTAAAAAAAATTGTAAAATTTTTTTTCAAAAATCCACATTTTAAAAAGGTTTTTGAAGGGCTGTCGCGGTTTGTCACGCCTAATTTCAACTATAATCGTAATTATTACAGTATTGAGTGTCTATTCCAAGGAAAAAATGTTCCCCCAACATCCACCATTTTTATAAAACAAATATTTCTATAGCGCCATTTTTATTTTTTCGATAATTTTTTGACGGGTGATCGCAAAAGGGATACAAACATACGCGCTCGTATTTCTCATAAACTATAAATTATGTGCAAGTGTTTTGATAAAGGTATATAAAGTTTCATTTCAGTTAAGATTTAACATCAGTATTTTAAATTCAGTATGTAATTTATTTTTCTGATGTAAATTGGCTATAAGAAGAAAATTTCTACATATTCCAAAATTGCCCTTACTTAGTCCTATAAATAGTCCCATCTATTGACAGCTTACTTTTCCATTTATGTCGTAAATTGTATCCAAAGCAAAAACTCCCCAATTTTGGTTCTCAAAGGATGACAACTGTGACTTCGGGTCACGGAAGTGTGAGTGTGTAAACAGAAACACGTGCTACCTTTTTAAGTCACTTTGAAGTGCTGGCTTGAAATAAATTACTTTCTCCTCGAGCTTGGAATGAGATTTTATGGGTTTGCAAAGGGGGGCTTCTTTTAAGCAGTGCCCTTATATGATCTGCTCTAGATAAAGGCCAATGAAAAGGAGCGAGCCTTATAGCAGTGAGACCCTATTATAACTTCTTCTTCCAGAGGGACCCGATGGTGGTCTCTCTCTCTCTCTCTCTCTCTCTCAGAAAAAAAAAAAAAAAAAATGGAAGAAGGAGAAGAAAAAGAAAGTGATTCTGAGTGAAGACGAATATCAGAGTTCAAAAGAATCGGAATGAAAAAGTTAATCTTCAGAAGTCATTAGACAACTAAGATCCATATAGTAACTACATTTAGAAAAGTGAAAAATCTGAAAACTTTTATGATAAAAATTGATTTATAGATAAGTAGTATTATATTTATAAGTATTATTATAAGTAAAGTATTACATTACATATTTTTATTGTGGTTAAGGCAGCGTTTCTCAACCTGTGGGGCGCGCCCCCCAAGGAGGCGCAGAGCGTTTCCAGGGGAGGCACGAGAAAAACCAAAGAGCAAGTAATGATGCACGATTTTAAAAAATCGCCTAATTTATTCTCATTTTTAGTCAAAAATATATCCATTTTCGCTTAAAATGTTCATTCAAACTTTATTGATAACATTATTTTGAAGAAAATTCGACTAAATGTACATTGCTAAAGATTAAAAAACTGAATGTATGCTAAACAATGTGAAGGGGGGGGGGACACTACCGTAAGTTAGCATTTGTTGGGGTGGGCGAAGTTACAAGGTTGAGAACCGATGGGTTAAGGCACTGCTATTTTCCTTACGGGAAGGTTGCCTTGGCGGAGGGCTTTTTAAGGGCTCTAATGCATATTCACGTGACATCTGAAGAAAATCGCCCCAAAACTCCAGACCGTTAGATCGACAGCCGCGTGGTATTACATTTATAAGTGGTATTATACAAAAGCAGTACTTCCCAGTAAGGGACACTCCCCGGACAAGACATTTGTTAGAAACTAACTTCGAATCGTTTAGCGATATATCGCCAAATTTGGCGACAACACGCTTTTTTATATAATTTAAGACGTATATAATACTAAAAAATAAGTCAACAGTAATGATTTTAACGTTAAAACACATGAAAAATATTTTTGGCCAGGATTTTGACACAAATACTCCACTGTGCGACGGTTTGTTTTTTCTCGGTTAAAATATTAAATTTTTTTTAAAATAATTATTCAAATATATAGCATAAGAAAGATCTTACTTAAGGAATTCTTTTAACTGTAACCCCTTAACGGTCGTATTATTTTCAAGAAAACGGTCACACAAGTGCCTATTATTTTATTCCAGAAAATTGTACAAAAATAAGTGCATGTACGATATATGTATTAATGTCAAGGTTTAGGACATTTTTTTAAATCTCAAAATAAATAAATAAATAAAAAATACCATAAATAAAAAAATAAATAATTAAATAAAAGAAATAAAAAATTTCTAGGATATTGTCAACATTCAGGGTTATTGTGACTGAATATGTGTTTTCTTGTAAGCAGGGAATCATTAAAAATATATGTTTTAAACACTATAGGAGAATTTTATTAAGCTTAATTCGTAAAATTTAAATATTTGTAAAGTTTTCTTTGAACATAAGTAAAAAAGAATGAGCTAAGATTGCATAATGCATATCATAAATACGCATATTTGAGAACTTCTACCATTTATTTAAAAATGAACCATGGCATTGCCATCTGTTGTGTAAAATGAGACATAAAAAAATCCGCGCATAAGAATTGAAATGCTCTTATCTTTCTGACGTATAACATTTGAACACTATTGCCCGGCAATGTCACAGGCACAAGAAAAGAGAATTAAAAGGCTTAGCTCGTGATATTGACGGGATAGAGGATTAAGGGGTTAACGACTTACTAATTTAATTTCATTTACTGATTAGTCGGTATAAACATGCAAAAAAGAAACTGTTAATGAAATTAGAATTTTTTAACAATATATGAGAAGCAATATTAAACGTTTGTATTAGTTTATTTTTAAAATTTAGACTGCGTTTAAATGAGGCATGAAAAACCTTTTGACTTTTTATAGAAACATTTTCACATTACTTAGTAAAACCTTCAAAATTGTTAATACAATAATTTTATATTCCAGTAATAGGAATTGAAGTCACAAAATTTAGGGTTCAAAGTAGCTCATTTTTATGAAATGTCAATTTTATTTATTTTTATTAAACAATGAACTAACGTAGTTTACCAGAACTTTAAAATATAGCACAGTGTGCTTATTAATTTTCATTAAATGTATACATTGTTAATCGTGTCCGCTTGTAAATGTCAAGATTAGCAGAAAATGTACATTCTGAATAAATACGAAGGTGTTTATTTAACTTAAAAACGTGCTAAAAATAGACTTAAATATAGTTAAAAAGTCAATTTGAAAAATAATTGACAAACTTAGGGGGTACTTAACTTTCTCAATGATGTTTCTTTTTTTTCAGGAAAAAGGGTACAAGTTTCACTTGTTTACTTCCATTCTTTAAATTTCATAAAATTCTTAAAATCAGGGTATCCATAGTTTGAAACGAAATATGAAATAAGCACCATCAATACTAAGCATTTTTAACTTAAAGAATTACTGCTTAATACACTTTTATCGTTAAGATGCATTTGCATGTTTCACTTGAAGGATGGACTTAATTTCAAAAATTGTATGTGAGGTAATCACCAATAAAATATCACATGCTTATACAGACTAATAAAGTCCTCCGTCCAAGACACCTCCTCCTAGCAGGTATCCCTCGTGTAGGTTTGCCTTAACATAACACATATTTAGAAATGAAGAAAAAAATCCCAAATATTCCTCTTTCACGAAATTACAAGCATAATATTACTCACACACACAAAATGGTTCATCATTAAAACAAGTGGATAAAATGAAAAAATAAAATAAAACAGAAACTGAATTACAACGAGTAAGATAATTGTCTTGCATTTACACATTTCAAAACAAATTTTCATTTACTTAATTTAAAGTAATACTAATCTCGTATCTTCCATAATGAATTATTGTGCGATCTCTATAAAGATAACTGCTTGAATATTACTATACTGTGACGTACATAATTTAACTGGATACTGAAATGTAGGTTTCGTAATGTCTAGATATTTTCATTATATTTCTTTAGATTAAAAACCGATTCATCTAAAGAGGTATTATCGATGCTCCAACCGACATATGCTTATGTAATTCAGGGTATAAATGTTAACGATTCGCTATTCGCTGTAACCTTCGCACACAAATTACTATGTACCTCCGATAGTTTCTATAAGATAATTATAATGCCACATTTTAACAAATAAGACATCAAAATAATAAGTTGCATGTCGCTTGACAGTACATGTATCATATTTGATTTTGGATACGGAGCCTTGTATTCCATTGAGCCTTCTTTTCAGGTAGATTGGACTTTTTTCTTTTTCCTTTTTTTCGTAATAAGTCAATCCATTACAGAATGAATGACTTTAATAACGACAATTGTGTCGATAAAAAAGTAAATAAAGTTCGTAAAATGCAACTGTTCTGGAAAATTATGTAGCGGCTTGCCTTTTTCACGCATATGAATTGCACTTTTCTAATTCTACACATTTTTGTGTAATGGTCACTCTTGTATGTGCAGTCTGAGCTTAGTATTTAAAACTGACGTCTCTTAATCTCATCTTTTATTGATGAGATAAATACGGGCAATGCTGGTTGGAGCATTCACGCCATTTCTGTACTAATTCTACATTTGTCGCTCTTAATTATTCAAAAGAAATAGTGAGCTTGAACATGTGTTAAGATTGTTTTTTGCTCTTTCTTTTAACCATATTTTAAATGGTTTGAAGGTACAAATATATTCATCATATTAAAGAAACGTTTTGCAGTTGAAACAATGTACGTGATTATGAAACCGATTCCTGGCTTTAGCAGAAATGTGCTCTGACAGCTTTTGATTTCGTCTAAGAATAGTTTTTACGGTTCGTTTCTAAAACTTTATCTGTACGATAAATTCTCTAACACAAAAACTGGTTTGAAAAATTAAATTCAGTACATTTGTTTGAAAATCACTTATAAGCAAAACTCTGCACATACTTTTTGGTAGACGCAAAGATTTTCTCTTCCCTCTTGTGCAAAACATTTGAAAACTCAAATGTATATGGATGCATACACTATACTTGTGATTTTATTGAGGATACAAGTTCTGAAAAATGTTCTAAAAGAGACATTCTGTGACAAGGACTCCCTTTTTCCATCAAACAAACAGTGCTTAGTTTGAAATACCTTCAACTACGAATCGTTGTCTACGAATTTACCTCAAAATTCAGTTAATTCATTTAGCCACTACCACGCTTAAGCTAAGTTTAGCGATGATTAAGAAATCAGACACTGCTTCAGCAAATAGAATGATTTTATTATTGAAAATAAAGAAAGAACGTTTGTAGAAAAACAGAGTCATTAAAAGAAATCATAACAATTACTATTGAAATCATGGAAAAGCATTAGGATTACGCAATATTAGATCCTGCTTTAATTAGTTCCGTGTTTAGTTTATTATTTATCATTACAATGTATTTATAATCTTTTAATGATTTGAGTGACACTGTGGTGTGAAATGTGATAAACCATAGGCTAGATTAAAATGATTATCATTTGTGTATCATTAAACATCATTTTTAATAATGGTTACTAGCATAATCAAATAATGAGACACGAAACATGACTTCAGCTTTGTTAATGATATAAAAGGATTTTCCTTCCTGTTAAAATAGGAATGGTTATGATGTATGCGTGTGTGTGTGTGATGCCTTTGATTTTACCAATATGGAAACTTACGTGCTTGACTTTTAAAAGTGTGAGAAAAGAATATTTTCTTTCTGGCTGAGTAAGAAATTAATGCCCTTTTGTAACTAATATTTTTTAATGATAAAAAGAAGCAACATTTGGGGGTATAGTATTATTCGTGACTTTTAATTTCTGCATACCGCACGTCTAAGCTGGTCTGCTTTTTAATGAACTTATCATATTGAAATTCAAGATTTCATCTTACACCCTTCCAGTCTTTAAAAAAGAAGATTTCTATACTATCATTAGCTATTGTGAATAACAATGATAATAAAAAATAATGAATGTTGTAAAGAAGAAATATCAACAGTTCTTACAAAAAAAAAAAGAAAAAAGAATGAAGGATAAATAAAATAAAGTAAGTCGGTGTACTTATTACAATGCAGGCTTCAACAATATGCAAAGCCTCAGAATAACTATTATATTAGAGCGAAATAGACTTCTAAAGTTTTGTATAAAATGGGCGGACCTGAATGTTCGTATACTGTCCAGTATAACCGTGAAAGAGAGTGCATGCAGATTAGATGTATTTTCAAGGTTGTTATTACAAAGTCTCAAAAAGTGGCTGAACGGATCACGACTTTTGGTATTATTACTGGGCAAAGCTGTCTCAATTGTAGCGGGAGCACGGGAAAACCCGAAGGAAAGAATCTCGGCCCGAAGGAAAAGAACCCTAAATGGTAAAGAATACGAAATTCAAATGGTTTCTTTCTCGGATAACTTTTATGCAGTTACCAAGCGAAGCCAACTGCATACAGATTTAGAATATACTTTTGATTGATAAAAAGCAAAATAGAAATCATATTCACTTAGTATGGTATGTGGTAGTAGTAGTATAGTTTGATAATTAAGGTAACGTATCCTATTAAAAATGACTTGGTATCCATTACAGAGAATTTCAAAAATATGTATTATTTCTTCTGGATGAATTCAGATCTAGTACGTATTTGAATGTATATAAATATTCATATTTATACATTTATGACAACTTACTCGCAACTCAAAAGGGTGGTTTAAAGTTTTTCTCGGAGTCTCGCGAAATTGCATTCTAGGTTATGTCCAAAATCTTGCCAAATGATCACCAAGTTTAGACAATGAATGACGTGTCGAAAATAAGTGTTTGAAATGAATTCAGTTAGAGGAATAAAAAGCTACTCTCTTTTTAATAGAAAATAAGTTAATGTGTGGTAAACGAGTATGAAAACAGGCATATTTTTATTCATTGGCTGTTTTCTGTTACTAATAATATTAAACATGCAACTTTTTGCGTGTTACTTCATGTATAGCATTCATACTCTTCACACCATTATCCTTAAAGTATTTATCCTCAAGATCTTATATACTTTTTAAAATGCATTCGACTTTCAAAGACTAATTCAAAAGTATTCATTAGACTAATTTAAAATTATTAAACTTTATAAAGAGCTGTTTTTTCCTCATGAAGATGCGCCAAAATGGGTAGCAGCTGGAGTAAAATGGGTAATAGACTTTTAAAAAAATTGATACACTTTATGAAATTTTATTTATTTCTAATCATGACTTACAATTTATTCAAATTTTAAAATATTATGGTGAATGCAGTTAGACAGATAGATATTGTATTCCGATATCTCATTGCTGCAGGGAAAGAAGGGGAAAAAAGAGTATTTTTTTTTAAGTATAAATAGTTTGTTTTTAAATGGCTTTTCTTTTTTGGGCTATATTTTTCAATATTAGTAGGCAATATTTACAATCATTAAAAACTTAGGAGCATTTTGAAATATAATATTAACTAAGCCTAACTGTATATTATTACGAATCTTCGAGGCAACCCGCTGTTCTGGGGTTTAAAATTCGCATTCTACGAGTTAAATAGTTAAATTTTGCCTTTTGTTGCACCAAAATCGGTTACCTAGAACGCGAGATATGGAGTTTTGGGTTTTTCCATTGATTAATATTGTGTTTTCTAGAAATCTCGAGAAATATGGGTCGTAGGCCTTCGCTAACCTCACTTTTGGGGACTTATTTTTGGCACCAAATTTGGCGATATTTCGCTAAAGAGTGGCCAAGCTTGACGACATTTTGGCCATTTGGCGGGATTTTCCCAATGGGGCTTATAAAGGTGATTTCCTGCATTAACATGACATAATAGCCTAACAATGCTCTATTACGTAATCAAAATTCGTGCTTTACGAGGATCTTTCGAGAAATAATGTCTTACAGAAATTTTTAATGACTTCTGCATCATCTATAAAAGGAGCGGACTGCCCCGGTCCAGTCAGTCTTGCTTCTGCTTGATCAGAGAGCAGATGTCCGTGAAAGCTTAAAGCTTTGTATTGACGGGATAGAAGCGGCCTTTTCGCTTGCTTTTTGAAGCTTTGTTTTTAAGTGCTGTATGAAAATTCTTCATTGCTGAGTCTTGAGGAACTGTTTACGATTTTCCTTGTATGTTTCCACAGAATTTTTTCTTATGGAAGTGTTTTACTTCGTGTGAGAAATACAGCATTTGTGAAAGCTTCTGAACTAAGCGGACTGTTATAAGCACGTTACTGCCTGATTGTGATTGTGTATTGTGTACAGCTGATTTTTCAATGAAGTTCTAGAGTCAATAAAGTTCGTGTTGCATACTGATAAGTGGATTCTTTACTAGAACTTTCTACGCCTACTGGACTTAATGACGAACCCAGGAATTAGCAGAGTTACCTGCAATAATACCCATTGTACCCACCACACTAAAAATAACTTTCTCTCTTTTTTTTTAAATTCTTATTTTTTCCTAATAATAAGCTGTTTAGACCCCTTCTAAATTGACTTTTCAAGTTTTCAGAAATGTTTTATTGAAAGTTTTTTGGAGGCGCAAGAAATCAAGATGGATTCGATAAGCAAATAAAAGCTATCTTGTTTCTGAATGCAATGAATAAACTTTTTAAAGAATAAATCTTGGAAACTGATCTCTGAAAATATAGGCTAAGAAAGAAATATAATTTAGAAACAATTTATTAATAATTTAATAAAAACGCATACCTACTCAGTTTACCCCCATCCCGTACAACATTCATATCTATTTTGCAGAAAGCAGTAGTTTTTACCATTTATTTCTTATCCACTTCGTAAACATGGCCTAATAACTTTTACTGCGCCCTTTTGAATTCAATAATTTACAAATAATTTGTGCTTCTCAGCTATCATTTCAGATCTCTGTAATATATATATATATATATATATATATATATATATATATAGCTAACGTAAGACAAGATCATTCATACCTCGCCAATACTTCCCAACTCGTGACTATTTCACTTTAATCTCCCCCTCCCCATCTCCTTCCACTATTCAACGGTTTCCTTGTTCATCGAATCGTATGAAAATGAATGAGAAACACACTGATACCTTTTAATAAGAGCCCATTGGAATCCAATAAAAGATTAAAGTTCAGAAACGGGAATTTTCAACTCGCCATCCTGTAATTAGATTTGTGAGCGACAATGGACGATCCTCTCCTCCAGCACTTGACAAGTGGGCAAGGGTGCGAATTACATCATTCAAGGTCAAAACTTGGTGCTGACACCTTCCTTGTCTGTTCGGAGAAGACGGCTCTCTGATGTGGTGTATTTATTAAAACACCCCCAAACGCATCGAAAGCCATCATTAGTGTGTTATACACGTTGCGCCTCAGAAAGTTTGTTAAGGTCGTGATGGATGAGCTTCGTTACAAATGGAGATTTTCACCTTTACGACATCTAGTATGTGTTTTACAGCGCGCATAACTGCTTGTGTGAGTTACTTTGTAACAATTGTAACAGCAGGTTCTCTGAAGACTTTATTAATAGCAAAAAAAGTTTTGCGAATGATGTCCGTGCTACGTACCAGTGCAAACATCTTAATTTATTTTATTCTCATTCATTTCGTGAAGTCTGATGTACTGGGTTTTCGTACTGGGCGTGAGTCGGTTTTCCGTATCCATGGATATTAAAAAAATATCGATATTTGCATTCGTGAAAAAAAAAATGACACGTATTAGTTTTCTTTCATTAAATTTTACAGAGATCTTTTAATGATATTTTTTGAGTAGGTGATAAAATAGTGGAACTTATATTTTGGATTCATACAATTTAAAAATTAAATAAAAATCGTGATTATTACATTAAACATTAATTATTGCTTCTTGTTAATTATCCAATGTCATGTCTAAGAAAAATTATTATTGAATAACTAATTTATAAACTACCAATTTATTTTCGTTTGCCGGAAGGCGATCCAATTGAAGGGGTGCTATTAGCGAATTAGGAACAGATTGATATTGTTCTCTCAGTTGGGTGTGGTATCACTCGTAAGGCAATACTTCTAATGCAATATTATTTACCGCCTTCACTATTTGTTTGAATACTTATATGACTTTAGTAGAAAGTTTTCAGATTAGGATGATGGGATAGCAATCACAGTTCTTCCTCCGAGAGCCATTCTTCGGAATTGCCACAAATATTGCACAAAAGCAAGTACTGGGCGAAAAATATCACAGGCATTTTAGTTGATCTGCTTTCCAGTGCAATATTTGTGGCAATTTTGTGGCATGTTCTAATCAGACAGGTAGGTTGAAAAACATTTGTAATCCTTGCTCTTGGCTTGATTCCTTTATTCCTTTATTTATTTTTGGTTCCGTTGTTAAATTGATGTATTGCTTTTTGTAAAGTGATTTCCAGTTCCGACTTGTTGGTAATGATGCATTCGCAAAAAGTAAAGAATAATTAACACGAAGTCATCTATCAAATCCCCTATTAATTTCAATCTAAATGCAAATTTTCCATTATTTTATGTCGTTGATTGAATACTGCAAATGCATCGAATAATATTCAGTGAAGCTTTAAAATTCGGATTTGATCGATAATTAGAAGGAGGAATGACCTGCCCATGTATATTTCCCAGTATTTTGTAACATGGGCCTGAGAAAAATAAAATGATGCATAAACGACAATGAGAGCATATTTTGTTCCCCAATTGATCAATTGTATTCGTACTGGTTAATTTTTTCACGTGTCAGATTCATCAATATTACGTTTCGTTTGGAGTATAATTGATCCGATAGTTCCTCTTAATAGAGATGAAGCATAGTTTTGATGGATAATTTCATTTCTACTTGATTGTTTGATGGGAAATGAAGGATTTGGCATTGTTCTTACTTGGTTTAACCGTGATTAAGTTATGATATGCTTTGAATCATTAATTACAGGTCCAATTCATACCTGTGAAATTGATAACTATATTTCATATTGTGTGGATCTGGTTAAATATTAAAAATTGATTTTATTTTTTAAATTGCATTTAAAAACTATCACTACGCATGGTAACACAAAGTAAAAATAAGTGTTCCAAAATTTTCACCCCTTACTGGATTTTTCCGACCTGAGCTCGAGCAGGTAAAACGTTCCATTCTGAATTATCCCAAGAGTAGCTCGGGCAGTAGGATTTTTTTCTTTTTTCGCATAATCTTTCCCAAATTATTTCCTTTTGCTTTCAAATATTGTATTTACTTTTCTGCTTTTTACTTTTTATTTACTTTTCTTTAGATGGTAGCAATATACACGGTTTTGGAAATCTTGTATGATAATAGTGTTATTATGCTTTAAAAATGTATATTTTAAGGTAAAAGTAATAAGCTGGTGATTATATATGATAACCGGTAACTATGAATAATCACCACTAAATATGGTAAATATGATAAATTTTTGAAAGATTATCAAATTAAACCGGTTTGTTTGCATAATTCCCAACTCGTAATGGTAAATGTGATAAATGCATGACTGATTGGGCCAGTAGAATAGAGTGCAGTGTTTTTGAGTAGTTACTATTCAGAAGGATATTTTTTCGTTGGACACTATGGCGTAAGAGACTACGAATTACAATACTTTATATTTTACAATTAAAATGCCACTACATGGTTAAATCACATACATTTATTTAGCCTGAACGAAATTTGAATAAGGGACTGAGAGGTGTGAAATGAAAAAAATACAATTTACATCAACTTGTACAAAACAATCGCACATAAAAAACAAACTGAAGTTACATATAAAAAACAAACTAAGCCCATATTCAAGAGGAAAAAAACATTTTTCTAATAACGTTAAATGCTATTGCTACAAATTACTAACTATTTTAAGTTTACTTATTTAAGCATATTAGACTGTTATGACATTTAGAATTACAAAGTTTGCCAGATTTTTCACATTTGTACTTATCAGACTCGCATTGTCCCTTACAAACACATCGCTTCTTCGGTAGTAATGTTTTTGTACTTTTTTTGTTCTTTTAATATCTTGTTTCTACAACCATGGTCTATCCCAGACAGCACAGCAAACTTGCATCAAACTTGCAGCAAGCTTGATTTATCAAGTCAATAAGCTTGAAAATTTCAAGCGTGTAAGCTTAATGCAAGCTTTAATCAAGTGTTCTAGTTTACACTTGCCCAGCTTGCATTAAGCTTGACATTTCAAGCTTGAATCAAGCTTGACATAGCAATCTTAATTTCAAGCTTAAAAAATTTTCCTAAAAAAAAATTTCATAAATACACGGGGCGCCGGTCGGCGAACTCGCCCCACATATTTTACTTGGCCACGCATTTCCCCCCTCTACGCTGAAATTTCAATTTAATTTAATGTTTTCAACAAGTGTTCGTGGCTAGAATAGAACCCGGGACCTTCCGGTTGGGAGGCGAGCGTGCTATCCGTTCAGCTACCAAGCTTCGCGCAGCTATGACTAAAGTTTGAAGTGACTAACACGCCGTTTTCTGGCCAGATTGATAAGTGGGCGATATGTTTTTTGTTTTTTTATTTTTCCATGGGATTCATCAAAATTAAAATAATGTTATGTGTGATTTAGAGACTCTACTAATAGGGAAATAAACATAATATAAACTTAAGAGCAGCACACGTTTTAAAACTTTCAGTACCGCAACACTCATGAGCAATAGTGGTCACTGCTGGTCAAAATCGAGACAAACGACTGATTTTGAAATCAATTTCGTAGTATAATTGAATTTTATTTTGAAGAATTTCCATAGTTGGAAATATAGAATCCTTTTTTTTTTAACTCTATGGTGAACCACCCATAAAGTGAAGTATATTAACTAACTAAATTGTGTTAATTATATTAAAATTTATTTTAGGGCTAATTAATTAGTTAATGGAATTACTAATGTTAATTAGATGTAAATAAAACTAAAACTCCCCTCGTGTTACACTTCACAGGGGCTTATCCTATTCATTCCTTCCCCTTGCGTGTTCTAATGTCCAGGTTTTGTGCGTAATAAACAGAGCCCGATCAAGACAACTGTGGGCCCTGGGCAGAAGAAAACAATTGGGCCCCTTGCAATAACCCCCCCTCAAAAAAAAAAAAAAAAAAAAGATTATGATCGGTTCACACTGAAAGTTTTTTACATATCTTACCCATTCTTAACACAAATTTTGTGTTAAGAATGGGTTTACTTACTTAGCACAAATTTTGTGTTAAGTAATCTGAAATCAAAGAAACAGATAGTTAAACGTTACTTCGAAATGCTATATCACAGTTGCTAACATGTATGGAATACAAACACTTTAGTCAATTTTCTAAATATTTCTTAAAATAACAAATAATTGAAAAATTTTGCTATTTTTTAAAGCTAAAAATTCTCTTTACAAATGTAGTTAGTTATTTTCCTACATACTGGTATGCTGGGCAGTTGCCCTGTTTGCCCTGCTGGTAATATGGCACTGGTAATAAAATAAAACACATCTTTTACGAACTTTCAGCAAATTTGAGGAACGCTAGACAATTAATGTCCATTCTCTTTTACAGATGGCGCCATCAGCGCACTTTCGAAAGCTAAAATCAAGCTAAAGTCAAGCTTGTATTGATACGTCAAATTCAAGGACATGTCAAGCTTGATTTAAGCTTATGTGCTGTCTGAGTAATAAGTGTACCTCATGAATTATGGTAAAAAGTTCTTCAAAGTACACGTTAAATCTAACAATGGAGCTGTCTTTACTTACAGGAAAGATAAGTCTTTCAACATTGCCTACTTTCATTGCATCGTATCTTTTTAGTCTTTGATAATCTTCCGTTTTTTTCCCACTGCTTTTGTTTTTACTATTATTCACTTTTTAACAAATCATCATATCTTTCTTTCGTCAGAAAACCACTTTTTGCTTTCTTAGTATCTATAATATTAACTAATTTGGAATTAAAACGCTCAAGCATACCAGCCATTATTCAATATTTTATAAAATACGAGAGGGTAGCGAAAAAACGTCTAGATGCAACGAAATGAGAACAACTACTGAACACACGTGGTTGTCACGTGTTGATAGAAGCCAAACAGTTGCGCAAACTGAACGAATTTTGTAAAGTTAGGGACTTTTAACACATTTACCAATACGAGTAGGGAATTATGCAATCAAACCGGTTAATTTGATAAATTTTCAAAAATTTATCATATTTACCAAATTTAGTGGTGATTATGCATAATTATTGGTTATTATATATAATCACCGGTTTAATCGAATTTACCGTAACATACGTATATACATTAACCCTTTGTGGCGCAACCCTTTCCCAATGCTGAAAAAAGGGCAGCCGTTGCCATCGCTCGACTTAACTACCAGTAAGATGGCGGACGATCGAAACGTTCATCGCGTGCCACAGATCTAGAGACCCTTTTTTGACGAAAGCTGGCTGTGCGGCACAGCCAACTGCGTCAAAAAAGGGTCTGTGGCACGCGATGAACGTTTCGATCGTCCGCCATCTTGTTGGTAGTTCAGTCGAGCGATGGCAACGGATGCCCTTTTCTCAGCATTGGGCAATCTATTCAGCTCTTCTCGCATTCTTCCACTTTTCAGCAGATGTCAGTGCTGTTAAAAATAATCGTGACAATTTTTTTTCGGGAAATGACGCGCTAAAAAGTAAAGGATTCTCGTGGAGCTATGTCACCCTCAACTCTTTTTATAGAAATCAAATCTATTCTTTGTGGCTGGCAACAGTCGAAGCGTCAGAGTTTGGTGTTCCCAGAGCGGAAACACTGCGCGCTAAAGGGTTAAAATATGCATTAAAAAATTTGACATTTTTTTGACCCTGCAACTAAAAAAAAATTGAACCGGCAAGGGGTTAAAAAAGCGCTGTATAAAAATATATTATAAATCTTTTGAAAAAATATGAAATCAAAAATTTTAAAGTAAAAGAAAAGTATTAAAAATTGCTTAGGTATATTTATCTGTCATTAAACTTCAAAATTTCCAATAAAACTCTAGTTTAATTTGCAATAAAAACTAGGTCTTTATTCAAAGTGTTAAGTAAAATAATAGTTACTAATTTTAATGTTATGGCTAAATAAAATTTAGCAGATAAAGAATAGTTATAAATTTTGTTTCACACACACAAATCTAGGGGAAAAAATAAAAAGACATTTGAAACACACAGCCTTGAATTTCGAATATTTTCAGTGGTTTAAGCATTTTTGTCAATCCTAAAAATTGTGGATATTAAAAGTTCAACGAATTTAATAAAACTCGCTTTAGTCTTAAAACATAAATAAAAAGTACTTTATGTAGATTACCTGCTTCAAAATATACTTACATTTAGATTTTGTCATTTTGATCACAACGATTTTCTTCCTTCCGATTACTGTTTTGATTAATATAGGACTAAACTGAGAGATTTGGTCAAAACCTTAGTAAAGTAACTAAATCTAATCAATTCATACCCTGACAGAAATCTTCTGAAATGATGTTTTCAGTCGGGAGTTTAATGGACTACCTGCTATATAGCTCCTTCGTAATGAATATACTAGTTGCTTATATATGTACTGAGTGTCGGCACAAGGGGTTAAATACAGACCAGTATTTATGCAGGTGGCATACAGCCGAACCTTAATTCATAATAATAGGCCAGCTATATGGAGTTACAATGCCATTAAAAAGAAATTAGCAGAATACTAACAACATAAAAATGATTCCCCGCGTTTAGGTAAGCTAAAAAAAAAAAAATCAAAAAAAAATCTATTTATTATCATTAAGACATGAATGTTGTTGAATAAATATGAATCAAACCATCATTTGTGAATATTTCGAATGCTCCAGATAAGAAAATGACTTATATCTTTATTATAAAAACAGTTATCTTTCAAACAGTTCTTTACAACCATACATTGTGTGATTTAAGTTTGGACATAGGTCCCTCAAATACTAAGAATGACTTACGCACAGCATTCTTTTTCATAGCCTCGCACTCGCGTATGAGCTGCGGGCGGGCGACTGAAATCGTAATCAACAAAACAAACCCTTGTACTAAGTGCTGGTTGGGTGTACAGGCTGGAGTTACGGAAACAACTTTCTTCAGACTTAAAACTAAATAGTCGAAATTACGACTATGGTTTTATGAATGAACCATGAAGAAATAAGTACCCAGATATCGAGAGGATTCGAACAAAAGAGAGCTTATTTAGAAGGGTGCTGACTTTTTTGAAAAACTTATTCATATCTCAAATAATTAGACACGGAATATAACTAACATCTGGATGCATATTTTAGGGTTTATTAACTACTACATGAAGAGTTGATCTTGGAGTTTGCAACTTTATGATTTCGATTAGTTCGATTACTTCAAAAAACGTAAATGGGTCATTTTGAAAACCGCATCATTTAAAACTTTTCAGGAATCAATAAAAGCTGACTAATATTTTTCAAGGAATTTTTTGAGTTTATTATAGAAATTAGGCCTCAATGTATAGTATAATTTTATTTTATTAATTATTACAAATTATATATCAAACAAAAGAGATAAATCATGTCAAAAGCATTGATTTTAAAACATTTTCCAAGACTTAATGCTGTTTAAATAGTCCCCCATTCAAATCTTTTGAAACTGTGTAAGCGGTAGTTTCTTTACTCATTATGTGCAAAAAAGATTCGTGTCATATTCCTTGCACGCTTTTCGGTTAGAAAACAAAATTCGAACGTTAATTTATTGGGTGTTTCATCCTCCGAATAAATGTGTGTTTTTACTATCTTAAATACAGTCCATTATTCAGCTTTATGCCGAAGCTTGCAGTTTAAATGCTTATTCTTCAGCGAGACGCAAGAAAAAGTTTTACTACTTTTTAAAGTGGTCATAAAACGTAAGTAGGAAGGAAACTTTCAACGATTAAAATAAATGACAGCAATGGCAGGAATTTTTATGCATTTTATGCATTTTATTAAAACTTTTGCAGTGTTTGGTGTATTTTTTTTTGTTTCATTTTTTATTTTTAATGGGCTGTTTAGTCTGAAACGATAAAATAGCTTTCCAATTGTGTATAGATAAGTGTAATGTTTTTAAATCAGCTTTAACAAAAATTTGAATAAAGATGTATAGAAGATCACATAAATAGCAAGAATTATGAGCATTTAGGAAAAACAGTCCGCCATTTAATTTTATTTTTCGGTGGTGTGTTTCATTATATAATGATAAATGACTTAATCAATTCATATTTACATACATATTGAATTTTCAGTTTAATTATTAATAAGTAAGTGTGCTATTCAGTTGGAAAGGAGGTTATTTAGTCCCTCTTACGATCCAAAAATTGTTTCATTCTCGTTTTAGACTGCGTTAGTGAGTAGGCACTTCGAAAAAGAAAAATACAGCATATTTATCAAAAGGAATGCGAATACATTCCAAGAAATGTTATAAATTACATATTTTAAAGTAAAATGTAAAGCACTAATTTTTTTTTCTCTAAAAACTAGAAAGAAAAGTATGAAAGTATTACGAAATAAGCATGTATAGAAAAATAATTAACTTTTCACATTTTATGGACCCAAAAATAATTCTCGGCAGACCAGATGATATTTCATTGTTAAAGTGAGCATATTAATTCTCAAAAGTTTAGTGTTATAATGACAAACATATTTTTGGATGATAATTTTCATTAAGATGTTGCTTTGATGCATTTATAATATTAGTTGAACACGCCTTTTAAAATTTAAACAATTATTTAAAATAAAAAAATAAGATTTCATTTATTTTTCAAAATATACTGTCATTTTACCCTTTTACGTGACAAAATATATTTTAAAGAACGTAACTCGATCTGTAAAGAAAATGTAATTCAAATATTAAGTTTGTGGAATATTTTAAGTGAACCAAACAGTAAGTAAATCAAAATGTTAATATTGTGAAAGGTGAAGTAACTTATAAAGAATTTTTCACTTTTGCTCTACAAAATTAAATTAAATCATCTAAGATTTTTTTATATTTATAAAATTATTTTTAATACAGATTTTTAATTTATTCACGTATTCGTTTACATATAATGAGACAACTGAATGAAAATATTCATTTCATATGTAAAATTTCATCGAAAATAATTTACAATCATCATTAGCCAATAGAGAGACGTTTTCATTAAGAAATGTTCTGTATTTAAATAACTGCGTAATGAATAACTAAGACATTGTGTACATTTAACTCTTTAAATTTTAGTACTACGATATGCTCTTCAATTAGTACAGTTCCCTCTGAAATTTATGGAATAACAAATTCTATAACTATCATTTAGGAAAGCTATAAAATGAAGTAGCCTGATCCATTAACAGGAGACTCTCATTCTCCACTTTAATAACGAGATAAGAAAGAAGTTTCTGTAAATCATTCATCGTTACTGAATGACCAGTTTGTCATTAGAACGGACAAAGGATATCTTTTACAATCCTACCATACCAGTTTTTAAAAGTGAAATTTATGAGACAGAAATTGATTTATATTGTTAGGAATATTCTGTCGGTAAAGGATTACTTTCTGCTTGGCAAGAACATCTTTAAATCTTGTAGGAAGCAACTTAGGTAATAGTGTATTTGTGAGAGATATAGGGACATACTGACAGACAGATGGATAGATAGGACGGACGCAAAATATTTTATGTCAGGTATGGTGCTTTAAAATATTTTTTGAATGGAATAGATTCCGTATGAAACAAATTTATTTACACTGTCCTCTAAAAGTTATGTAGGTAATGTAGTGTAAGTTTTTCGAATCCCATCCTTCAAAAAATGATAGTAATAATAAAAGTACATTTGAAGTGTGCCCTTATGAAGGCGAGTTGTTTTTGCCGAAACTGCGATTCTAAATACTGTGCCACTCAGCACCGTTTTCTGAAACAATTTTTGTGAAATTTTGCTAAATTAAATAAAAAATGGAAACATGCAACAAATTCAGCTTTTCATTTCATTTAAATAATTTTTTGAGTAATTTTTAATCATTTCAGCTCGTAATTTGTTAATATTCAGGGTTGGGGCTGCTCCTAAACAGTAAAGGCCGTCCCTGACAACATTTTCCCATTTTTTTAAATCGCTGCCAACTTTTTTATTTATCATTCTATAAATTTCCAAAGTTTAGCTGGAGTATTTCTTGATTTCTTGGCTGACTTTATGCTTTAATTTACATAACTGAGCCAACATTTTGGAAAGGGGGGGGGGTTAGACGGGTTCAGGTATTATTTGCGACAGTAAATAAATAAATACATAAATAAAAAAATAAAAAAATAAAAATAACTGAAGCATGATTTTTTTGTTCATTTGCCAGTTTGCCAAAATTTAATGCAACAAATTTAGTTCACAAATACAAATTTTCTTTCCGCAGTTCTACAAGCAAAATCTTTTGTAATTTCATTCCAAATTGATTTTTGCAGGAATCTACTACTAATAATAAGGATAAAATACTGAATAATAAGGAGAAAGAAATATATTAAGTGATTTAGAGTCATGTTCGAGCATTTTCACTTACCTAAGAGCACTGAAAGATTTTTCAGTTAAAGCAAAAAATGCAACGACAATAGAGATCAGTTTCACAAGTTTGAACATTTAATTCATGAGCTCATTAATCGTAATTTACTCTGAGTCTAAGTTCTGCAAATATTAAAACATCAGCTTTTAAGTGCTAGAAAATAATCCTTTAAAAATGCAATGTAGTTTAGCCTGACATCAGTATCCAAAGTTAACTTATTGGAACAGTTTTAAAGTTACCCTAGAGCTGGAATTACAATAATAGTAATAATGTTTTGATATCAGAATAGAAGAGGCAAACTACATAGCATCTACTCATATGCAGAGAGTGCTAAACTCCCCTTGTCCCCTCCCCCGCCCATTTGGCCTGTGCCTGTCGTACAGACAGTAACAGTAGATCAGATTTTAATTACACATTAGGAACATAACAACTTGCTTCTTCAAAGCCACACATATATCCAGTATCGTAACAAGGCGCAGGCCAGGAGGGCGGCTGCCACGGGCGCAAAATTTCACGAGGGTGCACTTCCAGACTTATCTGCCTGAAGCTGTTGTTTCTCTTGGGGGGCGTAAAATAAGTCGCGGGGGTGCAAAATTTAAATATTGCGAGGGGGTCTAGTTACTCTAGCTCAGGGTGCGAATTGACGGGAGGGGTGCCGGGGATCGTCCCCCGGCTGAAGAATGTAATATCCCTGGCTAGACAAATATTAATGGATTACTGCCATGGATACTATTTATCCCCTGCTGGAGAAATGTTCAATTAATCTCTGTCCCTACAAGTTCAACAGTACCTAACGATTTTAAGTATCGGCAATAAAAATTTCTTCTTTTGTTTGCTAGACAAAGGAGCCAGTTGCAAACATCATTTTGAAATACATATACACATGCCTGATCCAACTTCTCATTCTTTAACTGGGATCAGGATTCAAAGGAAGACTTCGAAATGAACGAACAAGCACTGCTCTGCCGCGAGCCGAATTGGAGGGTAGACGTAGAATCGACATAGGCAGGAATATATATGCATAGAAAATCGGGGGTTGACTTTTGCTTGAATTTAAGTCACTTCCTAGACAGGTTGGCGACTGCATTTCTCATGTAATACTTGGTATATTATGTAAGTTGAGCAGTTACACCATCCCTCCTTTTTTTTTTAAATGCCCCCTCCTGGAGAATGTTTTCTTTCAAATGTCGCCGCCTTGATAAAATATTCAATTCGACTGCTCTAGCTACGACACTGCGAACAACAACTTGAAAAGAGAAAAGAAAAATATTAAAGTCTTAAGTAGGCTGAAGATAGCCTGTCTATCTTAAGAGCTTCATCAGTAAAAATAGTTTCGTTTTCCAAACAAGAATGGAACTATATCTCGGATGCTGCATGCTTTGTATATCCTGTCACTTTTTCCACAAAGATATTTTGATCGATTTATCGCAAACATTATTCCTAGCATATTTTATCAGATAAATCAAGAAAGGAAATGTATAATTATATTACAATAATTATTAACTTAAAATATAATTCACAGAAATCGATAAACATAAAGTGAAAATTTCCAGGATATCTATTTTGTCTCGGAGACCATTTTTCCGGGGCATAATGGACCCCCCCCACACACACACACACTCCTCACTACACGTACTACTGCGCGAAAATGAAGCAGTAAAATAAATGAAAATTTTGAGGAGTCTGGAACAGTTCGATTCTTTTAAATGTGGCTTTCCAGCATACACGGAGGTCATATCTGCTTGGCTTGTCCGACCTTGAGTTCAAAGAAGTAATGAACTCTACAAAAAATAATTGTGTTTCTGGTGTGTCCCTAACAAGAAGGCTTCCCCCGGGCGTGATTTTATCAATTTCGGGTCACAGAGAATAAGAGAAGGAATTTCTTTTTTTTTTTTTTTCCTTTTTCTTTTCTTTCTGCCATTTTCTTTTGCACTCGTCTTCTTTTAAACTGGTTTAATCACACATCAATCACACTATATAATGGTAGAAAGGATTCGAATATAAAATGGTATTCTAGTTCAAAAGTACTCAGGTATGTTAAGTGAAGCTTTCGTTTCTAATTTTCTTTTTATTTATTTCTAAAATGGCACAAATTAGTGGATGAACTTTCAATTGACTGAGTGGATCAGCCGTTTAAGTCCATTCTTCAAAAAGTTAAGTTTGGAAATGGGTAGTTTTTATAACTTGCACTCTTTGACAGGACTGTAGAGGAGAGCGTATTTCAACTCATAATTTCGAAGTGTTCAGCTCACCTGTAACCAAGTTCTTTTCTATTTTAAGTGTATGATTGTATTCTTTTCTATTTAACTTACTTCTTATAGCTTCAATGGTAGTCTTATTCGAATTATTGAAAATATACCATGGTAGTATGATGCAATATGATCAGTAATCTTGAAAATAAAATGAAAGAAAAAAAAAATAGAAATATCATGAGGAAAATTTTAATTTCTATTATGTGCCTGAATCTTAATCAATGTAATGAGTTTCATGAAAAATATCAAAAAGGGGAATAGGAATTATATCCTTTAAATGTTTTAAAGTTAAATCATAAAACAATTAGTGTTCATAAAAATTACCAAAAAAATTCAATATAATATGATCGATGACCTTAAAAATATAACATTGTATAGTAAAATGATTTTTTTTTTTTTTACTAATTTCACATCCTGGATATTTTTTGTAGATTTAATACATTTAAGAAAACTAGGGGCCAAGCCCCCCAGACTCGCTACGCTCGCTTTTCGTATGAGGCATTCGGCCCCTAATAAGGCTTATTCGTAAAAAAGACATAATTTCAACAGACAAAATCCGAAGACTGGATCAGATAGAATGTTACTGAGCTACACATTGCTTGGTTCTTGCATGTTCATTGGTACACAAAAAATTTAAACTTCACAGTACAGTAGATCCCCTCCCCCTCATAACACGGAAGATATTTTGTTATGGGAATCCGTGTTGTACGGGTCTTGAGCTATACTCCCCTTGGAGTGCGGACTCCGCTTATATTCGCTGTTAAAATTATTTGCACTCCTCAGAAACACAATGATATTTAATGTTGCAATTCAAAAGTTATATTAATTAGGAGCTAAAACGTAATAAAATCAGAACACCTGTTCCAGCTGTATTTTTAATAATGTAATACCTATTGGACACCTTGCGAATTTGCCACCCATGGTGATTTTTCATTATTTGGCGACTTGCGTACATGTAAAGTTAATAAAAGCTACGGAACAGATAAGATAGCTTGCCACCAATGGCGACTTTTCATTATTTGGCGATTTACACATGCTCACAACCGATAATTACTGTTCATTTAAAGTTACCGGAAAACCGTTATCCATATTTTCATTTACATAATCGTTTGCAGATTGGCGTACTTAGCACCACGAATTATACCATCTCGTCGCGCTAGCAAATATCCAAAGTGCAGTGTAACTGCTATAATAGCATGGTTAACGCCGCCAAATACTTCTAAAATAATTCGATTTTCGAAATTTAAGTCACCTTAGCAGGTTCCTTGGAATTTTTCGAATCTGTGGGCACCTTAGTCGAAACTTAAATCCCCACAGTTTAGGAGGAGATAGGCCAACAAGCTTTGACAGCGCCAGCGGCCTTTACTTCTTTTTAGAATAGAGAGAAAATCAGGCGAAGTTTTGGTCAGCTATACTGACATACGAAATACGTAGAAGACCAGAAACACTGACATACGGAAAAACGTAGTTACTTTTTGGCCAAACAAATAGTTTGAATTTCATTAACAGCAATCAAAAATGGGAAGTTATAAATTAAAAACTGAGTCATTTTAATATAAAGTCTATCACAAAATTTACGTCATATCAAAGTAAATTCGCAATTTGTGCGATTCTACTGATCAGTCATTCAGTAGAATGATCATTTATATTGATCTACTGATCATTCTAAATCACTCTTCGAGGTTAAGCATTTAGACATTTCCCTTGGGATTAAAATAAAAAATCTGGAGTGACCTCACTCGTCTTTTCGAAAACTTATTTTCATTAAGCGTTTAAATAGATTTCAATCAGTGAATAACTGAACAAAAAGCAAAAGAGAAAGTTACGATGTCGTGTTTGAATCTTCCCCCCTAAATTCATACAATTATGCCATTAATTTAGCATATTAAAAAAATAATAATTCTTTGGTACTCTTTCACCAATAAACTATGCGATTTTCTGGAGGATTATAAGTATAAATATTTTATCTAGGCTGAAATGTACACCACGGGATCCCACATTCCCGCTGGTTTGACATTTCACTCATCTAAGATTTCATTTCAACAGAGAAAAGTATAAAACATTAAGATTTTAAGCACTGTCAAGTTTACCTTTAATAATAATAATTAATCTTATTTGATAACTAATACAATAACTTACAGAAATATGAAAATTATAGACGTAATATTCAGAATAATCCTTACTCACTGGCAACCAATTAAAAAAAAAAAAAACTTTTACCGCCATTATTCCAAAAAAGATTTAAAAGTTAAGCACAAGAAGGCGAATACCAACTACACTGTTTGTACGATCCGCTTGAAATTTTCCATAATTATGTATAAAAATATAGAAAACAATCTGCGCTACTTTGAAGATCTGAAAATCCACCCGATCCCTGATTTTTAAGAGATTTTTTGCTATTTTCAATTCTATTTTATTTCCGAAAGTAAAAAAAAAAATATATAAATATTCATTTGCGCGATAAAATTTGCTGCGTAATCGATTTGACGTCAAATTACGCGCAACAAAATCACGGTTTTCAGGCTTTAAAGGGAAAGTTGCGATTTCAGTTCGTTTTAAACAGTTTTTACAGATAATGTAGCTTAATTTATTTTCCATTGAAATAATCGTCTGCTGAAGCATTGGTATTAGAGGGTCTGTTTGCACAAAACAAAATCGTTCGAGTGCGAAATATTTCCGCACGTTTCCAGAAAATCATGAAATTCGATTTAGGTGTATAATAAATTCTGAATCTGAATATTTATTTTAGGTGGACGAAGGTTAAATAGTTTGAGAGTAGACGTATTTTCGTTCAATGGTTTTTCTTGCACCCGTAGTAATTGCCTCCACAACGGGCTTTGACTTCTAGTATAAATTTCTTTGTTAGGGATGGATGCGAGAGGAAAAATAGGCATCTCGCGTCTCGCAAAATCCCTATATCATAATGTTAAAAATGTTTGTCTCGTCTCGCAAAAAAGCTCCAAATCTCTGTCTCGTCTTGCAAAAATTCGTCTCGCGTACATCTCTGTTGATAAAAACGTAAAGAGTCACTCGTTTTCGTAATCTCGACCTAAGTTTGAAAGAATACAAAAGTACTTGACAAAAAGAATATTTTTTTGTTGTCGTTGTTTTTTTGTGTCGTTGTATGGAAACCTGAGGGAGTCATACATTTTTGTGTGGTTAACTGAAGTTCCCCGTTTAAAGACATCACTGGCATGGGCTCCCACATGACTGCTTGTGTGGGGGGCCATGTCAAGGGTCCTGCCCCAGAAAGATGCCATATTTAAAGTGGAAGCACTTCTGCGTTATACCAGTACATACATCATACCAGTATACCAGTACATGTAAATCATAACAATATGGGAGCTAGGGTAGGGAACTGTGGCCCCTCCCTGCCCACAGGTATGGGCGCTCATGATCACTGGTTCTTCATCTTCTCATCACCGTTTTCATCACCGTTAGGCCGCTGATGATTTGAAAATGAAATCAACGACTGTTTTTGGTTTTGCGGGATTCCGGGATCAAGATTTACTGATTTGGCTGAAATGCTGGATCCCACGATAACTATTTGCTTGACGAATTTCAGATGAGTATTTTCCTAAAGTTTAAAATTAATTTAATAACTGGTTATAGAGATTTTAATGCGAGGTTGAATTTTATGCAAAGAAAATAATTCACGAAAATATAAAATTCTTAGGTGCATTAACATACCGTTATTTTCTTAGTTGCTGAAAAAAGATTTAATGAAAGACATAAAAATCGAACAAGTCCAATCAATTGCTTAATAGTCATGATTTAATTTTTCGTAAAATAATTAAAACCCTGAATTTAAAAAATTAAAAACTAAAGTGTACACTTTTTATAACTGATTCGTGAAGTGTCAGTCTAACTTTGTCACTCCCACTTTGAGTGTGACGTAATTTATAGAAGCCCCTAAATGGAGAAGATCGACGAATATATATATATATTTTCCTCTTAAATACGAAAAGGATATACCTGTTACCATGGTAACGAATACTTCGTTATAAATTTAAATACAAGTACTACTATAAAAGAATTTTTTAAAAGTTTTTTAAAACAATGAACGGTTACGAAACTGTTATAACACACAATAAGCAAGGATAAATAGCTGTCGCATTAGCATTACGTCACTTGCTCCTTTTTTAAGCCTTCAGTATCAGTATCAATGTAACATTTAAAACCCGTCCATTGAGTTATGAAAAACCAAGTAATTAATTCAGTTTTGAAGGACAAGATGACGAGATTATGCTCAATTAATTGCTGAATAAATTATGCCGGTATGAATATGAGATATGTTACATTGACTTCAGTTCTGTGACATTTCGTAACACATATTATATTGTGTCACTTTTATGACAGATTTTAGTGAAAAATAATATAAACAAAGGATCGGAGATTGAAAATGACTAGCTTTTTTAAAGAAGAAAGAAACGAACTTGGGATAGATAAGCTAATAAAGAATGTTATACGTATATAATATACATATGCGTAAAATGAAACATTTTTGTTTTTAAGAACTTTTTGTTTGTTTGTTTGTGTAACATGTTTTTCGGATTTGTGTTCTTGGCCCGAAGCCCGCCAGCTTATAAATCCACGTCAGAAGAACAACACATGTGAGAGTGCCCTCCGTGGGGGCATTTAAGAGCTATTTACATTACATAGAGGGTTCGGCGAGATGTATGGCTACATTCTTTCGAAGGACTTTTATCTTAGTTACTGAAAGTTAAGTTCTTTACTTATTCCAAGTACACATTTTCCAAGTACACACAATAATGGCGTCACTCAGCAAAGCAAAGCTGGGGCATTGTTCTGACACTTCGCTGGCATATGGCGTGATTTCATTGGTGCATTTACTGCGGTTCCGCGAGCTCGCGCGTGGACTGCCAAAGTTGCAAAACGGAAAAGAACAGTGGGCAGAGCGAAGACTGAGCGTCACATTAGAGCAAACGAAATGCACGAGAAAAGCAGGGGGGGGCGGCATTTATTAGAGGGGGTCGTTTTTGCATTTTACGGTAGTAATTATTAGAAACTGAAATAGGAAATTTAACCATTAATCGAATGTATTTGTGAGTATGTGTACCTGGTCTACGATCCTAATTCGCGAGCCTAACGGACGGTAAAGTTTAACCTGAGGATCGGCGGCTTGGAGGCTAGGGACCTGCCATACTACACGCCAATCGCCAAAGCGTATGGTCGCGGGTTCGATTCCCACTCATACCCTGGTTGTTTAAAACATCCGTTTTCCCTGCTAGTAAAAACTTCGATTGTATTGTGCTGTCCACTTTACACGAAGAGGATTTAAAAGTGAGTTCTTGAAACCAAGCCCACAAGTCTGAGAACAGATGTTCCAAATACAACAACAACAAGTTCAACCTTATATTCCGTATTGGGGAGCTGACTGCTTCGCGTATATGCGCACCTGTCGCTGTTGCCTTCTGTGCGTGTGGCTTATTTTCCAGTTCAAAGCCTGTTAGTCCATGAATGTATGTGCCCTTGGATGTCCAAGTATTGTGAATTTCTTTTTCTTTTTTGTAATGGGCGAGCACTTGGCTATCAGTCATTCGCCACAACTAAGACCCGAAGCCGGTCTCTTTATTATGGAGGCACCTAATAGGTGGACCAGCATAGCATTGCCTCCTATGAAGGGACAGACACCCAAGGCCATGCCGGGAATTGAGCCCGGACCCGCGGTGTAGTAAAATGGTTCTCTAGTCATAATATTGTGATTATTTCAAGATACTATTTGCATCATATACACCCTCCAAAGAAAGTATTCGAGCAAGAGAGAAATTTCCTATTTTAGATTTGCAAATAATATTGAGTTTTTGAAAAACGCACAACTTGATAGAAATATGGAAAGTCATGTTTATACATATCCTAATACATATTCTATGATAAATAATTTTTAATATACGAAACCAACGTAGGAAATTTCTCTCTTGCTCGAATACTTTTTTTGGAGGGTGTACATCACAAAGACAAATTTCTACTTATTGTTGTACTTGGAACATTTATTTTCAGATTTGTTTGCGCGTAAAACGCTTAAAAATACTTGTCGAATAAAGTATACAACACTGTAAAAGTGTTTAGTAGCACAGGGAAAAGAAATTTAAACAACCAGAGGATGAGTAGGTATCGAACCCACGACCGTACGCCTAAGTGATTAGATTACAATTTTAACCTCTAAGGCTGGGATGCAGACTCTCTAATGACGGTCAATAAACCAGTTTATTGACAGATTCCAGTTTTATTATTGGTTTAAAAACTGGAATCGGTTAAAAAAAAAATGGTTTATTGACCGTCATTAGAGAGTCTGCATCCTAGCCTAAGTCACCAAGTTGTATCCAGGAACAACTGAGATGAAGACTTTGACATAGTCAAAGATTCCGAAATAAACTCTCTATCGCAAATCCCATATTGTTTTGTTCTCTTATGATAAGAAAGATGTGTTTTCGTTCGAAAATATGAAACGCGCTTTCTAGTAGATTGCAGAATTTTGCGCATATACTTTAATACATCCATCACACACGTCAAATATGCATTAAAATGTACACGGCTCTTAAGTTTAGATTTTATTCATTTATTTTTAGGAGGGTAGGAATTTGTACAAACAGTTTAGATGCAGCCTCCTACTTTGTACGAAGGCGTAATGATTCATTGAAGTTAAACACAATCTTTTTCGAATTGAACTGCAGTGTCCGAATCATGCATTATAAATGAAACATTACATAACGTGTATTCGAAGTTCCATACACTATATACTTCAGCATGATTAAGAGCGAAATGCATTCAGATTCTTACTCAAATTCAGTGCAGCCCGTAATAGATGAATTATAAATCATCTATTACAATAAGGTTGATTAGGTTCTTTTCTTTCCTTACACCGACATGAACGTTTCCCTCTCGACTCCGCTGTACGATAAGGAGCTAAATATGTACAGAACCAGCACAGCACTGATGCAGCCCTCCGATGCGGGTGCATTATAAATCATCCATTACCCAAAACGGGGTAAGGAAGGATGACAAATTTTCTGCTTCAGTCACGACATTCAGTGATTCTATTTAATGGAGCGTCATGAGTGACCTGCCATCTGAATTATGAGCCTTTTCTCGCACACCTTTAATATTTCAGAGACGATGATGAAAGGCTGCGGTCGCAGATCAATCTTGAGGCATCTGTGGTTTGAACAGATGATTACCGTGTTGGACATTATTTCTCGTCAGTTCTGGCTACTTTGAAGTCCTTCCATATTACTGTTTAGCCTGCGGATTTAGTACTATTACACATATTATACTAAAATATAAAAGTAAGAAAATGTAATCAGACATTTGCGTCATAATTTCTAGCCTGACGTTCCCATTACGTGACAAACATTACAGATAATGGCTTATCTCTACATGAAAGTCAGTGTTGTGTTATTGGCTCACTATAAATTCTAAAAAGACTAAGTTCAGTACCATTATATAGTACCAACTCTCTTAAAGATTTACATATCAGCCGAAGTAATCGTTCTTTTTCAAATGTAAAGTTATTTTCATATCAAACTCAAATGCAAAAGATGTTTATACTCATTCAAAATTTCAAACCGACTAATGTAACGATGTAACAAGCTTTTTCAAAACTGAAAAATCACCAAAGTTGGAGAGAGGATGCTGTATCAGAATTTCAATGCATCCAAGATTCTTTTTCTTTTCTTTTAACGCATTTGGGCGAAATTTCTAAACCAATAGGTCTAATAGTGGCTGCTTTTTATGTCATTAAGTAATAGGTCCTGGCTGTTATGAGATGATTTTTCAAAATACCGGATAACGCAAAAAAAGTTACTTTACTTAAAGTATCACACTTAAGTTTTGAAGAAAGAATTTTAAAGCGCTTAGTTAACTAAGAAAACGCGACAAAAATATGATGGCGGTCATCTGAAAATTTAACTTGCTAAAAATATATTAATTTGTTGGTATTCTTAACCTATCTGGAATTGTTACAGTTAAAACGTCGGTTGTTCTTATGTAAAGTAACTGTCACAGTTTTGATAAAATAACTCTTAACCAAGCGAAGACAGTTATTAAACCTTCATTAATCACACTGTTGACGAATCTTCATTGAAGAAGACGAAATGCTATATCTAGTTCATTTCCATATTAATGGTTTGAAGCATTCCGAATTTAATATTTATACTTTCAAGCTTTTTTCCGCAGCAAATATTCGTGTAAATTTTTAGATTATTTAGGGCTGTTTATATCAAAACTTCTCCGAATAACTTAACAAATGAAGATTTGTAGTTAAAAAAGTAGTTAAGACTTTTTAAAATTAAAATTAAAATTCTTTAGATTGAAAATCTAGGGCGGGCACACACACGTGTGTGTGTGTGTGTGCGCGTGTACTCTATATGCATATATACCCTGTATGTATACATAAAATGCTCTTGTGAGTAGAAAAAATTGAAAGACATTCAGATTTTCATATTTGACTATCCGTCATTATTAAAGTTCATTCGAATGAGTTATCCATTGTACAGAAACTATAATTATAATAGTGCATCTACTATTTTCAAGAGTAATCAAAAGCACTGACATTTACCAACGTGCAGCTTCTTCGTTTCTCTTGGAAGGAATCCAAATTTATATTATTTTCAAAAATCAATCATCATTGACAGCTCCACGAAGCATCTAGACTTTTCACTGGCTCCCTGATTAATGGGGTTATGGGAGACATTGTTGGCACGATTGATTATCAGATTAAATTACTGCTCGTATTTACACTTTTTCCTCGGGTAAAGGAGTCAGCTTTATAATGCAGGCAGCCTAATCCTGTTAGGGCTACTTAAATGATCAGAAAAAGTTATGGTACTCTGGAATGAGTACGTTAAAGATCTTGTGAGTAATTTATATATTATATGAAGTGAAAACTCTCAATAACGAAGTCTTCATGCTGTGAATATCTTTATATAGTGATTTTTTTGACTGGAACGTAAAACCGACGATTTAATAATAATTAATTTTAGTATTTAATAATAAGTTTGCTGCGCACTGAAATCGTTAACTAGTAGGGACAAAATATTTGATATAAACCGCACCATTAATTTTTTCGAATAATAGAATCGATTGATTTAACTGAAATGAATTAAAGTATTTCACTGCCTTTGGAATTACAACTCCAGTTTTGTTGATTCTCAAATGACTAGCGGTAATTGATAAACTTGATCTATTAAGCCATCTCGTTCCTAATTCTACATCTTCGAATAATATGCATGCCAAATCTAACCTTTCCTGTTCTCAAAGAACTCAACACTAAGCCTTACTTATTACTAAAGCTGAAAAAAGTAGTCAAACTCTTTTACTTGCTAAATCTTCTCATATTCCAATATTAATATCATGCCAGCCACTTGTAATTACTCCAAATTCAATCCTGATCCTTATAATAATCATCTTTCTGAAATTAAACGTACACTTCAAGTCTCTATAATAATGAATGATCAATGAAAACACTACACTATTCCTTCTACAGCTAATTGGGTTCATTTTTATGCCCTTCCAAAAGTTCATAAACCTTCTCTTGTCTTTCACAGTCTTGCTTCTATATTCGTATTGCCTCTTTTAATTCCGCACGTTTTTTCTCGTTTACTTTTTCACTCTTAACTACTAGTAATATTCATACTGTCAAAAATTTTATGTAAAAATGCTAATTGTAAAATGCTCTCTCATGATGCCAAATCTCTGTTTCTAAATGTTTCTGTCCAAGGTGCAAATAATTATTTAGAAGGGTGTTTACTCGAATTTCATTATTCTTCTGTTTAAATTAAGGTGTTTATTTCTTTAGTAAGCATTTGTATAAATGCATAGAACATAATACCTCCTTTTTTGAAGTCTGTAATAAATGGCATTCATTTTTAATGGTTCGTTCTATAAACAAATCGAGGGTCTAGTATCGGGTGTGGTGAAGTGAAACAGCAGTAAAATATAATTTTGAGACGGTTCCCATGGGAAGACCACACAAGTGGACCGTAAATTAGAAGAGGCGCCAGGCAATGGACAGTCTGGACACTATAGCACAATGAACTGTCAACGTTAAAATATTTATGGCCGAAAATATTTATGGCCGAAAATGATATGCAAATTTGGCGGGGTATATTCCCGAATGATCCACCTACATGTCTGGGATTCGACGAGAGGATGCATTAATTCCCCGAGACGAACAAATCAGAAACTCCAGCCAATGATGTAAGAGGGGGTAAGAAAAGAGGAAACAACCCCGTGGGAGAAGAAAAAAAAGACGACAGAACGAGTGTGCGAGAGAAAAAGAAGCAGAAGAGAGTTTGAAAAAGGTGTGAACGGACTTAAAAAATCAGTGTGTGCTTCGAATCAATATGATCAAGTTGTGTTCTAAAGAAACATGGAATCAGAGGCCAGATGATGGCTTAAGAGAAAGACAGCGGTTCCAAGAGGGCACGCGTCGATCGTGTCTTGTGTAAAGACGGCTACCTCATCAGAATGGTGAATATTCCCAGTAATCTATTTATTATTTGCGTTTCAAAACTTTTGTGGATACCCCTTATCCTCCAAAACCACATCTCCCCCAGACATGTTTAAGTTTAAAATTATGTCAATATCGTCTGTTAATTAATATTAGTGGAATGACTAAGAATAAATGGTATTTAGTTGCAATTCATAGAGTCTTTAGTTTTTTTAGTGTTTTGGTGTATGTCAATCATTTTTCAATTTTTTCAGCATAATACTAGGAGTACTTGCCAGGCAGGTTATGCGCGGCATAATACCACTGTACGATCATCTTAGGCTTTAGTTTTCCTCAAATTTTAACCAATGCTGTACCAAACCACCACATCGGGTATAATTCACTTACGTCTTTTTTATGTTAGATTTATATGCATTATTTCGAAGGGAAAGTTTTAAAGGCAACAACTTCTTGTGTTGGATAAGATTTGTTGACAATACTGTGGTTCTTGTGGGGGATTCCAAATGAAATATTTCTAATTTACTTTCTACCGTTAACTCTAATGATCCATGTACCTAGTTCACCTTAGAAGATTAGTGCAACAATTTTTTAACTTTTCTTTATGTTCTTGTATCTAAGAATTTTAATGATTTCGTGCTTCGGTTTTTCATAAATCTTTTCCAGTTTTTTAATTCATCAAACCCTCTCTAAACATCCTTTCTATCAAAAACTTTCTAACATGTACGTTTATTGTTCTACAAGTTTGTTTACTGATTCATCATCTCTTAAGAACCTAAAATCCTTAACTTTATTTCGTGGATTCAACTTGTAAAAAATTATTGATATCTATGTAACTAAAATTAGACTTTTGTCTGTACACTTATTGGAATTCGAAAATTTTGCGATTTCTATTCGTTTCAAGTAATTTAGGAATCCAGTACGACTGTCAAAGAAAAGTTTGTCTGTCGTTCTATCATTCTGTCGGAGGACGCTATATTTTGTTCGGCATCACGTAAACATGACTTAAGCAAATGAAATGAAATTTTGTGACATGATAGGTGAATGCTCTAGTAAAACTATGGGCGCCGAATTTTTTTGAAGATCATCAGATTTTGAGATTTTGCGAAAGTCGTTTCAAACTGCGTAAATCTTTGTTTGCGTATCACTTAAAGAGGAGTGTAGCGAATGAAATGAAATTCGGCGACATTGTAGGTGGTTGTACAACTTAAACTAAAGGTGTGGAATTTTCTTAACAATTTTGATTGAGATTTTGTGAAATTTGTTTCAAACTGTGTTAATATTTGTTGCACATCATCTATTAACGACTACGAATAAAATGAAATTTCGTGACATGACAGGTAGTCACTCAACTTAAACTATAGGTGTCAAAAATTTTAAACATTTTGATTAGATCCTGAGATATTGCGTTAATTTATTCAAAATTTGAAAATATCTAACCATCGCGTAAAAACCCAGACAGCACATAAGCTTAAATCAAGCTTGACATTTCTTTGAATTTGACGTATTAATACAAGCTTGACAGTTCAATTCATTTTAAGCCTGCAGCAAGCTTGAGAAGTCAATTTGAACTGCCAACCTTGAATACAACTTGATTATAGCTTGAAAAGGAAGCTTCGGTGATGGTGCCATCTATCGCTGGACATTAAATAAAGAAAAGTTCGTAAAAGTTGTGTTTTATTTTATTATCGCACAAAACCTGGACATTAGAACACGCTAAGGGAAGGAATGAATGGGATAAGCCCCTCTGAAGTGTAACACGAGGGGAGTTTTAGTTTTATTTACATCTAATTAACATTAGTAATTCCATTAACTAATTAATTAGCCCTAAAATGAATTTTAATATAATTAACACAATTTAGTTAGTTAAACTCATGGATCAATAAACAAGAAGTTAGGAGTTTTTGAAAACGTATGGTATGGCCATATATATATGCTTATCACAAAATATCCATTAGTTAACATTTTTTATTTCGTGATGAAGTAAAGAAAATTTCGAACTTTTTGGTGGATCAAGAAATTTTTTTGGAGTGAGAAACTTTGCTCCCATGCCTCGTAATTGCCATTCCTGGAATTTGCGCACCCATGCGATAATAATACAAACGGACTAAAAAAAATATTAAAATCACTTTTAAATACATAGTCTTGTTCTAAATAAGTATAAATAAATAGGTAATTTTTAATTCAATTTTAGTATTCTTTAAAAATGTTTTATTTTTATGTCGAGAAAATGCAACAGCAAACAAAAATAAGTTAAAATGCTTGTGATAGTAGTATGGGGGCCCCAAATTAACCTCTTGCCCCGGGGCCCCGACCACTTATGATCAGGCTCTGGCCGCCACAAAATAATTTATCATCAGTCATAAATGTACTTGACCATAGAATTAAAAAAAAAAAGATTCTATATTTCCAAATATGGAAATTCTTCAAAATAAAATACAATTATACTACGAAATTGATTTCAAAATCAGTCGTTTGTCTCGATTTGAGTCGTCGTTTGTCTCATTCTACACAACATGAGTGTTGCGATATTGAAAGTTTTAAAACGTGTGCTGCTGTTAAGTTTATATTGTGTTTATTTCCCTATTAGTAGAGTCTCTAAATCAAATGTAACATTATTTTAATTTTGATGCATCCCATGGAAAAATAAAAGGAACAGATCAACATATCGGTCACTAGATCTCGCCAGAAAACGGAGTGAACAGTCACATCAAACTTTAGTCATATCAGCCTCCCAACTCAGGTTGGCCGAGTGGTTATGACGCGGGCCTCCCAAAGATACCGTGTTCGATCCTAGCCCCGGACGTTTGATGGTAACAGATTAAGATAACTTGAAATTTCAGCGTGGAGGGGAAAATGCTTGGAAAGATAAAATATGTGGGACGAGTTCGCCGACCGGCGCCCCGTGTAATTAGGAAAATTTTTTAAGCTTGAAATTAAGCTTGCTGTGTCAATCTTGATTCAAGCTTGCTGTGTCAAGCTTAATGCAAGCTGAGCAAGTGTAAACTAGAACATTTGTTTCAAGCTTGCATTAAGCTTACAAGCTTGAAATTTTCAAGCTTAATTCAAGTTTATTGACTTGATAAATCAAGCTTTCTGCAAGTTTAATGCAAGTTTGCTGTGCTGTCTGGGAACCACTGAAACGAATGAAATGACATTTAGTATCGACAGAGGTGGTCGTTTAAACTATAGGCTACAAAGTATTTCAGAATTTTTTATAGACTTTGTCAAAATTGAGTATATGTGTGTTCCACGCGTGAAATATGGCAGTGGAATAGAATGAAATACGGAATTATGTTTGATGGCAAGTTAATTTAAACTACGGATGGCAAAATTGTTTTAAATATTTCATAGATTTTGAGATTTTGATCGTATAAATGTTTCTTCTCGCATCCCGCAAAAACAACATAGGAGAATAGAATGAAATTTAGTTACACGATCAGCAAAGACTGAAACAATAATGTCGGAGTTTATTTAACAATTTGAATACATTTTAAAACTGTCAAAAGTTGCATTTCCCCCTTTTTTTTTAAGTGGATCGCTTTAAGGAGTCTTGTAGGCAACATATTAGTTGGCTATTCAGCTTAAAAAAATTTAGTCGATATTCATATAGCTTTTATGAAAACTGCGCAAAATTTTCTGGGGGTATAATATTAAAATATCTACAGTGAATCAAACAAAATTTAGCTACAGGCGATGATTTCTTGACTTTGAAAGCTCATTAAACTAAAATGAAATCTTAATTTTGAAAATAAGATGTTTTCTCTATTGACAATTTCACTCAACACTTAGTTACTTTCTAATCTGTTATATTTCAACAATACACAGAAGTTATAACTTTGCTTTCTATACTTTTGCTAATATGCTACTGCTTTTCGGAAATATGCATTACATACAAATACCTCAACGACGACGGGTACTTCAGCTAGTTATTGATAAAGCTCTTTAACAAGTTTAATTCTTCCTCTTCTCATCATCTTTATGAGGAAGCTAACTTTAAACTTGTAGCTAAATTTAGTCTCATTTCAGGGATCTCATTTCTACTAAGGACTGGAGTGGGATATTTAATATACCCCTTGTTAATGAGGTTTGGATTGCATTCATCAGATCAAAAGAGTTCGCAAATTTAGGCTCAAAGAGCATGAGAGGTAATTATCTAAGCAGAAACTTTAAATGTCGGAAATCTCCTGTTCTCCTTGTTGGAATTCTAATCATCGTGTAGAATTTTGTAAACCTAAGATCAGTGCACTAGCTAGTCTTTTTTAATTTCTTCGAAGTTTATACCCAATACATAAAGGATAGAGCCGTGAAAGACGGTTCTTTCATTACTTTCGTTTTTTTTTATTGGAAACAGTCTCTGTAAACTTTCTTCTCCAGTCTTCTCCCCGCCCCCCCTTTTTATTTATGTGTGCGTGCGTGAGTGTCTTGTATATATATATATATATATATATATATATATATATTATATATATATATATATATATATATATATATATATATATATATATATATATATATATATATATATATATACAGTATATATATACTGTATATATATATATATACAGTAAATGAATAGAAAATAATAATTAAACATTGTCTTGTTCTGTTTCTTTGTTTAGAAAAAGGAAAAGTTGTTTATTGCATATTTTTCCCATTTCTGGTTTTTTTTTCAATGTTCTGTTTCTATATTTTTGGTTACTTTATTATCCTACTTGATTTATTTATTAATGAGTTTTCTTACCTAGACGCTTAAAAAAATCGAGCTGAATTATCTTCTTTGGATTTAAAATCGGGAAAAAATTGTAGCGATTTTAAATCCGCTAAATTAGATCGTTATTTTTAAGCATGTACTATCCCCCTTTTGATGATTTTTTTCTCTTCTCGATCTCTATTTTAGGCGTTATACTCTTTGGTTTTCTTACTTTTTCCATCTTCCGAAAGGCAACTTGTTTTCCTTCCCACTTAGTGCTTACTTTTGTTCTCTCAATTTGCTGCCTGTTTGGAAGCAAAAACTTGATATATATATATATATATATATATATATATAATAGCATATAAATAAAAGCCTAGAGATGTGACGATTCCGGGTTGTATCCCTGAAAAATGAAACTTTGAGGTAAATAGGTTTGCTGATCCACATCCTTATACTGATCGACTTGAAATTTCGTACTGATGTACTGAAAGATATGGAGAAGACTGAAGGCGACTGCAAAATTCTGAAAATTCACCCGTTTCTGGAATTCTAATGATAGTTTCGGCAATTTTCAGCTGCAGATAATATATGTAGACAATAAATATTGACAATAATATGTGACAGAGTATAATTTTTCCCGAATTTAATGTACCGCATTAAATATCAAATTAATAATCTCCGGAGTAAAACTTCCGTCATGAGAAAATAATTTCATATTTTTTATGATTTCAGTTAGTTTGAAATTTTCTTTGAGATTACCAAGATTAAGTTTTCCCCAAGACAAATCAGTAAACGTAGTATTTTAACAAACCGTGGATATAGAACGTTCTCGATTTTCATGCAGTTGTACAAAGAAAGTTTTATTTACGAAACTTTTTGTTAGTTTTAACCTTCAAAGACAAGCTTATTTTAGCAATGTGATCTTATTAAGCATAAAAAATATCGAGGCCTAATCTGACTTAGCCCGTTCATCAGTTTCCAGGTTATTTGCTTCCATGTAGCATACGAAATCAACAAATCTTCAACATCGCAAATATACTCTTCAAGATTCACTAATGAAACATCATAAAAAATAGGTTATGCATACATTTTTTATTGAATTTACGTACAACCCCTTAATTACACTCTAAATCTTGCTGGTAGTTAAGTCGAGCGATGGCAACGGCTGCCCTTTTTTCAGCATTGGGCAATCTATCGAGCTGTTTTCGCATTCTTCCATTTTTCAGCAGATGTCAGTGCTGTTAAAGATAATCGTGACATTTTTTTACGGGAAATGACGTGCTAAAAAGTAAAGGATTCTCGTGGAGCTATGTCTCCCGCAACTATTTTTATGGAAATCAAATCTATTCTTCGTGACTGGCAACAGTCAAAACGTCAGAGTTTGGTGTTGCCAGAGGTGGCAACACTGCGCGTTAAAGGGTTAAAACCATACTACAATTACAAAACGGGTTCAAATCTTTAGAAGAAAAAAATATTCTCTTCAAGTACCCTAAAATAGATTAAAGGCACAATAACACATTTCAGACTTTAGTAACGCAATCAATTAACATCGTATTTCCTGATTCGTATACCACCAGCTCAATCGTGTTGACTTCAAGTGTTCCGTTTTAAAATCGCAGTTCTTCAAAACGCATTAAAAAAAAATAGTTGGCTCTTAGATGTTGGATGAGATTTTCCGCGAAAACCTCTAAAAGCTATTAATTAGCCCTCCTTCGAACAAAAATCTCGATAAATCTTTGAAAGTTGATTGGACTTGACAGGTCTTTCGGGTTCTATTAGGAAAAAAATAAAGGAAACGGGGTCAGATATAAACAAGAGTCGGATAGAATGTAATTGTAAAAGACGCCGAAAAAAAGGTTTTAAAATTCCTGGAAGAGTTTACAATTTTTCTTTGATCTTCGGTTTCTAAATGTAAAAATGCTACAAAGGAAAGAAAAAACGTAAATATGCCTCATTTAGTTTCAAGTCTTAAATTAATCCTTATTTAATCAATTAAGTTTGTATGAAACGACGTCAGTGGCGGCTCGTGGGTGATTTAAAAAGAGGTTCACAAAACAAATTTCGAAAATTAAATATGCAGATACGACGAACCTTACAAATTAAAATATATTTGCGTTTCAAGCCGTGAAAGGAAAACAATGCACGCAACTGAAAGAAAATAAGTCATCTTGGGTCTTACATTTCGTCACCAAGATAAGTTTTAGCAAAGGTGCTGTCTTGACTCATTTTATTTCAATATTTTTTCAAAGGATACTATTCAAAAATGCCATTGCTTTAGCTTACACGTATCTTAATTATTTACACGAGTTTGTAAAAAAAATAATGTAGTGAAAAATTGTAGAAATAAAAAAATATTAAGAAAATGAAATTAAAATGAATTAACTAACCGAACGTAACAAACCAAGGCAAAATCCGGAAGCGATACCGCAAAAAAAGTGGTCATGGGTGCACAATGAATTTGTGAGAACAGACAGATTTCATGAGTGCCGTGCTTCCTCCCAGCTGTCTGGGCTTCTTATCCCAGAGAGCGGTTCAGAGGGAAAAATTTCCGTTCGCACGTGCGACTGATTAGACTGAGTTGTAGTAACCCACACTACAGTGCGTTAGCTATAATAAGCGTATTTAATAATGGTGGGAGTAGACGGGAGAGAGTCAAACTCACGTGTTAAGTTCACATAAATCTAGAAGTGTGCTTAATATTTGCTTTCAATTTATTTTGTTAATGTGTTTATTCTTCAGTGTTTTCCTTTGGGGGTCCACGTGCTCATGCGCTCAAATGGAGGAGCCGCCACTGCGTAATGTAACAAGAACACTGAATAAAAAACTGGTGTTAAAAACATTGTAAGTTAACACACTTAAAAAATGGCTTTTTTACTGTAAGTACTTTTTATGTGCATTATTTTTCTGAGATTTTAATTAATTTTATAAAAGAAAGTGAGCGGAAGCTTCTAGACACGCACAGGTTTTTCCTTCTACAACATCAGAATATTTACCAACACACAGGAATGAAAATGCAAAACCTAAACACACGAAGTTAAACCTTTAGGAGGTGACACTTCTCTTAGAAAGTGGGATAACACCGCTGTTGCATATAGATGGCGCAATACCTCACTCGGTAACTGCTAGTGTAGCCATCGAAGAGAAGACAATATTTTTTTTAAAATGTTTATTTATAATGGCGATCACACTCGAACCAAAACAGTATTTACATTCATTTCCTGCGGCGATAAATTTTAACACAGTTTTAAATTCCCGCCAAACTCATTAAAATATTAAATTCATGTAGAGTAAAAAAACTCAGTAATGAACTCAAAGCCATTTTCTGTCTTAAATATATACATTCACAACAGATATAAACTCACTATTTTAATCATTCCATAGGTAGAACATTTCCCCCCTTTTTTATTCATTTTTACTAAGGCAACCGCGTAAACACTAAGTGAAAAAAATATTAAAATTTAGTCTTTGCGTTCACAATTTCGTTCACATGCTAGGTTGGGAAATTAGAACGTGTAAAACTAGTTAGCAGTCAGCGCGGGAAATGCTTTATTCTTTAACCGCTACGATCACTCCACGTTACTCGATTTCCAATGTTTACATATTTGAAACTTTATTTGGGGACCACAAATACCAGCAGCAGCTATGGAGTGAAAAAAAAAAAATTAATTGTTCAATATATTCCTATAGTATATCTCCGTGCCTAAAATTGAGAGAAAAGAGAATGTTGCCACATCGAGAAAGATAATTAAAAAAAAATAACAGAAAATAATAGTGAAAATCACAGTTAAAACTTGTAATTTAAAACTATAACTGACAGTTTGGTAGAAATTTCAATATGTGATTGAAACGTTTCTTGAAATAATATGTATAAAAAAGAGATGAAATCTTCATAAATATTATAATCATTATGATAAAATGAAAAAAATATTTGAATGATACATTTTTCTTCTATAAATGTCACTCATACCCAAGACAAAATGTTTTACAATATCCAAATAATAAACTTGTCATATTGATTACATGAATAAAGATTAAGTTGCAAATTTTTCCAGATTACTATCATTAGCAGCTTGTTAGAGCTAAAAGCATCTAGATATTTTGAGCGACAACGACTCTTGCATTAATGAATATATTCAATGCGTTTGAGGCAACCTCATTTGTTTTCCATCATCTAATTTAGCAGAATAGTGCATAAATCACAGCCTTAAATATTCATATATCTTATTATAGTATTAAAGCGCTATTTCAACTGTTAACATTTACTGCCTCTTGCTAAATTGTTAAGGTGTGGAAGAAACATAAAAGTATACACTATAAAAATCACCTTTACTTCATAGAAATAAAAGTTACTAATAAAAAATGAAGATTTTGTAGGTATGTTATAAAATGAAAGAGTCCTTTTAGATAATAAATATTATAAATCAATAAGAATTTATCCAATAAGTTAAATAATGAGAAATTGTGTTAAATGTAAAAAAAAAGTATTTGAAATAATTAATAAATAATAATGAAGGAATGAAAAAAGTAAAATGAAATTGATAATGAATTATAAGTATATTTTTCTAGTACAACATTTAGCAGTCGTGCACAGAAGTTGGATTGGCCAGATTTATTTAGTTGACTAAGGTTATTTATGTTTTGAGGTGGAATCAACTGTTCTAAATAAAACCCATCATTTTGACATCAACAAATATACATTTGCTTTATAAGAATGCGTTGAAACAAAGTGGCGAGATAAAAATCACAAGTAAAATAATAAATTATACTGTATCGAACATGCGCGCATGTCAAAATCGTTTTTTACATGATGTTATTACCATTGTAAACTTTCTTTACAGTATTTTTTTGCTAAACACATCGTAGATGTTGCGTGTTGCGATAACATCAGTGTATAGACCGCACAGGTTGTGCTTAGCTCATAATGATTGTCTTCGAAACTATTTTGAATGTATACTTACGCGGCTGAAAATTATCCGTTGAAATTCACAAAGTCCTGATTACTAGGCTTATGGTATTTGCGTATATAACAATAAAGGAATCACGTTTCGGGAAAAATTATTTTTACTTGCATTATACGCACTTTTGTTCGAATAATGGTTTTTTAAAGGATGCATAAATACATGCGATAAATGAATGTAAAACTATTTTAATGTCATTATCGTCAATTTACTTCGAACTTTACAATAATTAGATAAAACTGATGTTTTCAATCAATATTTCTATTTGTCCAACTAATTAGGAATAATAAAAACAAATGAATGTATGAATACAAAAACAAATATTGGAGAATTATGTCACATGCAGAAGGGGAAAGTTCTATATTTGCGTCTGTGCAAGGACAGGGGCAAAAAGGTTAAATGAAATTAGACACTTTCTTTTCAATAATTGTCCATGGAAAACTATTTTATAAGAGCTATTTTGTTTTTTCTGTGTAAAATAGCTATATTATGTTCACCTTTTGAAGCATGTTGTAATGACCTAATTTTATTTCAAAACAAAGTAACGTCACTAAAATATACTTTAAAGAATGTTTGTGAGAAGACCGTAATGCATTATTGGGACGCTTTTGTGGGCTCTTGTATATATACAATACTATTTGTACCGTTTTCTATTAATAACAATCAAATACATTGCTTATTAATACATAAATAAATTGACACTAAGTACATATTTTCGGTAGTTAGAGCATGGAGAGATGGACGGACAGGCATTCAGACTAAAATTATAAGCCCTGTTGAATTTTGTTGGAAAGTGTTAAAAATGTAATTCGAAATAGAGAATATTAAGTGAATTGTTTTATATACTATTAAAGCTTACATGTATTTAAAATTTAATAAATACCGGTATAGGAACACTTGCTTGTTTGCACACGTATGAGGATTTGCTCACCTTTTTCATGTGCTAAGAAAATATAGATTGCAATTTAAATAAATTTATGATATTATAAATATGTTCATTCCAAATTTTTTTTTAAATCGGCAAAGATTCTTTCACTATTATATCTGTGTAAAAAATGCACGGAGAATTAGCAATTACGGACGAAGGCATTGCACAAGACATGCATGAATCTTACACCCCAGATACGTATAGTTGAGTAATCCTGTATTTTATTATTTATATCGGTGTGTTTCAATCAGTAAAAATTACCTCTCTACCAGTGGCCTGGTGTGAAAGGGCGCAACCCTTCGCAAACTTTAAACCTGATCGCAAAAAATCAAGCTTTTTTCCCTATGAATCACTTTAAAAACCTTGAGAGTATCTCAAAAGGTGCTTTTACACAATACTTTTCATCTTAAAAACGCATAAACTTTATGCATTTTAAATGCATAACTTTAGTTAAAGCTGGAAAATATGGATCTTCAGCTAACACCCCCCTCTACCATCAGTTTCGATTAACTCATCTAACTTTTTATTTTTAAATTAATTTATGAACTGGGATCCCCTATAAAATTTTGCTTCAACATGCCGCTGATTATTAATGCAATGTATTCACTACCCTAAATGTAAAATCAGTTAAAAGTTTCAGTAATGGATGGAACCTGCTGTATAAAATTAAGGATGCAGATTACTGAAAGCAATAGATTTACAAGAAAGTCAAATCATTCTGGACGTCATCATAGATATGACATCGGACCTCTCAACATTATTTTAAACACTTTTTTCAACATTTCACAGTATCTCAAAAAATATATTGTGGTACGTAATAAACTTCCATGTCAATAGATGGATTAATAACAGTTATAAAATAATGGGATAAGTTGAAACTCCCAGCTGAACAATTTTCCACTGGAAGTTTTTTTTTTAATTTAAAAAGAAAAAAGTTATAAAGTTGAATCATATGGTTTATATTATCGAAACGAAATGCATATTCTCAATTCTGTTTACGTTTCTCCTTTCTTAAAAGATAAAATACCAATGGCTTTGTTAGGTGTAATTTTTATATTTACTCTTTTGAGTAACCGTTATAATATAGAACCTGTTTTCTAACAGTCTGGGTTAAAGTGAAGTTTTGAATCACCAGTTGCTAGCGAATATTCCAAAGAGAAAGTATGTAAAATCTCATTGGAAATATGATTATTGCATTAGTTTGGGATATTTTCTTTCAACTCGAAGGAGGCTTTCTTTTCAGCTACATGCAAACATCTGCAATTATTTTACCCATGAAATGCTGTTTGTCACAATAACGTTTCTAATCCAGTGTATCATCTTTAGTTTTTGCCGCTAATACTTGCTTACGATCTCTGCCATTCATCCCATTATGATCGTTAACACCGTCCGCAAACTTCACCATAATAGGGCTCAAGAGACATGGCTTTTGCATTGGCACGGTCATGCTCTCTGTCCCTCAAACTACTGTGTAGTAGTCCATTTTAAAGATAGGTACCTCATATTACACATTTTTGGACAAATAACTGACTCATAAGAAATGCACATATTTAATTTCCTAGATATGCGAATACAGACATTCAGCATAGCTTAGCTGATTAATATTCATCTGTCGGCTGGAAAGAATTAAGTTCTCTCCCCCCCCGTTTTTTTTACAGACAGTATAATTACATGCTCGAATGTCAGTTTTGATTACTGGATAACATTATCATCAATAGCATTTAAATGTCTATTCTTCACCAATTCTAAGAGATGTTGTCCAGGATTTTTGAAGGAATAAATTAAACTTTTTTTTTGCAGATTAATTTTAGCCAACTTTATAGAATGGATACAATGGAATATGCATCTAAATTTTCACGGAAATATTTTACGGATATACTTAAAAGTGCCATTAAGTTAGTCAATGAATTTAATTACCAGTTAATATTTAAATATTCGATAATTTAAATATTAACTAGTAATGATTCTATGGAAAATCCTTATAATAGCAATTTATTTTTCCCCGATTGTACATCTTCTGCGGAATGCTAAAATTACACATTATATAACTTCGTATATTTAGTAAAAGTTGTAATTAAATTTTTAACAAGTGTTTATTATAATTCTGATTTGTTCCAGTTTATAATTTAATAATAGATAGTTAGTTAAAGTGTGTATTAAGCATTGTATGAAATAAAAAATTAAAGAGATAACGGCTGTGTATAACCTTTTGTCGTATATACTCCGAAAATATGTTCTCAGAATAGGAATTTTTCCATTCACGACTGATGATATTCTGCAAAACAAAATCTAGAATTTTATTGAAGCAATGTACATTAAGAGTTGCACGAGAAATATAAAAATACTTTTTGAGAATTCCGATTCTAAGAGATTACTTACTTAGCCCATTTAATATTTGGAAATTTTATAACGTTAACGGCATACATAATAACATATACATGCATATTCATTATTGTTTTTTCGGGCTGTGGGATTTTGTTCAACTTGAACCGATTTATGAATATTTACAGCTACATTTATCCATAGATTAAGTATTCTACATTTTTTATATAAGGAGTATTATTCCCTTACCTTCAAATAAGAGATAATATGCATGATATTCATATTATTATTAGAATACGTGATATAATATATATGATACTGATTATGATATCCAGAAATAATAAATGATTTCAAATTTATATACCACACCAATAAATAATGCTAATTATCTAAATTATTATTATTTGTTTTTTTTATTCAAGCCATAGTACCGTACTTGGTAGGTGGAGATTCTATTTTTAGGTATTATTATAAGAAAAGGGAAAGCTGTCAAGGATATATAGTAATTAAAAAGTTATTAAAGAAAATAAAATATTCTTAAAATTAGGTATTTTTAAATATTCTAAAAAGTAGGTTTTCTGTTCTATAGTTTTTAAAAAATAAGTTTTATGCACATTTTACTTTCCACACAAACTTCTGACTAAATATATCTGTGAAAAATTTTAAAATAAGTTAACTATCAAACTTTGCAATCGAAATTTAAAAGCAAGTATATATCAACTGGTATTAATCATGTTTGATTTACTAATTGAGATTACAATAAATCTCAACACGTCATATAAAAATATAAATAATGTTTTAGAAAAAAAAAAGAAAAGATCTTTCGTTGTATGTCAAAATAACATCAAACTCTTTTAAGAGTAGATGGAAATTTTAAATTAATGGAGATGTTAACCGCATGAATAGTACAATCGTGTTCTTTTAAGACGGAAGAAGTTTAAAAAAGAGTTATGCTTAATTTGAATTCGCTTATAATTAGCTTTTAAAAGCCACGTCTAAGACCTTTGTATAAAGTAGACTACCTAAAAGCAGTTACCGTACATTCATTCATTCATTTCATTATGATTTATAGACTGCGTGGTTAATGTAATGTTTGAAATGCTAAAGGTTGAATATGAAATAGCGTAAATAAGTATCGGGTTGTGTTTTTTATGAAATAATAATAATAAAAATATGGACTTACAAAGCACATAAAAAAGAAGAAGAAACTGAATTCTACGCTAAAGTGCTAAAATTTTAAATCATAATAATATTTTCAAATTAAAGATGTTGATTTTGTCTATATTTTTGGCTTAGTTAATAACATGCATATGTTTTAAAATTCCTTTGTATTTTGACAGCGAGTATTTTACAAGTACATGGAAACTAAGTTTACAGTTTAAATGGATAGTAAAATAAAGCAATTAATCATTAAAATCTTTAACGCGCTTGGTATTACTTCATTAAATCAACTCTTTTAATAATTAATTAATTTTAAACTGGAGTGCAATTAATTGCACCATCTCACTTAAGATGCATAATGTAACATGAAAAGTATGAACTTTTTATACACTCAGCGTGAATCACGGAGAAAAAAAAAGTATAACACGCATCTTAACTAATGAGCTTGTTTTCACGAACAACATGGATGGTTTATGGATGAGATCTCAACTATTAAAGCAACCTTATGCAAACAAAATTTGCATACTTTTAGCACGTATTAAACTCTTGATTAATTATTAGCTTTAAAACTTCCTTCCTTTGCATGCACAACAGCTCGTAAGTTTTATGGTTCTTTGTAGTTTTATTAACCCTTGAATCTCGTTTGGAAAGAGCTTATTTGCTTTGCAAAAATCCAATTAAGCGTACAGCATGAGAATGATACCTACGTCATTTTCATTCATTAAATTTTATATCTATGTAAGTATCGATTGAGTCATGTTATATGTTTTTAAGTTAATTGCATAACTACAAAGGTTGCTCAAAAAGTAAGTACTTTTTTTCACGGAAACACTTTATTGTTAAAAAAACCCACTGTTCCAGTTTGAACTATACATCTTCTTCTATTTTTCGACATAGTCGTTACTGACACTGAGACATTTGTCGTATCGTTCAATCAGTTTGAAGAAACCACCATGTTAAAACGTCGTGCCCTGTGATGAATGAACATTGTTTTGGAGTCCCGAAAGTGCGGCCTTTAATCCATTGCAGGCATCTGCATGGAGTTTTATCAAAGTGGCTTCTTCAAACTGATTGCACGCAACGACAAATGTCTCAATGCCAGTGGCGACTATGTCGGAAAATAGAGCAAGAATGCGAAGTTCATGATGGGACAGTGCATTTTCTTTTACAATAAAGTTTCCGTGTGAAAAAAAAGTAAATAAGAAAATTACTTTCGGAACGCTCCTCGTATTTGAAGAGCATTTGGTTTCTAATAATGTCTATGATAATAAGAATTTCTACGTTCTTTAAAAGTTTTACCAAAACATCATAACTTTTATTGTTCTTAAAGTTTACTCTGTAAAAACAAATACTTTTAACATAAAAAGCATCGTATAAACTTATTGACAACGTTAAATTTATTTATTAGGATAACTTCTTAATAAGTCATTGGAAATTTGTACAGACATATCTTTATATAAAATCCTTAAATAAGTGCCAATATTTATAAATCACGTGTGTTGAGTGACATTTTAAATGCAATATCTGAAATTCGGGATTTTTATTGTACCCACTACCACCGAGAGTACAGATAGCAATATCCTGATTAAAAACGAAAACACATGATGCATAATTAATAAATGTCTAATAACAGAACTGTAAAACAGATGACTAATGTTAGGCAATATGTAAAATGGCTAATTTCATTAATTTTGGCAACTTATTGGAAGTTTAATGTAAAAACAAGTATTTACTGTAAATAGTTTCAGTTCAAGAATATTGTACTTTACTCCAACTTAGAAAGAGTACTCTTTTTCTAGTCTTTTTAACAACTTATATAAAAATAGGAAATGAAATATGTGTTATAAGATATTGTTGTATTGAAAAGTGTACAGTGTATTAAAATGCAGATATTCATTATATAATTGGGAAAAATATCAAATCATAAATAAAAACACGCGTTCAAATAAAAATCAGAAATAAAAAAAATACCACTTTTCATCTCTACAGTTTTAAAGGTTATTTTTTACTAATTTAACCTATTTTTAAATTTTAAAGTTATTTTTATAAGTCAAAAATAGATCAACAGATATGTTTCTTTAAAAAAATCAGGAATAAAAGATAATTATTTAATCCATAAGAATATGAAATTGTTTTTAAAAGTTTTTTTTTATTTATGAGACTTTTATTTCAATTTCCTCATTTCTTAAAAAAAAACTCGTGTATAGTAACAACATATTTTTGACACTAAAGGCGTCATGAAAGGTGTAGTTTCATCACTTAATTATTGCTTAAACATTGTACGTAGTTAATCACAATTAGAAAAATTTAGCATACTAAGCAGAAACTCTCAAGGTTTTCAAACACCACTACTAGTAATTATAACATATTAAAATCTTAAATCTTGGAAATTCAAGGTGTTTCTCATATGTAAAGACGTGTAAATAGCGAGAAAAAATGTCACATGATGGAAAGACATTTGTCACATGTCAAACAAGGCATCATTGATAATCAGATATGAGAAACGTAATTTCCTCAATTAAAAATGACTGCCGTTGAGAGGATAATAATAAATTAATGCGTCGAAACATCATTAAGAAGAAATATTTTACCCAGAAAATCCTTTAAGAAGTGTAATTTAGATGTGTAGGAACGGTTTTTCTTTTTTCATCAAATATTTTTGAAGATAATGTTTTTAAATTATTAATGCAGTAGTAAACCTTAACGAATTTTATTATTATTAAATAATATGAGTAAAAATTTTTATATTTTAAGGAGTTCTTAAAGGAGTGGACCAAACGCAGTTTTAATGAAAAATGATTTTTAGAATTTTCAAGCTTTTTATTAGCTTGCTCTGTTATTATATCGTTCCCGCTCGGAACTTGTTTCTGAATTTTAACTTAAATAACTTCTCATTGTCCGATAGAACTGAAGTTTACATATACATATAACTCTAAGGACAATCAGTAGCACTGTTTTTCTGCTTTTGATATTATTAAATTTTTAATTTATTTTATACTTTGTTCCAAAATTCGTGTTATTTCGCATATATCAGTTCGCATCAACCGAGCAACAAATCAGCATTTTTAAATTTTTGCAAGTTTGAAAAGTCCTTTCATTTCTGTAAAATATAAACCAATTTCAGTTATATTTCTTAAATTTTAATTTTTGGTGATATTTCAAAAAAAAATCACGCTCTAAGCAATTCATTTATATATGAGGTCAACATTAGTACAAAAGAAGTGCTAACGTACAAAGTTTTTGAATATATATATTATTTGCTGAAATACCCGCTCTCCGTGCGGAAAAAAAGCTGTCATTTTTCTAACATTCGTAATTGAATTTTATTTCATCAGATTAGAATTTTCAAAACTGCCATTTTTTCTCATTCCTAACATTAACATTTTCATCGAAATAGGTAACATGAACTTAAAAAGAACTTGCTACTTTATCTGCTTAGATCCTCACGCTGACGGACAAAAGTAAATTTTAGATGGTAGAATCCAGAATAAGGATGCGTTAACAAAAGGGAAATAAAAAGTTAATTTTTCAGCATTTGATTGAATTCTAATCTGCTATTGATAACGATATTACGAATTGCAGTGAGAATGACTGTTTTTGAGGATTTTTTAATCCCCAAAAATTACAGCGGATTTAAAATTGGAATTAGCGGAATTATTTCACTAGTGTCGTAATTTTTTCGTCTGAGATTGCAACCATAGTCGAATTTCTTATGCATTTTTAAACCCGTGAAAACAAAATGCCGTCACTCTCATAGTCGATATCTAAACTTCCTTCTCTATTGGATATTGGAAATAACTTAAAAATTATTAAAAATCTAAAAAAATCAGGAAATGGGTGAATTTTTAGGTTTTTAAATTTGTCAATACTTTTTCTGTTGAACAGCATGCATTTGTATATCAAGCACACAGAAAAATATACACAAAAAAGACTACAATTTTTATTTATAAGATTTTACATTTAAAAACACAATATTTAATGATTTTTTAAATGAAATTTTTATGCTGCTAATCAGCGGGATAGAATAGATTTTAATATTGAAATATGGGCTTGAGCTTGAAAATACTCTCAAACATTTTTTTAATACTTTAAATCCATCTTTGAATGGGAAGATTAATTTAAAAAATGATTTTTTAACTTAGATTTATTACTTATTGTGCTCTCAAATCATATCTAAATTTTACTTTTCTTTAAGAACGAAAGAACGAGAATGATAGTTAATTTATGATTGATTATAATAACAGACTAGTTATACAACTTAATTTTGTGTACGTCAGTAACGAGCTTAATAATTTTTTCTATTACGTATAGTACTGTTTGTACAATTATAATAGATTTGTTTACCTAGTTAACATGACTATTTCAATAGGTAATATATTAATTTTTTTTTACACTTTATGAGTATTTTGGTAGTACTGTATTATTATAACTGAACTGGAGTTCATAATCATTCGAAAATATAAGTTACTTAATGCATACTAAAAGGTCATAAAAATTTTAACACATGATAAATATCTACTTTATCTGATTTCAGATAAGCCTAAATGAAATATGTTGCTGGTGTATTATCAAAGCACCAAATAAATCATACATTCCCTATAAATCTTTCTACCTGAAGCTGAACGTCTTAATTTACATCGTATTTTAAAGCTATTTCACTTAAAGGACTGATAAGTGATACAGCACATTCAGTATTAAAAAAACACGTCACTTACTACATGTTTGTCTTATTAACAGCCATTCCAGCTTGCCCCATAAGTAACGCCTATCTTCGTATTACCTGGCACATTAGCATCTCTTTTGCTCGTCTGCGAGTTATAAGTAGCAATGATGAAGATCTATAGGAAAATGACTGTAATTTAACTTGTAAAGCAGTCTGTTTTTCTTACCAGTTGAAGTAAAATAAAATTTAAGCGCCTATTTTATTTTTATTTGCAGCATTTTGGGGGATTAAAAACAAATTAAGTCTACTAAAAGTAATATTCGAAATGCAACTGCATTAACTGACGCTGTCTGGGAATTATGTAAATGCGAAGGTCCTCAAGTACCGTTATAATTCTTGAAAGAAAAAGAAAAATTATAAGCAAAGATGTTCATGCTTTCACATATAATTCAGTTTTTTTTAATTTATTATAGAATGTTTGAGATGAATCAAAGTGGTTCTATAAAAAAAAAAGAAGAAGTAATTTCAAACAGAGATACTTAACCCAGGTTTAATGAAGTACGGAAATTTTTTTTACAAAAATAGTACTTTGAAACTTTGAACTGCCAAGGAATAAGTACTTTTACAGCTTAATTCAGTGTATTTTAGTAAGAAACTTAGTTTAATTTGTCTTGTAATTATATATATTGTTTATACAATTAAACTAATCTTGTTTATATATTTAACATAACTGTTTGATTAAGAAATATATGCAACTGCTTTTACAGATAATAATTAGTTTTGATAGTACTTTATTATTTCTATTGAACTGGAGTTCAAATTATTAAAAAATATATTAAATGCAATTGACCTCGACAATTTATCTCTATGAATTTTTACTATAGGGCACTACTAATGCGAGGAGACATGAGTGATGGCAACCAAGGTATCTCGTTCATTTCTTTGCATGTAACATAAATATGGATCAGTTATTTTTGCTTTCGAAAACAGAACAGCAATACCAAATACTTTTAGTAGAAAAAATTCAGTGTATATATATATGTAATGTATAAAAAGGTAATTTGGGTTTTACTAGTTTGGGTATTGTTCAAACCGGTACTTTCACTGTAAGTTTTGCTTTCCTGTCATACTTGCCACGCGCGCTCTGGAGCTATGTTTTATTCATTTTGTTATTTGCCAGACATCAGGCAGTCGATTCGGAGTTCTTTAGATGTACACGTGTCCCCACGCCCTTGTAGCCCCGGATGCGGGTCATGTTGGTAAATGTGTGTGGTTCGATCAGAGATAAGAGAGAGGCGGAGTTATGTCTTCGAAAACCACGTGGTGTCGTAAGCGTAAATACTCCCGCACATCGAAAATCGAGAGACTTCTGCCACTGGAACTGCTTAATGAGTCCACGCTGATTCTTGTACCCGTCTCCCCTCCCCTCTTCTCATTCTAAATTGTAACTTAAATGTAATGTTCAATAAACCATATTACCTTCCTTAACTCTGAAACTTTACTTTAAATATCTGGCGTCTCATATATATATGCATAAAAATACAACAGCCATTCCTCTGATTACGAATAACTTAGTTAAATTACGCAGGAATAATGATCAATACCTGGAAATCTATAGTTACAGAGTCATTAAGTATACGTGAACCAATTAGAATACTGTTAAAAACTTGTTGCTTTATAATGTTTTATATTGGTGGATACTGGTATGAAATGATGTATGTAAGCTATTGAAATAATTGCAAAATCAAAGGCTTTCAAAGATCAACGAAGTTACATAGAGAACAGAAGAATATTCGCCATTGTGTTTTACTAGTTAATTATTCTTTAATACTAACAAATAAAATAGATGTGTTGAAAAGTGTTTCAGATGCATTTAACAGGATTTATTTTTCTTGCCTAACGTTATACGTTGATGTCCGCCAAAATGTGAAAGATAAGTTTTTGAACTGCTCAATAAATGTTTTTGCTCTTTTCATTTCTGAAGATTTATTACCAAATTCAGCAGTCTATAATGATAATCATTAAGATAACTATATTTTACTGTTATAAGAGCTGAAAATTATAATTAGCGGTCTTCCAAGAATAATATTTTACAAGTTTGCACAAAAAGTGTTAAAAAAAAAGGGTACAAAATCCGAGCGTATTTGGCACCTCTGTTTGTGTATAAAAAGTGCAAACTAAATTGTGCACAAAAAGTGCACTCTGGGGACCTAGACGGAAAAATGTGGAAGGCGGGGTCGAACGACTTTTCGTCCTTTCTTTCCATTTTAGTGCTGCCATCTATAATCATACATAAGAACTTACTCCATTTTTGAAACTTCCGAGGATTGGGTACGAACCGGGGAACCCACGTTCGGCAGGCGAGGATTCTAACCACTAGACTGGAGTGGACTCAGAACAATGTGTCTTAAGTTTGAAGTGATTGTTGTTTCAAGTTCGGAATTGGAACATTTATGTATTTAAATAAATAAAACGAGACTTTATCAGTACACTTCTCAAAATTTAAAAAAAAAGCGATTTCTATGCATTTTAAGCTTTTGGAACCCGAGTACGACCGTAAAAAAAAAAAAAAAAAGTTAGTCGTTCTGTCATTCTGTGTGTGACGCTTTTTTTTATTCGCACATTACCTAAAAATGACTGAAACGAATGAAATAAAATTTGGTGACATGATAGGTGGTCACTCATCTTGAACTACATTTTAAAAAAATTCATTAGATTTTGAGATTTTCCAAAAATTGTTTCAAAGTGCGTACATTTTTGTTCGCAGATCAGGTATATGTTAGGGACATTCATGAGCGGTTAATTAAAAAAAAAAAAAGGCAAGTGCTTTTTTTTTAACGAATGTTTGCAATTTTTTATGATTTTAATGTGAATTTTAAATTGATATTTAAAGTGTTTACGTTTTCGTTAGTGCTACAGTGAAACCTCTCCGAGCGCTGTGTTTACATGGCGTGCGCACCATCTTGTATGATTTTATGGTAAAAATTGTTTTAAAGCATCACAGCTGATTATTATAAGAGTTTTAGTAAAGATTATTACCTGCTATGATTTTAAATTAAAACAAAATATTAGTACTTTTCTATGCAATTTAATAACGTGAATACTTTTAAAACTTGCAACTCTAAAAATTTAATTTTAGGGACACAAGTAGTACTTAAAAGTAGTAATTGATAGTCATCAAATACAACTAAATTATTGCATTTTGCAATTACAAAAGTATGATGAACATGTATAAATATGATAAAGCTGTACACCAAGTTGCTGAATTCATTGAAATTTTTTAAGTTAAAAATGAAGCACTAGATGAAGATTTTTGAGATGTTTTGTGTGAGCTTGATTTTTAAAGCAAACTAATTTTTTGTTGCAAAAATTTTGGTGAAAAGCAGTAGTAAAATTTTTCCATCCCTGTGCCTTTTATGGAATATGATATTTGGATTTCCACAAAGTTCAATGTTAATATGTACATACTTGGAAAAAATTTACAGATTTTTAATAGACAGAAATAATGAAAATTTTATATATATAAATTTTCACATCCATAAAAAAGTACATTTAAAATTGAAATATGTAAATTTTTTGCGAATAAAAAATCAAAATTTTTGCAAACACAGAATTACTTTTATTTTATGCAAAAAATGTGCAAAGTATTTGAGAACATAGAATGTGCACTTTTTTGTATGTATAAAAACTGCAGATAATTTGCACAAAAAGTGCATACTTTTCCAATTTTTGCAAACTACAGAGTTATGCTTTTATTTTATGCAAAAAATGTGCACAATATTTGAAAACATAGAATGTGCACTTTTTTGTATGCAGAAAAACTGCAGATAATTTGCACAAAAAGTGCATACTTTTCAAAGTATTCAAAAATGGGCACTTTTTGTGTACAATCTATACTTTTGTGCAAAAAAAGTGCAGACTTTTTCTAGCAGGGGGGGGGGGGGCGGGAGTTCGTGAAATTGTGAGCGTGTGCCACAAGGGGTAGGGAAGGGTAACAAGATGTGTGAAACCACGCATTTTGGTTAAAATCAAAACATTTAAAATCAACCGATTAAAATTTGAAGTTATTTTGAAATACCAGAATTTCAGGATATTTCTTCAATCGAGGCTAAAACAGTTTTTGTGTGATTTTTTTTTTTTACTCATTTTCTTTTATTTCGTAAAAAGGATTCAGGGTATGTATTGAGAATGTATGAGTATGTATGAGTGTAGGGTGACAGCAGAAACTCTTCAATCAAAAGAAAACCTCCTCCCATTGTGTATATATATATATATATATATATATATATATTAATGACTATGTCATTTTATCTCTTACCCCCTTTATTGAAAATTGTCCCAAAAATGTGTCCCCAAAAAAGCGACATAAAAATGCGACATAATTTTACATATATTTAAGTACTATTAGTTCACAACAGCTTTAATCTATTCTTACAATATTTCGTAAGCTGTAGAATATGCATCACATATATTTCTTACATGTATTTAAATACTATTAGTTCCAAACAGCCTTAATCCATTGTTACAATATTTCGTAAGCTGTAGAATATGCATCACATGTATTTTTCTATAAATAGGTTACAATCATGAAAATTTCAATAGGGTTACCAGGCGAAATACACGAAAGATGAGAGATAAAATGACAGTCAATTAATATCGTTCTAATATGGCAATAATGAAATTAAAAAAAATAGGGGGGTTCAAGGGGGTTCTCCCTCTGACGAGGCTCGAACAGCCGAGTTATATATATATATATATTGTTGTTGTTGTTGTAAACCTTCATCTTATTTCATGTAAACGATAAGTATACGAATGATTATTATTGTTATGTTCACAAGTATTATTAAAACGCATAGTGAAAATTTAAAAATAAAACTTGAACATTGATTTATAACATCGTGCTTCGTTTTTTAAACTACAAGTGTATGTTTATGTCGTAGAACCTGACATATGACAAGGGGGCGGGTATCGTGAAATGTGGCACACTGTGAGAATCGGAGAGGGAGGGGGGGGAGTAAAAATGTTAAATAAAAGTGTTATGTTTATGGACCGCCCCTTAGAGGAATTGAAAAAAAAAAAAACCACTGCAAGTAAAATGGACGAACAAACATATTTTCAGACTCCTATACGATATTACAGAAAGAACCTTGTCTTACTGGGCAGAAGCGTTTAGTAACTGATCCCAGACGCTGTTAAATCACTGTCAGAATTCACATAGGCACTGAAAATGAAGAAAAAGCAGGCAGAAAACTACGATATTCAGATCAGGAATCGCTGCACGCGACCATCGGAGACTGCTATCGTTTCGCAAATCTGATAAATGATTTATTTGTTGAAAGTTGAAAGCTAAAAAAACCGGTATGTGCTTTTTTTTATTATTTTGAAGCCGGCAAAGTTACGGCTTAAAAAAAATAAAAGGATAGTAGTGTTTTCTTGTATTGCAAGAGTAGTTTCTCTTTTCTCCATTTGAAATATATAGCTAGTTCGATCATGGGATCTATTGATAAAAATGATGTAAAATAAAATGTGTAGGGAAATATTTATTACGGTGAAATATACACACATATGAATATATATCTTTATTGTATCTGTAGCTTAGAAGAAGAAAACATAAATTTTGTCCTAGATAATGTAAAAAATACCTTTAAATACTTACTATTTAGTTTATTTTTTTGTATGAAATTGTAATATGTCAGTACCCCGTTTGTTTACTTTGAGTTACGCAGTACTTAGACGTGTTGCGGTAAATGTATTCCATGTGAAATTGTGTAAAATTCCCAGTAATTCCAATGCTTGATTGCATTCGCTGCAATCTTTATTCAGTAATATGCAGAAAAAAAGCATCATGGGAAAAACACAAATTTTTTTCGTTCTTTTTATGAATATGTTTAGTGTATAAGATGAATAGATAACACAAGATTTCAATATCCGAGCAACGTCCGAACAAAAATCTTATTTTATTTCCATAGATTAAATTCAATTGAAGTTCTTTATTAAAACATTTCATCTTTAAAATATTTAAAATTCCCGATTTGTCACGAAAGAGATATAGCCTATAAATATTTATGCAATCCAGTTTTATTTTTTACCCTATTTGTCTGTCTGCACTCTCTGACGATCCAATTTTCTGAAACATCAGGTTGATTTTTATCACTTCACAGGTATTATTCATTCTTTTTTACAAGCTTCTCATATGTTAATTTTAAGTATGGGTGCAAAGTAAGATGAAAAACATTTTTATACATTGAAACACTCATACTTCGAAATTTGTAATAAATAAATAGATAAATCAGTTATGCAACGGTGACTCCAGTGGCATCAGATAATATATCTGACAACTTGGGACAATTTCGAAGAAGTATCAACGGGTTAATTTTGCTGTCAAAATGTGCCAGTTATCGAATATTTTTACTTCTTTTTTGTTTAATGCTTGAGAACGTTACATGAAGTTCTTGAATATTCCTTTAAACGCTTCGAAATGTATTATCAAGATATTTTGTATCTTTTTTGAAACATTAAGGGTGCTTAATATTCTGACATTGATTGATGGTTATCAGATTTTAACGGGGGTTATGCGCAAGCGCTGATCACCAGAATACCTAACTAAATATCATGGGCAGATGTTGGTTTATTGATGTCATAATTTCTTATACAACCCTTTTGCACCATCTTTTTGCGTGTCCCTCTACGATGTATTTTAAGGCCTATATAATTAAGATATTGGATAATGTAGTAAAATAAAACCTGATCAACAGATGCACATGTAATAAAATTATTTAAAATAATTTTAAGTAGCGCAAGCAAGTATTTATGTATACTTTATTATTATACTAGCTGAAGTCTCCGCTCTTCGCACGGAAGTGGGGATTGTTAAAACAACGAATATGAATGAAAAAAATTATAAATTAATCTGATTGCCTGAGCGAATTTTGTTTCGTAAATAATTTATATCATCTCCTCGGATTCAGTACTTCATATGTGCTATCGTGATCATCATGTTATTTTTTTCGTCAAAATTTGTTAGAATTTACTTAGTAATACAATTAAAAAGCATTTTTATAAAAGCAACGTGAAAGAGTAATTAATTTCATTTTTAATTTTAACACGAGCACTTTTGCCAAAGAAACAATATCCATTGTTTTGTTCCTTACATGCAATGACATCTGGTTCTGTCCACAGAATCTGTGGCGTCTTAAAAGATTTCCCTCGAAATTTGACATGTATCATTTTATTTTAATCCTTGATGGTAACTACCATGGTGTAACTACTTTCATTTTTTTTTTACTTTCAGCTTTATAGTTACCATAGAAACGATGAGGTCATTGTTAATCAATTATAAATTCAACAATTAAACGAAAAAAAAAGTTCATGCAATATCTTCTGTAGAAACTATCGCGGGATGTATATTAAAGTATTATTACAATCATCTTTTACTTTGTACTAAGGCAAATACTGAAAAATTAGGAATATAACAAACATTTTAAATTGAATATACGCAAAATGTTTATTAACACTATACTGTGCTTTAATCCATACTACAGTAGCAAATTTTCTATTTTTAAAATTCGTAATGTAATTGAAAGTCTTGGCAAGGATTTGAAGTTTATAGTATATTTGCAAAATTGATTCCAAATCTAATGCATTTTTAATGATTATTGTTGGTTACAACTAATGTCACAAAATCAAATTTTATTTGCTTTCATCGAAATACTAATGCTTTCATCAGATTGCCGCATTTCATTTACAAGCCAGGGCTCTAATTGATACCAAACTAAAACAATTAAAATGGAAATGCTCAATTTGTTAATTCTTGTGGGCTATGTCTAACAAATCAAAGTCTCTCCGACGGGAAACATTTCCACTAACGCACTCAAAAAGAAATTCCACACATTTTCAAAACTCATATTTCTGTCATCGGAGTTGAATGCTCTTCTAGAAAATCTCTGTGGAAGTGTGTTTGTGGAAACATTTCGTATTTGAAAAATGTCGCTTTGCTGGGAACAGTCGCTCTTAAAACAATGCTTCATGCAGTAGAAATCTTTTTATTTGTGAAAAAAAGTTAAACTGAGTAATCTCGAGAAGCTTTCTCAGACGAATTGGAATAACAATTTTCCTAATTTTCCCTTCCAAGACTAATGCGACTCGGACTAAAAAATTAAAAAAAAAATGAATTGAAAATAGCGAAAAATCACTAAAATTAGGGAATTCAAATATTTAAAGTAGAGTAACAATTTCCCAGTATTTGCGAAAAATTTTAAGCCGATCGGTCTACTGGTGTAGATTTGTATGAAACATGGACGAACGCACACACACACACAAAATTTCGTTTCGATTTTATAAGACAGGGGAAGTTGAGATACAATGAAACATGCCATCTAAAATAAATAGGATTTGTCGCAGAAAGTTAAACTCATACACATATTTTACAAATAACCTCCATGTTTTCTTATGTAGGAGTGTATGTCTTCTCAAATATTGTGATCACTGTGGGGTGGTCTTCATACTTTCAAAGCCAGAATTAAAAAAATAAATATTAGGATTTACTAATTTACTTTATTTAGTTTGTAGCCTCAATTTAGAGTACAGTGAAACACTTGTAGATGGGGTGAATACATTTACATAAATTAAAGATGTTACTATTGAATATTTAGATTGAGATCTCCATAGAGCCCACGAAGTTAACAAAGAATCGTTTTTAAATCGTTCTCTATCCTCTTCAGACTCTGAAGATGCCGACTATCTAAATTGTCTTTCAACTAAAACCCAAACAGCACAGATTTAACCAGTCTCACGTAACATGGATGGCACAAGCAGTATCGCTGCGGATGATTATGTTTTAATCAATTAAGGTGAACTTAAATGTAAAGAAATGTGCTCTTTTGGGGATATAATAAACTTAAATCAAACGGAATAAGAAGTTCTGTACGTAAAACGAGTATTTGTGCATTGTTCGGAAATCTTTTTTTTTGAAAAATCTCAAATTGTAGCAAAGCTACCATTTTCTGTTCCTTCAGGGAGTACAGAAAGGGAAGCATAAATGTTAAATTTTAGTTTGATTTCAGTAAATTTAATAGAAAATGAAATACAATAACCTAACCTCTAATAAAAGCGTTATGTTTTCACTCAAGCTATGACAGTTTAATTAAATTTATTTTTTTCATATTTATATCTATTAATATTTATTATAAATGTACATAAAGCATATATGCCGAAATTTGAATTTTGACTGTATTATTTCAGTGTTTGTGAAGTTTCATTAAGTGTTTCATTGTACTCCGAGTATACGGAGTACCAAATTTGATCCAGTCTAGCCGCGTACAGCAAACATACCTACGTGCATACATACATCTCAGTAGCATATAGCGCTACTATTAAGGAGGATATGCATTGATTAAGTTCGAAAAAATTATATGTATATTCCGTCCATATTCTAAAACATGTCTAGAAAATATATTACATCGGTATTCTTTGAAAAAACAATGTCAAATTAGAAAATAACTATTTAATGCGCAACTGTAAATGGCACTTTGATGAATACACACTAAAAAGTAATAACGCACACACGAATACATGCATACGTCACCATAAAAATAGCATAAATGAATTCAGAAGACCTCAAAAACCTATAAATGCATTAAAATATCAAAGCCGATTTTTTCATGTTTACAATACTTCACTTAAATAGTACATAATCGGGCATGACCGGTACATAATCGGAAAGTAATAATCCTTGTTTTGTTAACTGTATCATGATTTAGAATGTTTTACACAGGAATTGTTTGCTTATTAGTTTACAGTTAATTATGCAGAAACTGCCGTCTTTTCATCGACAGACAGCCTTACTGTTGACAACATCTGTTGAAGCTTTGTCATGCGAAACAGTCTATTTCTTTGGTTTAAATCGGTATTTTTTAAATATAAATAGTGACGAAAAAGCCTTTAAGTAAATTAAGTTGAACAAGTGAAAAATTAACTGTAATTTAGCTTTCCGTGATTCATATCGCAGCGTGTTCCAGTAGTCCAGTAAAGGCTTTAATCGGCAGCTGTGACTTTCTTGTCTGTTGCCCGAAGCTTAGGCAGCAGGTTAGCAGGTTATTGACTGTGAACGAATTTTACTGACTGTCCTTGAAGAATGGACACGTATTGCTCTCATAAAACCACATCTAATATTTCATTTACCAATTAATTACTTTTTATTGGTTGAAAGACATGCGAGTGATGCAGAAACATTCATTAAAATAGGACGTTTTGATGAGAAAATACTGAGGTTAGAATCCTCGAAGTGAATTGCTCTCATGTAGTATATGTTGCAGAGTACGTATATCACGAGGTTTTAATTTGGAATTTTACAGGGTGGAAGAATCGGCAAAACTTGGTTATTTGTCACCATAGCGAGATCAAATATTTCGCGCTACTAAATAAGCCAATCTTCTAAGGTTTATGCATAAAATAGTCTAGAGGACAGTTTTAATGAAAACCTTAATGAAAAATGATTGTCGATTATACGGTTACGAAAATCACGAAATAATTAAATTAGCCATTGGTGGTAAAACAATTTCGAAGTATCAAAAGAATTTGTACACCTACAGTACAACCTCGATTATCCGTATCCGATGTTCTGTATTTGTTAAAAACACACATAAGGTGTCTGCATGGTAGATTCCTACTTTAATACATTATTTTGAGAAGCTGTAAAATTGCCGCAAGTTGACGAGTTTCTCAGTCCTGTGTCTCAAAATACTGCATTGCTTCAATACAAACTGCTGGATAAATGAATACACACGAATTAGAACTCCCCCAGAGTAACTACATGAAAGCGAACATGAACAAATTATAGATGAATGCACCAAGTAGGCAATTTGGTGACACTAAATTATTTAAACTACACTGCTCAAAAAATTAGGGGATCAAGCAAAGAAATTAAGAGAACACACATAAAACCGTGCGAGACAGCCACGTATTGGCATAAAATGGATAGTACACGCGTATAAATGCGCAATACAGAAAAAAGGGCGTAAAAAATTGCAATTAAGCTTTAATTCTTTGAAAATATTGAAAAAGCATGAAAAGATGATGTAGGGCATCAATTTGGTTACATGTAAACGATAAAAACAAGTATTGTTTAGAAATGATGCAAGATTTTTAATATGGCGTGTGGTCTTGAACAGCTAAGACTGCTGCACACCTGTTTTCCATGAATGCATAATGTTATCGATAAGACTTTGGGAAATACTATTCCACTCCTCAAGAAGTGTCCAAGTCTCGGACGATAAAAGGAGGCATTGGTCTCGCAGAAATGCTGCTTCCGAGCATGTACCAAACATGCTCGATTGGATTCAGGTCAGGAGAGCACGCTGGCCATTCCATACGCTGTTTTGTTTCTGCCTCAAGCATGTTCTCCACAAGACGAGCTGTATGCGGTCTGGCATTATCATGCTGGAAAACAAAGGAATCTCCAATGGCTGCAGCGTAAGGTATGACATGAGGTCTCAGTATCTCGTCTGCATACCTTCAGGCCGTCAAAGTACCATTCCGAATGATATGCAGGTCCGTACGTCCCCCTAAGCTGATTCCACCTCATACCATCCAACCAGCTCGTCTTTATTGTGCCCTTTCACGAACGAATGAAGGGTTATTTCGAGTGCACCTTTCCCTCCATACCAAAACACGTGGGCTGTCACACTCCAGACTGAATCGGGACTCGTCTGTAAACAGCATTTGACTCAAATCATGTTGCTTCCAATCTCGATGTTCATCAGCTTCTCTCGGCCGCATGGTGGCGTGAGGTCAACGGAATGCAGACCACTGGCCTACGTGAATAGAGACCTCCCTGATGAAGCCTATTACGTACTGTTTGGCTGGACATCCTTCGTCCTGTTGCCAAGAGCAACTGTCTTTGCAGCTGAGTAGCATTGTCTGCTCTGTTTCGACAAGCTGTTAACAGTATATATCGGTCATCAGTTACTGTAAAGGCGCATGGAAGACCTTGTCTTGGTAGACGTCTAACATTCCCTGTTTTTTGGAATTGGTTCCACAGCCTTGCAGCAACACTTCTGGCAACTCCAACACCATCCGCGACACTACGTTGTGTTTGCCCGGATTCCAGTCTACCTATAATACGCCACGCCATGGATTCCGGTAAATCACGCTGTTGAGACAAAATCCCGATTTCTGCCCTTATATTCTTTTTCTGGTTTTTTACGTCATGAATTTTCATTTGCATATGAAATTTTCTTCTTCTGTTTCCTGTTAGGCTTTAAATGATGGATGATTTATTTTATGTTACTTATCGGTGTAAGTATTTGCGTACTTCCGTTAAAACCATGTGCTCCCCTAATTGTTTTGAGCAGTGTATATTAACTGGCAACCAAAAAATTTGAAACAAATGATATTGTACTTATATATTGTTCCAAACAGCCATTGTTTATTTCAATTTATAACGATATTCTTCCATTCCCAGTGTTCTTTTCTTCTTCTTACTTTTTCTTATTCAGGGGGGCGAGGGACTTTAGAACCTCGTGTTTTTTTTTTTTTCCTTCTCTATACTAATACAGAAGGATGGTATATTTTCACCACTTATTTCAATCCTCATAAGGTACGCCTTGGAATTTTGGGACAGGTTTAAAATAAAATGGAACAGACTTCACCGAAGTATAGTACAAGGAACTTGATGGTAAAGCAATCAAACAAAAATATTTATTGTGAATCTCTGCAACCTTTCCGTTTCAATAATATTTTAAGGCTTCACAGTTCTGTTTAGTAAAAAGGTATCATCGTGCAAACTAGCGTAACAGATGACAACCTTTTTTTTTTTTTTTTTAATAACGGGCGGGAGCTTGCCGATTAGGCATTGTCCCTTACAACGGCCCGAAGGTGTGACCATTTTATTATGGGGGCACCCAGTAGGCGGTCAGCGTTATCCCCTATGAAGGGACGGGCACAATGACAACCACGCCGAGTCGGGGATCGAACCCCTTCCGCCGGGAGTTGAACCCGAAACCGGAGTACGGTGCTTTTCCACCATACAACTCGGTCGGCACAGATGACAAACTGGTTGCCAGATTCTGTAAGTACGAAAAAAGTGTTATGCAAAAAAAAGCCTAACATCGGCTGAATACAAAATATACCGTATTTAATAAATAGTTTACAAAACAACTCAATCTTATCAACGACTAATTTAGAACTAAAAAATTACAAAAAAAAGTATAATTTTACTAAGTTGTTTTAGCAACCAGATTTCAGTCGACAGATTCATTGCGAAGGCCATGTTAAAATGAAAGAGTTGAAACGGGGCCATCGTGATTCTACCGGGCCTGATTGTGCACGCGGATGAGTCATCCAAGGAGACCTACGGATGCTCACTTATTACTTTCGGCACTTAGATACGTCATTTAATGGCCGAATCTAACCAATGAAGAATCGTCTGCCCTTTCGGAGTGCACGAGCAGGCCTGGTAGAATCACTATGGCCCCGGTTGAAATCGTCTATTGTAGTTCCTATTAGCACGTACTATAAGAAAATACAACAAAATATTAATCTCCAACGTCGGCAAAGTTATGATGAACAGAGTAAAAGCCAATGGAATTTGTCTAAAGAAAGTGAGAGCATGCGCACAGTGAAATGAAAACTATATGAAACAAAACTGATGACTGATCACGTGTATTAATTGGGATTCCGGTTGATTACCGGGCACAATTTAGGAACTCACCTGGAAGAGATCTGTTTCATATTTACAAACCGACAAATGAATTCAGAAAAGTCTCAACTTCTGGTCGCCAATACATTATATCATTTAACATGCCGGTGTACGACCACAGTAATGCAAAGCTACCGATTTCTTTGTCAATTTGTGTTCAGAACTTGGATAAAATCTCTTAAAGAGCTGTGCGTAGAAAAATTAACATAAAAATTATCCAGGGAAGACAAATAATACAACCGGACCCGCATTAAAAAAAAAAAAGACGACTTGAAAAATGATATATCATTGGGGGCCAAATCTATCCAAAAGTACTATTAAAATATTTTTAACAAGTTGCAACGGTCGCAATTATAAGTCCTTGTCTGCATTCAATTATGTTGTCTGAGGTAAAAAAAACTCTTTAATAACTTAAAAATAATATTTGTTACTTAAACGTAAGAATATTATGGTCTGTTTTCTATAGGGCTTATTTTAAAATGCTCCAAATATTCAATATTATTTATTTAAATGTTGTTCTATCTTTACTTATTCTTATTTTCCCATGGATGTCTAAAGAATAAACACTCTGGTCGCCCTCGCATTCAAAACATATTCAGTACGTGCTTCGCGCTTGTTTTACTTTACAACTTAAAATAACTAACTTCATATTCAATAATTATTATATACCAAAATCGGAATTGCTTTCTTTTCTGAAAACGTGCAGAATCATTCTGCGTGTTTGCGGAAACTTTTCGCATTCGAAAGATTTCATTTTATTGAAAATAAATCCTGTTATTAGGTTGTAACGAAAGTTTCCCGCCACCGCAAACATCGTCAGCACACAGTTCGCGTTGGCGTATTTGCTCATATTTTGTCAAACGATTTTTGGCATTTGAAAGAAAGAGGCTTACTTTATAACACTGTGTTGTGAAATCTGTAAAAAATATAGTTATCATTAAGTATAAGGTGTCCCAAATGGAATTATCACTCTAGAGGATTAGAACCATCATTTACTTCCATTTGTGTTGCAAAAAGTCAGCTACATAATATCAACAAATTATGAGTACAGCTTTAAGTACTATTGTTGTATCATGTGACACTGTGCAGGTTTGGTACCGAAAGTTCAAAATCAGTTATCTAAGGAGTTAGAAGTTAGTTTTTCAGGCAGATATGGCGGAAAACTTTCGTTGCAATCTGATATATCAACGGTGCTGAGGAATTTATTTTATTTGTGAAAAAACTTTAAAGTGGGTAATCTCGAAAAATTATTTCAAACTAATGGGAATCGCTATTTCCCCTTCAAAGACAGATAAACGTTATATCAATAGAACTTGAGGTAGTTAATTTTGTCACACAATAAGTTAATTTTTTTAATTATCGGATATAGAAAAGTGCGGAAAATCCTTAAAATAGGAGGGAGCAGATGGGTTTTCGGTTTCTCAAAATAGCGCAATTGTTTTATATATATATATATACATAACATGAAAATTTTTAAGTTGTGGATTTTATTACATTTTACAACTTTTTTTTTGAGTAATGTCTATGAAAATTTCATTTTGGAGTGGTTGAAACAAAATTGTGATAGAGCCAGTGATCAGTCAGTGATCAGCGTAACTGTATATTAGGATTCATTTTGTTCTTCATCGATGCAACTTCTAATTCTGTCTAATTTCTGAATCATTTTGCTACCCACTGGTGCATATGAAGAGTGTGCTCAAAGTGAATCAATTGATGTAATAGCCATAGTCAAATTACGTGCTTCTTATACAAATCAATTCAGTTAAATAATCTAGCCTTTTAGCAATTACTTATTAAGAAGTTCTAACGTAACATCCAACTTCCGTTATGAACAGGTATCTCGAGTACGATAATAGCTTTGTAATTTCTCCTATTAGGTAATTGATTTGATAAACAATTTTAGCTAATATTCTGTTGAATAAGTATATACAAGAAAGCTAAATCCAACAAATCTTTTGAACGATTTTCAATAATCTTAATATTGAGTACGATTCGATGATTCTATGTTAAAATTTCCTACAAAATAACGTTAATAAAAACTGTAAATTGATAACTGTAATAAACATGTGTTATTTTTGCAATAAAATGCAACGCTTTTTTTTTTTTTTAGTTACCCAAGATTATTTCCAGAAGCATTTAGATTGAGTGCAGAATAATTTAGGTTAGAAAATATCTCAGAAATTTCAAAATTCATTGTTACGTCACTTCTTGAAATACTTATTGAGCTTGTTAATTATAATGGTGGTATCTTCTCTGAAAAAATATCAAAATCTATTATTAATATAGAAATCATTAATAATGATAAAAATCTAGGAAACATATTATAATTATTATTAATATAAATATTGTAAAAAATAATAATTAAAAATAATAATCAAAAAATAGTAATTAAAAAACTAGGTAACATTTTGAAAACATTGACTCAAACATAAACTTAAAATAATGCATTTGAAGTTTACTACATTAATAAGTAATTAAAAAATCCGTTTAAATTAGGTTGTAAACAATCTATATAATTTTGTTATCTGCTTCATATGAACATCTTTCTTTTATTGAAGTTGAACCAAAACAAATACTCGCAAGGTTAGAAAGTAAAACTTATCGGTATTCCTTATTCAGGTCATATAAAATAATTATATAACATGCTTTTTTAAAATGGAAACAAATTATTATTCTTAAGAAACCAGTAAAAGCCTTCCATGTAGATGAATAACTTTAAATTAAGTGTACACTAATATGGTGTAATTATGGTATCTTAGAAATGCTTTGTATAAAAACTTTTTTTGTCAAAGAATTTTAAAAATTGCTACATGAGACGTACATCTTTGTTGTTGTGTTGCAATGGCCTTGATTAGCTTCAGTAAATTAAAACATACAATCTTAATAAAACTAATTCTTGTGTGTTTTCGCAAGTTATGCATTGGAATGACACTGCCTCTTTCAAGCTGACTCGGAAGATAACTAAATGTATTTTCAAAACAGATCTGATTCACTAAAGTGGACATTATTTTTTGTTATTAACATATGTATTAGTATGTTAGTGTTAATGGAGGTTCTCATGTATCATCTGTCATCTGGAGTCATTCATCAAAGCAAACTCTAACGACATAACATGTCATTTTATATTCATTAAGTATATTTATGCCCTTATTTTATGATCATCCGAAAGCACAGAAAGCGAAAGTATTTTTGAGGGTTGGGGGTAAGAAAGAGTAGTACTACTTTTGGCATAAGATCTGTTCAATTGATCATGCAAATTTAAAGGAATGTGACAGTTTGAATGTTATTTATCTTTGTTTTGCATTACTGTATTCATTCAAATAAAAGTTCAATATAACCATTACTGCTGATACATTTTTCTCATGATTTATTTATTTTTATAATACTGGACAGCAGGTGTAGCTTCTACAAGTGTTTGTTGGGAAAGGTGAACCAAAATATATTATTTACTGTTTCCAATAACTTACATTCGGAAGGTTAAATTTTGTGATAGTTTTCTTGTTCCAGATATACAGTATTTAAAGAAGTAGTTATTGCAATTTGGCAATTAATGCGAACACATGAAGAACCGTCAATTTTTGATCATGCCAGCACAAGTATTTTAGCGCTATTGCCAGTTTAGTTATTGTACAGTAACTTTTTCCGCCTTTTTGGGTGTGCATGGATGTGTAAAAAACGTTCGGGAGGCGGGGGGGGGAACTGGCTGAAAGAGGGCAGAGAAAGATAATAAAGTAATGAAAACAGGAAGTATAGTAAGAAATATGCAGTCAATACTAGCATCAATAATAAAGGCAGTACAAAGTTTAGAAAGAGAACAAACAGCATGCGTGCAGCCATAGTGTTGTTTCTTTGCGTGTTTGTTACAAAAACATGTTTGTTTGTATTTCTAATTTAACTTCAAAATTTCAAAAAGTCATCTCACTATTCGTACAACAGTAACAGAATACTTGCTTATGCCGGTGCACTTTGCAAATGCTTTGACAAGCGATAATTATACATTTTTCGAAAGCTGTCGGACAGCGCCTGCTTTCTGAAATAATGTATACTGATCACGAATTAAGATTGTCAGAGAAAAAAATACCGAGAAAAATGGCAATATGTCAGAATAAGTATCATCCCATAAATAAAAATTCCACATAAATCAGAATAAGTGTTAAAGGGAGAAAAGCCTGTGATAAATAGTGTGCAACATTTTTCCTTTTATGTACGGAGTGAAATGTTGTTCTCATACACGACTCTTCTGAATAAAATAATCTATTAAAAGTGTGCGTCTTCGGGAACTTAAGACAAAATGCTTGAACTTCTTGCTAAGCAATGAATTCGTTCTTAAAATATCATGTAAAAATGCAGGCATATCCTATGACTTTTAAAATAACGAAAATGTGAAATAAAAATAATTGTCATTGTTTTTTTTAATTGAATGAAAAGTAGCTCACGACTTTGCGTGTGTGTGTGTAGATCTTTTGCTCTTCTTTTGACCTGCGAGCTTAAGTACCTGCTGGGACGAACGTTCATATTACCCTCATCTTCGCATGAAACGGTAGAAATCTCAAAATTGCAGCCTAGCAAGTTGGACCAACAATGCAAGACAAATTGTTACAATCTCAACTTTTTTCTTAAAGAAAGTGATAATAGTGTGTACCCAACGGTGACTGAACCTAGATTTATTGCCTGAGAGGCTTGGGCACTATTGCTAAAGTATTTATTTTATTTTTTTTTATTTCGAACAAGTATTTTTTTATTTCGTTTTAAATACATTTAAGAATGAGCAGGCAACTAATGGATTAAAAATATATGTACATACTCACTAAAAAGATTGTGCATGTACAGTGAGTGTACAGATGTGTGTTCTGGCGAAGTACACTGTATGTGCACTTTCAGCTGCTGCACATGATTGTGCACTCAGTTTGTGCATTCAGGATGCACAATTGATTGTGCACTTAATCTACATAATGAATGTGTGGTGCGGCTACTCATAACCGTGTACTCAGGTGTGTATTCGGGATACAAAATTGAATGTGCATTTAACCTACACGATGATTATGGGGTAGGGCTTCACACAACTGTGCATTCTGAATAAACATTTGAATATGCATTTAACCTACACAATGAATGAGGGGTAAAGCTACACATAATTTCTGCGTTTTTAAATAGGAATTATACGTTATTGGCGTCACCCCAGGAATAGATTCAATGATTCTTTTTTTGGAAATGTAAGCTGCTTTGAAGCAAATACTTGTAAGACAGCATGCTCTCAAAGAGAAACACTCACGGGAAATAGAATCCCATTTAACACCAATGCGAGTTTTTCTTTTGAAACATGCAGTCTTGGAAGAAATTAAGCATTTGCCTCACAGCAACTTACACTGCTAAAAAGTATTAAGTTGAATGTATTATTGTGATAATACTACGATTAAGTTAATGCCTTAATTAAATAAATTTCGTTCTTCCATAAGCAGCGATCGCACAGGCTTTTTAAACTTGTGTGTCCCAAGAACTGATATTTTCAGTCCTTTGATAAGTTTTATGGGTCCTTTCTGAAAACCTTTTGAAATAACAACTTTATATTTCTCCCCCTGTATGCAATTTCCGTTCTGTTTTATACACAGTATCACTCCTGTCTAAAAAGAAAAAAAAAAAGCAAAAGTTGTATTTGCATGAAACTGTAAATCTAGATTTAGCTTTAATTTAATAGCTAAAATACAAAACTCGGTAACACACGTTTTGAATTGCCTCGTTGCTCGGTAAGGAAGTAAAGAAATGCGGCGCTGCACATGTTGCTGTTCCGCAGCATAGCTGCCAATAGAGAATATATGAATTTAATTTTTAACGAATGGCCCCAAGAAGTACTTAATTAAATTTATGTATAACTAAGAAACTTATTTCTAATTTAAGCTATATCCATCTATTCATAGTTATTTAAAACAAAAAACAGAAATTCAGTGTATCTCTGACGTCTAGAGTTTAGTCATGACGTCAATGTTTGTCAAACTATTGTGCAATGATCGTGCAAATAGTATGTGCGCTCACGGATTGCACATTGATTGCGCGGTTAGAGGGTGCACAATTTGTGTAAATACCTGAATATAATTACGTTAAGAACGTAGCTAAAGGAAGGGAGAACGAATTCTTTCCTATAAATTCCTTGTATTATATCTCAAAGTGACAAAATTTTACTTCTTTGTGGAATATTCTGTTCTCTCACCATTTGTACTCTTGATATGTTTTACAGGATGATTCCGACTTAATATTTTTAAATGATCAGATTTCATTCAGATCATTTAAAAATAGTAATATGAAATAGCTTAGCAGTTTGACAATTTAAACAAGCCTGAACGTAGAATATTTTTTAAATATTACTTGCCTGATGTATTATTGCATTTTTGAAACCCTTCTTTTTTGTATTTCATATTACTTTATTGCATCCTTTTCAATTTAAATATCTACGTTATACAAATTTACTTCGTAAAATACATCTTTAAAAGTTGATTGAGTTTGCTTTAATAATTACAAATTCAAATAATATTAAAACTGTCATTACTGCTAATAATAATACTCATAAATATAATAAATTCAGAGCATTTTTAAGCTTTGTTTTAAAAGCAAATAGCAATGCCGTAGGATAAGGAATACTCGGACATATAAAAACATCGCAATACTATCAAGTATCGCTGCACATGTGTCTTCCGAGTTTACTTAGTAACTCATAAATGAACTGGCAATCGCAAAAAAATGACGATTATTGCAACAAATTACAACTTGTTTCAGATGCGTACTAGAGAGCGACAGTTGCTACAGATTTTAGACGAGATTTGAGGACCCTCTTTGCATAAGCTATCACTCGTTTGATCTCTGTGAACTGCGACCTGGAATAACTGCGTAAATGGGGAACACTCCTATGATTAAAATCCTATTAATAGATATAAAATTGAGCCGCATGTGCACGTGAAGGCATCAGCTACTCCGTGTTCCATAACTTTCTTCTGGTCATTATTTATTTATTTTCTTAATTATCTAGACCTAGTTATTCTAAGGCAGTAGTCTCCTTTTCTTTTTCTTACTTTTTAGAAATATCCTTTTCCAAGAAGCATTCATTTTAGCAATGGATATAAGCGTTGAGGCGAAGTTCATGTTCGGCAGTATGTTTAAAAAGAGGATTTATTTTTAATTATTTAATCACGTTAACTAGTATGTTTGTTGAAGGCGGACTAAAAAGTTCTCGCAAAACACATCTTATCGTGTAGAGGGATCCCTACTTCAGAGAGATTTGAAGCAAGCACGTAGGCAAAAAAAAAAAAAAAAAAAAAAAAAACTTTGAGGTTGCCCCACAGGGAGAATTTTTCAAAATGAGGTTTAGTCATTGCAACTATGAGAACAAAAATACAAATTTTAGCTGAATGCAGTCTCAAATGGAAGAGTGACTGATATCCGTATCCGTATCTGAAGAAAAAATGGTTCGTATCTGTCCGAACAAAAAATATATTATCCGTATAAGGAGATCCGCCCGAGCGGAAAAAGGCATCCAAATCCGGATCCGCCTTTTTCAGTGGATCTTCCACAGTTCTTTTAATGGCTTTTCAGAATAAATCACAGAAATGAAAAAATCTAATTATTCTGTCATTAATTAATTTTTTGTAATTAAAGAAAAGTTTATTGTTTAAAACCATAATCATAGTTTATCATATAATAATCATAGTTTATCATTTCAAAAATAAAATCCCTCGATTAAAATAGTAGTAATTTAGCATATATTTATTAGCATATATTTACAACCTATTAGCATATATTTACTAGCAGGGTAGCTTGAAAGTGATCCCTAGCATGCATTAAAAATAAAATACTTTGCAAATAAATGCATTAAAATAAAAATGTCAATTTTCATGACTAGATAAAACAATCAGGAAGCCTGAACTAATCTCTGAAACTCTTGACTGAGTAATGTTTCATTCCATCAGTAAATCTTGCATTTGACACATTTGACATCACCCATAGCTCAACGTCTCTCTCACTTATACGCGAGCGCAGCGCACAGCGAGAAAAATGTACACAGGCGATGAAAGACGCACCTAGACGAAAAATTGCCAAAAAGAGCTTGAAAGTGCAATATCAGTATGTTGAACTACATCATATTTTTAATTGATGATGATCATATTTTTAAGTGATGCTGTGCATACACTGAAAATTTTAAATAAGATAAATTTTAAAATGCAATGAATTTTTCTTAAATTAATGACACCGCTTCTGATGAACACCAAGAAAATGCAAATGGTTACATACACAAATTTCATTCTACTCCTATTACTACTTTCCCACAAAATAATTTAAAATAGCTAACTGATGAAAAGGGTAAATTTCTTGCGATGAGCAACACCTGTCTAGCTGAAAAATCTACTTTTTGAACAGAGAACTATTTTGAGACACACGGAAGTGAGAGGCGCTTTCACAGTACAGTGCATAAATGAATGAGAATTATTGTTTTCCTTTGTCCCTGGCAGGGACCGAGGGAAAACACTCATGAAAGAGAGAGCGTATAAATAAGTTTGTCTGTGGATTAAGGCCGATTGCGCTAAGATCCTAGGCCTGTAGGGGGAATGCCCTCCGTGGGGGACTTTCTAAAGGATCCTAGCCCGTATTTACGCTTGGTTTCGGAGAAAACCACGGAAAACTTCGAACGGCTAGGTCGACAGGTTCGACCGAGGTTTGAACCTGGCACCTCCCACCTTCCAGTTTCGAGAACAGAACCTCTCAGCCACTGGTGGGGCTACGTTTAAATAAGAGATGCTTTACTTATTAGGTGGTTTTAAAACTGAAGCTGCAAATTTCTCAACATGTAAGTTTTTGTAATCATGTAAAATACGTACTGACATCAGATTTCTTCGTATCTGCTTTATCTAATAAAACTGTTAACAACTACAGCGAAGTTTTCTTGGCTTTAACAGAACAAGCGTCTCTAATTTGCGTATGGCGATGTCAGAATTTATAGTGATGTGAAAACAGCTTTACAACTTTGCCCGTTCCCAAGATACTCTACAGATCTTAAGCATATATTACCCTCCCGCAATCGAAAGTTTGGGTTTTGTAATGAATGCTCACTGTTTTCTAAATCACTAGTTGTAATGAAAAAAAAAAAAAAAAAAATCCCAGAACTTCGAAAAAATCAACTTGTGAAAAAAAAAAAATAAATAAACGTAGATGCTTCTGTATTATTATCAAAATGTCATGAAGGAGACAAACAACTTCTCGTACAAAAGTTTACTAGGTGATTGTTGTTTACTGAACCAAGATTCGTTGTCGCTTGTTGCAGACCAAGTTGCTCGTTGAGGATTTAGATGTGTAAGCTGATAATAAATCCTGAAGCATGAGCTTGGATTTGCATGATTAATGGACATGGATAAAAACTGTTACTAGGCTCCGAGATAAAAGGAGAACTTTAAAAGGATTTTGTTTACCAATTGGAAGAATGATATGCCGTAATGATTAATACGTATTTGATCGCATGTCACGTGAAATATATCGACATAATCCAATGACTTAGGTTCCAAGAAAGGTCCAGAACAGTAACGGTAAGGCATGATAGGTAATAAATTATACTTATTATTTTTTAACACAGCTTGTGAGTAGTATAAGAAGACATCTTATGTCACACACTCGAAAAAGTCAAACTTTTCAAAACTCTGGCTGAAAATTGAGAACGTATTTTGCTGAAAGGGTAGTGTAGGTAATTTTGAAGTACTTAGCCAGTTCTAAATACAGATTAGAAACCTTTCTAATACGTTTAATATGTATTTTCTTAAATATAGCGAATTCTTATTTTAAATCCTGTCTCACACACAGATAGGTGTATTTAAGCAGTTTAACAGATATATGGATAAACGGAATGTACCTAAAATAAATTATGTTAAATGCATTTACTATTTTAAGACATAAATCCAATATTTAGCTTTATGTCTGTCAATATTTAGCAATATGGCTTAAATAAATTGTATGAAGCGCCCAAGAAAATATATTAAATTCTACATGCGTTTCGAGAGGCATACAGTTCCTAAATTTCTTAATAGATAGCAATTCATTTGAAAGCAGGGAAATGGAGAATTACTATTTTCTTTATCATCCTAAATGCACGTTGAATCTTTTCACTCTTATTTGTGTTTTATACGAGATTTATTAATTTAATTGATTTTAACACCATTTTTTAAAAGTTTTCAATTCACACTGGATTTCACATAGCAAAATTTTAGAATAATTTCGATGCATACATATTGTAGGTGAATTTGAAATATTTCTAATTCTACAAAAGTAGGTTACATTCTTTAGTATCAAAATAGTAAAACACATCAGTGCAATAGTGCCGTTAATTATTTGTTATATTGCGAAAAGAATATACCAATCATTTTATTAGTATTATTTACTTTACTGCTACATAAAACATCTCGAAAAGCTCTTAAAAAAGCTCTGAAAAATAACAAAAACAAAAAAAATACATTTTTAAAGAAGTGTATGCGTTGCAAACGTCTCGGAATTAGCATACATTTAAGCTTTAATTTAAACATCCTGAATAGTAAGTTTTTCCAAGAATATTTTTGATATTCTCTACGGAATGTATAGTTTGTTCAAACTTGTCCCAAGTTTCTCATTTTTATTTATTTTACGCAATCAATCTTACTTCATACGTGCAATTAAAGTTGCCTCATGACATGTGCTGAATTTATTAACGGTAACAAAGATTGAAAATCTTATAAACAAGCCTTTCTTTAAAATACAATTTTATTTTCATGAAAGCGAGACAAAAGAACGTGACATTCATTTTGAATAAATTTGTATCTAATTTTAAATTTAATGAATTACTTAGTAAATAAATACCTTCAACTGCATGCAATTAAACTCATTTGGCTTTCCAAGGAAAGATAAAACAATTATAGTTGATTTGCCTGAAACGATATGCGTGCTGTGACAAATGATTTTTTAATAAGGAAAATATTGAAATATCTGAGCGTATGTGTGTATGTATTTGAACGTTTAAAACTTAATCAGAAAAAGTTAAACTTTCATCTGCGATAGTTAATTAACGAAACACATTATTTGAAACATATATTTAATACTAAGTACCAAAAAATCTTTTGATGTTTAATTGTACTTTTATAACCTACACAAACATTTCGTCCAAAAATTTCCAAAAGAGAACTTAGATTATTTCACTCTCATTGTGACACACCCTGCATAACTGATTGAAGGTTACGTATATATTTGATTACAATCTTAATACACAGAAAATTATGAATCTCTTCAATATCACGCCTTGTAGTAGGATAGAAAAAAACATTAAATTCTAGTTTAATATTTTCGTGCATAGCAATATTTTGGAAGAAAAACTAAAATTGTAAATTAACCAAAATACTTGTAGCAGTTAAATTTGACCTTGTATTCTGGTAGAATGATTAACCTCATTTGTGAAATATTAAGTGGCGTCAAGCAATAGTTCGGTGGTGAGTCAAAAATCAAGTCAATATATCTATTTAATTTTACAGAAATCTTAAACTATTATAAATGGAAGCACGTCAAATGAATTTTTCAGAGTATATTTTTAAAGCAAAATAAATTAATTAATTAATAGAAAGAAAAATAGATTGTACTGAAGAGTTGATTTTCTAAAACGTACAATCTAAGCTGTAGCATACTAACCCGCAAGTTTAGTGTGCAGTTAAAATGCCACCTTTTAAACATTCTTTTATCTCCTAGGTAAATAACTGTTTTTAGTCACGCGAAAAGGAAACTCATTTGGCCTACTTTAGAAAAATGACACGAGTCTACTGTGTTTCAGGGGTAAAAAGAAATGAATCGGTCATTCCGAAAACCCCATTAGTTATGATTTTTCCCTAACATATTCAAATACAGTCTTTTTGAAACAAATTTTTATTAGGCGTATCGGAAAGTAATGCCGTTTTCTTACGTTAAATTCAAACAAATTTTCAATATTTTTTAACAGAAAATAAGTTGTGCCTAAACTTAATTCATATTTGTTACATTTTAAAGCAAGAATTTTATAGTTTTTTTTTAAATATTTATTTCAAGAAAGATACGAGAAAAAAAAGTGGGGGAGCGCAGTCTAACCTCTTCGGAGGACGAATTTCAAAATGTCCTGAAATGAGTTTTTAGGCATTAGTGAGTGTTATATTTTACACCAAGAATTTTACGGCTACCTCTTTTTTTAAATTGCTAGAGAGAGACATATGTAAAAAGAAAGTTTTGACCCCCTACATTCTCCCTACCTTACGAATTTCTGAAAATGCTGCATAATCCATCACCTATGTTAAATAGTCACCATAGTCAAACATTTATTTAGAAAAACAGTTCATTTTCATATCGCCACTATATATTTAAAAAAATCAAGTCGTCTGCTTGTTTAAATTTTTATCGAACGACATAAAAAAGAGAAAAAGTTTTTGGCCAACCCGATAGTATAGCAAAATTATTAATAGTTGGAGACATAATTTTCCATAATTGTTGTCTTCAGAAATTTTAATTAATAAAATTTAAAATGAAAGAACATCCAAAAATAAGATTATTACTGGAAAAAATGTTTTTCTGCCAACACATTCTTAAAAAGACTTTGATAAAATTAAATAAAATCTTTTCAAACTTTTTAATATCTTTCTTGTAAACCTGTAAAATGCGACGTTACATCTGAAGTTGAAACACACTGCGTATATCTTATTTCAAATAACATCCATTAACTGTCGCTTTCACCGGTCACGTCGTCCCATATCCAAATTGCATTGAATTATAGACCACCTATGCTCTTCAGATTTATTAGTGGCTACCCTTAAGCCATAAATAATTGTTCAAGAAAGTGAAGCGAGGTATTAAAGCCTAGTTATTTTCGTTATTAGTAACGCCACAAGCTGTATACTCTTTTTAAGTGCCTTTTATTTTTAACTACTCTCTTTTATGGGCATGATGAGAGCGTCAATTATTGTTTCCATCCACTGATGTGCTATTTTTAGAAGAGTGGAAAAATTAAACAGTTTTAAACGTGTACTTTGCCTCCCCCCTCCTCCAAAAGTTTTGTTTATTATTTTTACTTTAATATGTGATAATCATTAACATATCAATATATGCTTTGATTTATTAATACTAATTAATATTTAAGTTATAAATTTGCGTGCATAAGAGTAAATGCCAGAGATTTTAATGATTGAAATTAATTTAACACTTGAAGTATTGAAAGGTGTCAGGTACATTGATAGTATATAGATATAGGATCTATTATCTATTTAAGATACGAAAACACCATCTATTTGAGACAAAACTGAAACGATAATCTGCAGTTTGTGAATTTTCGACTACAAAATTTTTGAGAAGACTTAGGAGATAAGTTTGCATTTGTTGCTTTATTGGAAAAATAAAATGTCTCATTTCATTTAGAACTTTGAATAAGAAGTTTGAAAATGGAGAAAAAATATAACAAAGTTATAAAATACATTTATGTAGCTAGTTGAATGTTTCCTTTATTTAAATTCAATTGCAAACTTTCTTTTTTTATAACAAATATTGCTTTTACAAAAAGCTTTATACAAATAAACTACGTGCTTGCTTCAAATTTTAACACGGAATGATTAAGAAAGAATTGCAAAAACTGTATCTTTAATTAACTGAATAAAAAGTACTGTATTTTTTGTAAAACTAACATTTTTTAGAGATTTAAAGATTTTTATATTCAGTAAATTTAACTGGATAGTTTCTCCCATTCCAGAAAAGTCAGCGAATAAGATTACAGGCTTCAGTTTGGTTATTAAGGCTTTACAATGAAGCGATCGCATATTTTTATTATTTGCTCTCTAGAACTCTTGCAATATGTTTATATGATTCTTTTGACATATTTTTGATATCCCTTGTAGCACAACTAACTCAAAAAATGTTGGAAACACGTTTTTGACGGTAAAAAACGTGTTTGAAACGTCTTTTGGACTAATTGTGCTACTAGGGATACCTATTCACCTATTATCCACTAACTATCATTCAAAATATGTGTAAGAAACTGAACAGAATACTAATGACGAATTCTCTTTTTTTTTTTTTTTTTTTTTGTAATTCTTCCTCTGTTTCTTGGAACACTGATCTTTTAACCATCCATCATTTTGAAACCTTTGCTTGTTAATTGTTTAATGTTACATAATATTTATAAAATTTATTTTATTTACTTTCAGAATTTCTTTTTCAGCGATTTAATCAAGCGTATAATTTTGAACACGCACGTTCTGATTTAATTTTAATTTTTTAGTGCTTTCACTGATCCAGTTTAAGGACGAGTTTCAATAAGCCATGCTAAAGAATATTAAATCAGGTTCTTACTGCATATTTAGACAGATTTATACTTTGTTTCTATTTTTACTGTCTGTTAGTAATTATTTTTCACAAAAATATAAGATCTGACACGTCTGGATGTCTAATGAGGCCGCCGAATGCTTCAATTACTAATTATGGTAATGTTTTTTTTTTTTTTTTTTTTTAAGACGAAATGATTTTAAGATTGAGTTGAGAGGAGGGTGTGAGAGATAAAATAAATTAAAATTTACAAAAAGAAATGCACAATGTTAATAGCGAAAACATTCCGCTTTTGTCTAACTATACTCAGTCAAAACCAGACATCACAGAATTTAGATACACTTAATGAAGAAGTGGAAAAAAAAAATTCAGCAAAAAAGAAAATTGGTTCCAAATATTCCCACTAGAGAATGCATTAGTGATATACGCATTTAGTCAAGCTACAGATGCAAGAACAGTGGAAATAATAAGATATCCGTTCCAGTTTCCAAAAAATCGACCCCGTATTGGTGTGTTTCCAGTCTGCTGTACTGCTTTCCAAACTTGATATTTTCAAGAATTTTCGACAAGTTTATAGTAGCTCCAGTGTTCCATCAAAAATTTTGCATTTTGTCTACATTTTGCCAAATTAATGTGGCACGCAAAACATATAGATTACAAACAATCAGTAGTTAACACTAATATGCATAAGAGTACTTAAAAATTATTGGGTAGTAATTAATTGGTAATAAATTTTACCTTTTTAATTTTTTGCCCTCTCCCTCAGCCCATAAAAATTTAAAAGTAAGATTAAGCTCTTCCGTAACGTTAATATGTAAAGAAAAATAAACCTTTTTTTATCTTTTTAACGTCTGGATGAACTTATCAGATGAATTAAATGATGTGTGTGTGTTCTTCTTACGGTATTCAAAAACGAGACTTCATACATTGAAAATTATGTGAGATTGATCAACTCTGCCGCAAAATTTACGTCATATTAGCAATTTGTGCGATTCTAAATAGCTTCTCAAGATTACACAGTTTGGAATGTTTTACGAGAATAAAATAAATATTTTCTTCTGCCGAACCGTGGAGAATTGAAATATTTAAATTGAACATTTCAAGGGGAGAAACGAAGATAAGTAGAATTGGTGTAATAAGTAGTAATATCAGTAGATTTGTTACTAGGAGGATATTTCGGAAAGGAAAGATGCTTCATCGCAGCAAAGGAAAAGTTTCTGTGAGTCCGTTAGAAACACGGACTGTTATACCTTGAATCGCTTTTCCTTTTAGGTCATTCGTTATTTTAACGCTGAGTCTTGTTTCAGCAGCACGTCTTTATGAAGTCTGCTTCAATTCAAAATACCGCCAAATCGGAATTGCATGCCGTTATACGTTCTTTTGCACGCAAAAAGTGAGTTTCAGTATTTATTTAGAATTAAATTCTTTCCGTCCACGGAAACGTTATGGATGTTATCTGGATGCTTTGTCTCTTTACTTTCCGAAAACCTCTAGTATAACATGGATCAAAGCACAATATGCCATGTTAATAAACATTTCGTGTGTATTAAATTAAAAGGGTATTTATTATATTTATCCTTTTTCATCGGGTGCCTTACTTCTAACTTAACGATAGGTGATCGTATGTTAATTCATTACCACAGTTCAACAGAACAGACTACATGAACTTTTTTCCCCAAAGTAAATTACACGTAAAACAACGAAAAAACAAAATAGGGTGATTTCAGTTCTGTAGTTTAGCAAAAAAGCTAATCTATTCACAACCAAGAGTTAGTTCGTGCTAATGAAATGATGGTTATACCCAGATATGTTGCTTCAAAAATACAAGGGGTGATCAAATGAAAAGGTACGAAACGACGTAAAAACATAACAGGTAAATATTTGCATATTCCGCCATGGAAGAAGGTAGCGAGACATCGCGGGATGGGATTGGAGTCTCTGACTGGGATCGGAGCATGCGCGGGCGCCCGCATGCGCAGAAGAGAGCAGAGGCTCAAAAGTGGTGTCTAAATTAAGGTGACCATACGTCCTCGAAATTCGAGGACAGTCCCCAAATATAGATCTTTTTTTCATTTTGTCCCCAAAAATACTTTGTCCCCAAATTTAAAGATTTGTACTTTTTTTGCCCTGAAAGTTTCCGTTTAGTTTATTTCTCTCAGAAAAAAACTGAAGAAATAAGAAAAATAAACCAACTAAAAGCGCCATCTACTCAAAGAAACAATGAAATTCGATCTCTGAAAACGTTTGTTGTCATTGTGTGTGTAGCGTGTACAGACATTCAATAAAGTATCCGACTATGAGGCAAAATTCCCATTTCAGTTTTGTTAATGATTAATCACTTTTCACGAAGAACCATGCTTTAAATATGAAATTGACGTACGAAAATATTCTTGCACTCGAATACTATTTTTAGAGGATGTACAAAGTTTCATGAAAAATGATCACAAAATGATCCAATGTAAAAAGCAGTGTCTTCTGAAAAATACAAATACTATTCCAAGAGTTAAATTTTGAATAAATTGCACTATTTCAACATTATGTTCCTTTCCTATTTCTGGTTTAAATAAATATTTATAAATGAATGAAATATTTCCATTAATTTATTAGAAATAAGAATACACAATTGATATAAAGAACTATTAGAGTTCATTTTTAAGTATCAAAGTCAGTCAAGATTTAAAGTATGGGTATTCATGGTAATATGCTGTGTCCTCAAATAAGCCCTTGAAAATATTTTCTAGTGTCCCCAAGTTTTCCTTGGATTCGAGGACAATGCTTTCTTTGTCCCCAAAATACTGTTTAGAAATATGGTCGCCTTAGTCTAAATGATGCGGCAGTCCATATGAGGACAGGATGGCGTTCGCGTTGCAAAATTCGACGATTGAGGAGCAGCGAGATGTTATCCGATTTCTGGCAGCGGAAGGTGTGCTCACGGCTGTGTGTGGCAGCTAACGGAGGGTGTAGTTCTGCTCCGTGATGACGCGCGTCCACACGTCTCCAGAGTCACACACATGGAACTGGCCAAGTTCAAGTGGGAGACGTTGGACCATCCGCCCTACAGTCCGGACATGTCGCCCTGTGATTTCCATGTGTTTGGTCCACTGAAGAAACACCTGAATGGGAAGCGCTTCAACTCGGGCGACGTACTCAAGGAAGCTGTAACGGACTGAGTCTCGTCACGGCCACAGGAATTCTGGAAGCAAGGAATCCTGCGGTTTGTTCATCAGTGGGATCGTTGTGCTTAGGCCTATGGCGTATATTTTGAATAAAGTCTACATGTGTATCCACCATGTCGTTTCGTACGTTTTCATTTGATCGCCCCTTGTAGGAATGACCGAACAAGTGTCGAAATATCCAAAGGAAAGAATAAAAAGAATCCAGCTTTTATAAGCCATTAAACCACGGGGGAATTTTTGTCTATAAAATGTAATTGCTGATATATTCTGTATAATTACACAGAAATGGAAATGATATAATATCACAAAGGTTATGCTCTATTACGGAATAAATTAGTAACAAATGAAATAAGATGTAAAAAACTTTTTTTTTGCATATATATATATATATATATATACCACACTCTCTAAGAACCAAACAAACCAAAAAGTACTCTATTAAAATTTTTGTTTTTTTTCTGAATTCCATTTAGCATATTCTTAAGGAAATAGTTAGACAAACTCTGTTAAACTAATTGCTAGCTTTCCCATGGTTATTAATGGTACAAGGCTTTCGATAAATTAGCATCGTGTCGACGGAATGTAAAGCAGTGAAAGTAAGCCGGGCCCTTCTTAATTTGAAGGGAGTCTCGAAGACAAACATTTCCAGTACTCACAGGGATAGCTAAAAATAGAAAGTGAATCGGATCGCAATAAATATTCCACAAAGATTATTTTTAGACTTTGTAGAACCTGTTCCTGAAACGATCTTTGTCCTCTTGAAATGCAGAAATTATACGAAAGATGAACAATGATGTATTGCAGTTAATGGTACCTGTGCTCGAGGTAGTCCCTTTTCTTCAAATTGAATATTTTGAAAAATTGAATGAATAGTTACTTGGAATAATATGACTTGATTAATATTCACTCCTCATCTATATGTAGTTGATGTCTTATCATTTTAAACTGATAAACATGAATCATGAAAGAAATGTTAGGACTATGATGTCCTTTTGAAAAACAAATGAACACAGGCAACATAAGAAACTAAGAGCTATTCTGTCTATATTATTTTTGTAACTCTGCAAATTCTGCCTTTTTCTCTTTGTCAACATAAGGGAACTGCGGCATTTTCCGAGTGTCAAGATATAGAGGAGAGGAGGTGATTATGGAATACCATTTACATTTCTAACTGTAACTTCATAGATTTTTAAATAAAATCCCCCAAAACAGCACGAGTACATGCTATAATTAATCGTAATGAATGTCAATTGCAAAGAAATACACAATTTATTTTGTTGTTATAGAAAAAAATATTTAAAAAAAAAGTTACGAATGGAGTATAATATGGAATAGTCGGGTAATATGGAATAGATGGTTTAAACCGATGAAAAGCAATTTATATTGCTTCATATATAGTTATTTGTTACTATAAAACAAATTTTTATGTTTTGTAGTTTAAATCATTATACTGGAGTCATTTCTGCTTCGAGTCGATTTAGAAAAGTTGTAGATATAATTTTCTTTCTTTGCTCCGATAGAGTCATGGTGAGCCCACAGAGAACAGCTGGATCTTTGAATCCAAACTTATCGTCGTTGATCATTAGAGAATTTTTCGTGACAAAAGATGCATTCAGCGTCTTTGTTTTCCGGGTCTTTAGTGGATGACATGAAACCCATTACAATATTACCCAGTATTCCATAATACCCGACACGCCATCTCGGAAAACGAACCTTTAAAACTAATTGGCAAAACACTGTCATCTAAAAAATAACCACAGTTCAACAAACTACCATTCTCTTAGTGTACATTATGCGTAACATCCATGTTCATATCACGTGTTTACTAGTAAGTTAAAATGTTTGAAAACTTATCTACAAAACTCTTGAAAATCACAAAACATACTTTGTTCTGTAGCGAGTGGTACGGCAACAGAGAGCGGTCAACTCTTACTGCATTGTAAGAAGGGAATCTTTCTTGAGTTGTTCATGGTATTCCCTTGTGGCAATAGCAACTAACAGAGCCGAAGACTCGGTATTCCATATTTCCCGACTATTCCATAATCACCTCCTCTCCTCTAGTATTAGAATGGGCCGAAAGATCCTACATATGTTTAGTAGTCAGATATAAATTAATGCAAGTAAATGATTTTGGGAATGAAAAAATTAAAACACTCAGTTCTAATCAGTTGCGGCTCGTGATCTATTTTAGAGGTGGGGTCCGAAAAAGTAGTGTGTGTTTAATCGGCAAAAAAAGTATCTACGCGCTAAAAAGTGTTTCGTTGAGTTTAGCAAAACTTGTTTGGTTAAGTAGTTTGATAGATTTGTTGATTGTACAAAATCTTGTTCGATTCAACCAAATTGATTTTAAAAAGTGCTTTTAATTTTAACAAAACATTTTTGTTGAAACTCAGAACCAATGAAATTTGAAATCCCTCGATTGTTAATTTACGCATGCTTCAAGGATATGCGCAGGACTGTGAAAGACTGAGATAGACCCGCCCAAAGGAGAGATTCATATTTACGGAGGAAGAGGGAAGAGCTAAGGAAAGATCTGAATAGTCTGCCAATGCATTTAAAAATGGATAATATCAAACACAAAAATAAATTAGGTTTTCCTCAGTTTGTTGGAAATTTCAGAGGTAAGCCTAATTAGTTTATCTATTTATAACAATTTAGATTTTTATTTTAATGTTTTTAAAAGTTTCTACAGATTAAGCTTAATGAAATGAACTAAATCTCGTTATAATGTAAAATTTGAGGAATAGTGCACATACTTATTTTATTATGAACACAAATGCTTTCGGATTATCTTACCAAGATTTTTTTTTTTTGGGGGGGGGGATCTAACATTGAATTTCTAGATTTATAAAAACACTAAAATAAAAACGAATTTTGATTAATCGATAAATTATTTAGATTCTGAAACTTTCAACCAACTGTTTGTGGGTTAAAATGTATAACAGTAAAATCAACAAAATAAATTTTGTTAAATGAGCCAGCACAACACCGGTTGACAAAGAAATTTTGTTAATTCAAACAAATAATTTGATTGATTTTAACCAAATAAACTATTTAACAAATAGTATGGTTGAATTAACAACACATTAGGTTATTTCAACCAAATTGTTTGATTAAATTGACAAACTGCTTTGTCAATTTAATCAAACTGTAACAAAATTATTTCGTTTATTCAATAAAAAAAATTGTTGGAGCTATTTAAACTGAATAATTTTCTTGATTTAACAAAATTTTCGTTGATTCAACAAAACATTTGTTTCAGTGTACATAGAACACTATATTTCTCGCACGCATAGCATACGTACTGAAAATTTTTTGAAACGGGAAATTATTTTCAAAGATATCACTTGTCGGTCTAATAATTTAACAAGGTTACTCAGATAAACGTTGTTCTACTATTAGCCAAAAATTCATTTTCCTGATATTTTTAATTTTTCTTTATGCAAATTCATTTTAGTTGTTCATTCATAATTTAAAAAAATATTTATTATTTTAAAATCTATCTTATTAAAATACGCTTACACACCGAATTTTGAAAATCGTGAAAATAAACTACTATAACATACACTTATTATACAGTGAAATATCTGCCAAGAAAAATCTTACGAACGAAAAGTGATTTCTAACTGAGATTTCACTAATAACTACGGCATCCCAGCCGTTTTGGTCTCACATTGGCCGGCTCTAAAAGACTACGCAAAATAAGCGGTTCTATAAAGCCAATCTAACCACGCTTCAAAATAGCCAACTCCATTCACGTAGAAGACAGCAAATTTAGGGCCAGCGATGAGCTCGCCCATGCATGCTTGGAATAGGGGGTGGGCGTATCTGGCGTTCGTATAGGAGATTTTTTTAACAAATAATTTTGAAGTAGTACAAATTCGTGTATCTTTTAAATAAAAGCAAAGGATTAAAATAAACATGTTACATAAAACAGAAAAAAAATTTTGAATTGACGATTTTCTTAAAATGAAAGAAATTTTAAGAAAATCGTCTGGTGCTTACTTCGTTATTTTAAAGCTGAAGATGGGCAACAAGAAGCATAATTTCAGGTGTATAATTATTTTTTTATTCCAAGAAACATAAAAGGGCAATTAAAACAAATAATAAGATTTGCGTTGTGTCTGGAGAAGTATTGCGACTTCTTGAAATTGTCAGAAATGGCGTACAAAGTTTCGTTGTAGAGATGGCTCATTGGAAGATGCAGAGCGTTATAGAAGACCAGTTGAAAATGATGAAATCAAAACATTAATGGAAAACATTCAATTCTATACTTCACATGATATATCAATGATACTCAGTTCAGACAAATAAAGTGGGTATTTCCGATTCTATACCTTTTCGATTACAATCTGTCTTTATAGCTGAAACAAGAGCATATCATTTATTTCAAGGCATCATTAATATCCCCTTTAATACGCAGTATATAAAAGAAACTGCAGCGTTCGACGAAATATTATACTATACATCTAAAAGGTTCATATTTCTGTGTACATGGCCTCCATTTCAGATAAACTCACGTAAAGATAAATCCTCTTTTGTTCAGGACAAAAGGTTCACCTGCTAGCCATTATTGCTTCTAATGATAATTTTGTTGATAAAAGCTGTAAGTTAGATTCTGCGTAGGCTTGAGAAACTTAAAAGGCCACCCACACAAAAACTGTATCTATTTGGGGAAAAAAGAAAAAGATTTGCATGAGAGTATTGCCTGTAGGAAAAGTTCAATTTTAATTTTTAAAATCGTCTGTCTGAATATTTTAACTATCTAGAACCACTGAATTGCTAATGTTTGTTTGATTTTGTGAATTTTATTTATTTCGATTCTTGAATTTTATTTGTTTCACTTCATGTGCGAATTATTTATATATATGTGCATTGAATGAAATCCCACCTTTTCTCAACAGAATTTTCCAATTTTGTCAATTTGTCATTGAAAATGTTAGAGTATGGGTATTGATATACTTGTAGAAACGGGCGACATTTTTATTCCAAAGAGAGGTCACATTGATAGGCTTTGATAAAATTGCAGGACACTGTATTCAATGGTCGCAGCATGTAATCTCAAATGAAAATTATAAAATTTTAGATATTTCATAGCGAAAATTATTATTTTACATTCCTTTTACTAATATGCAATGTCCATGAATGCATATAGTAAAAACTGTCTTCTTGAGCAATATGACGACGCCATTTTCTGCTGTAAGAAATAAACTTCATAGAGAGTTTTGAACTTAATTATATCCAAACAGAATGTCTCAAATAAAGTAAAAATAAATAAAATGCATTTGATAGTGCCAAACACTGAATGATTGAATATAATATTAGGTAAACAGGAAAGTTCTGTACGTTTTTCGTAGTTCAATGTTTTGCCTAGCCAAAACTACGGAATCTAAAGGTACAAAATTCGGCACGGTATGTGAATTTTTAGTGTAGGCACTAGATTGGTGAGCATTTTCCAAACTGATGGGGGATAGGGGGCGAAAACCCTTTTTTCAAATATCCTGCTTAATTTCAAAGAAGAAAAGAGATATCCATGAATAACTTGCTGTAAAATACAACACTCACGAATATCTAAAAATTGGTTTCAGAATATTTCGAATGCAAACATCCAAGGAGAGTAGACGCGAAAAAAAGGGTGGTTGGCTATTTTTTGAAAGGAAAAAAAATTATAAATTTTTCGTTTTAAAATTTAACAAATATGAGTCTATGCTAGACAGAGCTTGTTTGTAATTCACTACTTGTTGAAAATTTATTTGTTTGAATTTTATGTAAAAAAGGACATTGTTATCCGGTACACTTAGTACATATTAAATGTACCGGAAAGTAATGTCGTTTTTTAAGTAAATTTTAAACGAACTTTTAATTTCCAGTAATCTGATCCTAAAAATAGGATTCATATTTGCAACGTTTTAAAGTAAGAACTTTATAGATACTTTTATCTTTCATAAAAGATATGCGAAAAGAGAGGATGGCCTGTGCCCTCCTTGGAGGACGAATTTCAAAATGTCCTGAAACTGATTTTTAGGTACTCATGAGTGTTGTATTTTACTCCAAGAAATTCATGGCTACCTCTTTTTTTTTTAATTGAGAGAGATACGTGAAAGAAATTTTTTGGACCCCTACTTGTATAAGTTATGAATTTTGGAAAATGCCGTCTAATCTAGCGCCTATGTTAAAAAATTCACATGCACGCCGATTTTTTCGTATTATTAACTTCGATAGTTCTAGCTAGGGGAAATACTGGCATACGTGCGCGCGCGCGAAAAACGACATTACTTTCCGCCCCCCCTTCCCCCAATAATTAGTAAAATCAGCTTGAGAAATGAGCAAATAGCCAGAAGGGTAAAATGTAATACAATGTAATTAGAGAAAATCAGATGATCCAATTCCAATTATCTTATTCTTCTCGTCTTGAAAATAAAAGAATTATAAAAGAGTAAGACCTTGACTTATGAAAAGAAAACAAAAATTGTTGACACTTTACTGAATACTAAATAGGTGAACAACCATAGGAGCTTTGTTAGAGAAGAAAAAAAAATCGCGACGTCATTGGCAAAAATAAAAATCAAGTGAAAAGCACACAAGCATGCAGGTTTTAATCCTTTTAATGCGTTATTCTATCCCTCATAAATTCGAGATGAATTTTATGTGGAAAATCGACGGCGTTCAACGAAGCTGTTGCAATTAAAAATATGTAACTTACTCCCGTAGATTTCATATTCACGTTTTATGTTAGAGAAATCAGATTGGCCACTTGCCTCGTAGTAAAACACAAAAGATGTTTACTAATGCTAGAGATTGCAATGCTGTTAAGCAGTATATTTTTTATCAATCAATATGTTTTAACTGATGAAAATGAAAAGTTTAAAATTTTCTTTTGATTAAATCTTAAAATTTAATATGTAGCCAATATTTTCTTGGAACATATATCCCCGTTTAATTTTGTGAATAATTTTGATGTATTCTGGATCAAGTTTCCAAGGTTACAGCCATAAAATGTATACAAAAAAAAAAGTAAATTTCTATAAAAGTCGCAAAAAATATTTTAATTAATACTTTTACTAAGATAGCAATGATCAAGTTTGAAATATTTAAGACTTTTTGTAAAAATGTTCTTGAATTTACTTGAAAAGTCCAAAAAATCAAATTACTAAAATTTCACTAATTCCGAAACAAAAATTTTATCTCCGGATCTATAAAAAAGTCACTAAAAAAAACAAATCTTTTAAACTGGTAACACTGACAGTGATAGAAAAAAAAATCCTTCTCAAAAAAAAAAAAAAAAAAAAAAAAAAACAATAAATGCAAAACTAAATCATGGCAATTATTGAAGGTGATAAATGTATTAAACCAAATTAAAAAATACCAGTATTAAAAAGAAACAAAATAAAGAAAATAAATAAATTATTATTTGGATAAAGTACAAACTAATTAAAAAAAATTAACGCATATTTTAAGAGGCTAGGACTTCCTTCCATCATGAACAAAGCATTTTCTCCGGCAACAATTGCATTCAAAATGAAATATTATTTATAATGATTAGTTTTTTTTTCAGTATGTTTTAAGGAAAAAAAAATTTTTTTTTTTGGTAAAGCATGTTAGGAAACTTCACTAGCTTTGAGGAGAAACGGTAGTGGTTCGATGAAATCTTTGCTGACATCAAACAACGTTTTCGATCCTAATTCTTTTTGCGTGCTCTATCTTGCCTAAAAGTTTGTTGATATACAGGGTTTCCATAAAGTCTTGCTCTGATAATGATTTTTAATTTTTGAGATTTGCACATAATTCTTTTTTATTTTATTTTGATCCTTAGTTTATTAACTTTTTACTGGATCGTTAATACACTTTGACATATACAACATTCGTATCTCCAAGAATGAGTAGTCAATTTTGCGCAAGGTATTAGCCAGCATTTTGCTGTTACCGATGGTATCGAATCCATTATACCTGCCTTTAATGTGCCAATATAAAGGACCGGTGTTGTAAACACTTTGACGTAGCCGCATATTAAAGAATTCGAGCAGTGTTGTACCTGAAGAAGGAGGGAGGCCATGTCGTAGGACTATTTCTTCCAAAACCACGTTTGAGAACAAGGTCTACTAGAAGTCACTATAAGCACTAAAAGTCTACTATGCTTATCCCTGAATCTCTGGAACAATTCCGGTTCAACAACTCCAAGATAAAACTTTTACTACCCTTCTCCAAAATGATTAAAAAATTAGACACAAAAAAACGTAATAAAATCTACACTGTTTGTACGATCGATTGAAATTTTTCATAATTATATGTTTAAAAATGCAGCAAACAATCTGAGCTACTTTAAAAATCTGAAAATCCACCCGTTCCCTTCTTCTTAAATGATTTTTCGCTATTGCGAAAAATCATTTATATCATATTTTCATCTATCATAAAATCATTTATATCATATTTTCATATTTTCATCTATCAGCTCCATTTTATTTTCGGGAATAAAAAAAAGTTAATCACCAGCTTCACGAAATTAACTGTCGCAACTGATATTGACGTCATATTGAAGTCACGGTTATCAGGCTTTGAAGGATAAATTGCAATTCCTCGCTTAAAGTAGTTTTTCCAGATTACCCAGTTTACTTTTTTTCACAAATAAAATGATTTCTGCCGCATGAAGCATTGATATAAGAGGGGATGTTTCCACAAAAGGAATTCGTCCGAATGCGAAAAGTTCCCGCAAGTTTCCAGAAGAGAATGACATTTGATATCGGGATATAATAAAAATTGAATTTGAAGTTATTTGTTTTAAGTGAACGAAGATTAAATATATTGAGTGCAAACATAGTTTTGTCAATTTTTTTTTCCATGCTCATTGTAACTGCCTTCCCAACGGGCTTTATTTTCTAGTTTTATGAAATAAGGAAAATAAGGATCGGAATAAAAGAAGGAAATGTGTAAAAATGTAAGATTTTCTTTTAAAATAAATTTCCTTGATCAGTGCTTGACTTTATAACGCCCTGTATTATTGGACACCCTGTCTATATAAAAAATGATAATTCCACAAATTACAAGAAAAATCAGCTCCCTATATTATTTTTTGAGTTTTAAAGTTGAAAAAAAAACTGTATTAAATATGGTGCATTTTAAATGTGCTTTTGCAGCACAAATTGCAAAAGTAGCAAAGTATAAAGTGAAAATTTTTACTTCTCGAATGATGATGAGAGGATAATCTTTATTTGGCTTAATTCTTTAAAATTCTATATTTTGAAAGATAGCTGAGAAATTGGGTCAAATAAGACAGGTGTTTAGAAGAAACTTCATCGACCGTATTCATATGTTCATTACAGATATACTTCTTTTTTTCCTCTTGGAAATACTTAATGTTTATTGTGCGTATCCTTGGAAACACCCCTGAATGCTTATTTAAACTGATATGGTGTTGTTTTTGAGGTTTTTAAGTGACTTACTTTTCTGACAAATTTTTTTATTATCATATTTACGCGATTACACCCATTTAGAAGTATTTTTTAATTTTGTTTAAAAATACAATGTAAGGTTTTATCTTAACACATTAAAAATTTTGAAGGATTATTTCAAAATAAAACCAACAATATTTCTGTAAATTGTGTCTTATTTTTTTGTTTTGTAAATAAAATGTATTCATGTTTGTTAGTACATCAATTAGCAATTTGCACAGTAAGAAAGACTCATAAAACTAAAAATTAAATTAAGTAGCAGGTATTTAATACTGTATATTTAATTTTTGGCATCTGTATAAATAAATGTAGATATTTGTCTGTACATTACTTGAAATTCAAAAGTTTTGAGATTTCTATCCGTTTCAAGAAACTGCAAACCCAGTACGATCGTTAAAAAAATGTCAAATTAGAATGAAATTTGGTGACATGATTTCAACATTAAGAACTCACTTTAAGTAAACTGAATACCTTTGGAAACATTTTATTTTAGGTACTTTTCCGTTAACTCAATACCAATGCTATTCGACGGTTAGCAAGCTCGAGCTGCCAAAACTCTCACGAATATTTCATCTTGGCACCAAGTAGCGCAACTGTTTTAGATTCGTGACTAGTGATGCCCTGTTACCGAATAGTACCTTATTCTAAAAAAGTAAACTAAAAGAGGACTGATAGTATTTACACGGATTGCATTAAATAAAATCGCGAGTTTTCCTGAGCTGTAGCCGAAGTAACCGTCCTTGCTTACGATTGTTCATCTAGTTATAAGAAGGAAAAAGAAACTGACAACTTGTAATGCAGCTACATGCTACAGTCTCATGATAGGAGAAATTATATTTTAATAACTGATAATTTAATTCTAAGCTTAATAACCTTCCTTCTAACCATATATAATCTTTGTATATTTTTTATAGCGAAAGAAATATGCCCCTTTATTTCGAGCTTTATTCGTATTAGGCTTTCACCAAATACTCTAAACCAAAATGCAACAACCCTAAACGGAAGTTTACGGTATTTGTCGTTTTCATTTTTATTTAAATCATATTTATGAATTAATTGTTTAAACTGCTTTTCACTTTATATGGCTGTTTAATTGGCATTGCCGTGTTTTGTAAACGAAACATTTAATTTTCTTAAGCGAACCTCAAGGTTCGTAATCGCTCCTGTATTCCTATGTAGGTGATCTACTCCCTGTGATTTTACTTTGCTTTAATTGCTATTTTATTTTATTTTTTAATTGTGTTTGGAACTTATTTTATTTTAATTGTATTTAGTCTGATTATTGAATTTGATAATTCATCTACATGTGTAATAATTCATCTACATGTGTAAAACTACGGTTTTCCTGCCAATTTCACTTTAAGATCTAATTTTCTAAGTTTCGTGTTTCACATGACGCCACCGTTTTAAAAAAATAATCTTCACATAGTTATTTTGAATCTTATAAGATCCTCGTTCATTACAAATCATAACCCAAACGCGACGTATTCCAGGTGAGTAATGGAAACAATACGTAATGCCTCGTGTTATAATTTGCCACTTAACAACATCTAGCAATGAGCAACTTGTTGATTAAAATGGAGTATAAGATTACTTGCAGAAATAACAATAGAATCATACGAAACAAAAGAGAGGCAAGCATCCTTGAAAGGTACTCCTAAAAACCTAATCCTCGATATGAATATTTTCCTTTAGTTCGTGTCATCCGAAATTAATCCTCTACTTTTGAATTAATTTAAAGAAACTTGAACCAAACTTCTTATTCTTGGTAAGAAAAATATATCCATGAAGACTATATTACTTTTAATTATGAGGGCCGTAACCAGGAAAGGTTTTCTGGTGTCTGTGGATGTGTAAAACATTAGTGTATAACTGAACAAAATTTCTGTTCGATGAAAAATATCTGAAAACTCATGCTAACTAAAGCGAAAATTAATGACTGGGAAGTGACTTATTTCTACCCCCCCCCCACCTCGGACTACATCTCTGTTGAAAATTCAAGCTATCAATAAAATAATTATAAAATAAATCTAATTAGTCCGAAAGGAAAATATAGAACAATCCAAAGAAAAAGGTTAAAATTATCCAGGATAATTATTCGACCAAAGTCCTGCCTTGTTTAAAGTCCATTAAGGTTTTAAATTTTCCTCTGGTTTTTCCTCTGCTGATGGGATGCATTTCATGCTTTTTTACTTATTATTGTGTAATATTTTTTATAGTAAAAAATACTGCATGCTAATGCATTCGTTTAATCTCTGGTATAATCTATATTTAATCAAATAAAAGTTCATTAATAGCTGATATTTCTTTTCACCGTTTCATTCATTACACGACGATAATGATCTTTGACGAAGCAAGCTCCATTGGTAGTTAATGCAAAGTAGCGTCAGAATTATAGCGATGCTGAAAGGCTAATGTTTTTATTCGATATAGAAACGTTTTTTATTGCATTTTAGTTCTAATTTCTGTCGTAAATACTTAGGTTTGAAAAAATGAAAAGCGAATGATCGTTTAAGTGCATTTCGTAGTTCTGTGGTATTATAATGGCCACATATAATTTAATGGAAATATGTCATTTGCATAAATGAAGCACAGAGGACAAATGAATCGGAAATATTCATTGTTGAAAGATATTCTTATATCTATGCATTACATTGCTGTAATGCAAGAAATGCTCTACTGCCTTTTGTAAGAATGCACTACAATTAACAAGTTATTATCTTGATTTAGTTTAGCCGAATATATTCATTGAGATTAATAAAGAAGAATGCTGATACATGTACATATATGAATTAGTGAACAAATCAATGTGCATAAAAATTAATTCACCAGTTGGTGATATGCATAATACAAGTCAACGATTTTCCAATATACCTGAGAAGTGCTGAAATGTGCTACCTCAGATTAAAGGGAACAAAGTGTTCTACAACACCATTAACAATGAAACATAGAAACAAGTTCTGTAATGTACTCCTCTATATGAAAATTAATAAATAAATAACATTTCCCTGATTGAACAAAATGTACTTTTTGCATTTAAGTAGAATTAATTGGAAAAACAAGTAACTGAAACAAAAAATCCTTCATAAGTAGTTTCATTTTTTTTTAAATTACATTTTACGGTAGTTATTATTGTGAATTGTAAATTCGATTTTCAAAGTCATTTGCATATTAAGTAGAACACCGATAATATCAGATTTAAAAAAATTACAAAATAAATGAAGAAAAAGGGACACAAAACACATAATGAAAAACCATAAATTCATTACAAATTTAGCGTTAAAGATAAATTTTAAACTTTACACTACAACTTCTAATTTTATTGATGCATGTTTCAAAAACCTGTTTATTAAACACCGAGGAATAATACATGCTTTTAATTTAAAAATTTGACATTAATATAATAATAATGAAATAATAAATCCTACAGGAGTGTATTTGCTTTAATATGAAATACAGCGGTTCAAAACACGCAAGCAAGCTGGGAATCAATTGTTGTAACAGTCTGATAATATACTAATATTCTTAAAGACTCCAGAAATTGTATATAAAAATTTGAAAATTTTTGGTCAGGTACATGAAAAAGAATGTTGCAAATTTCTAAATTCTGATTTTTTGCATATAATTCCATTTTAATGAGTTACTTCTAAACAGAGTACAAGTGTTACGTACTCAGTGTGGAATTAGAATTCTTCCAGGTGGTAACGGGTTGTGAATGGGAACGTCAAAATGACGTAACTTTCCTATGACAGACAAGTGCTTTGTTTAACAGCGCAAAATTAACTATTTTCCAAATAACTATATTAATTGGGGATTAAATATCATAATATTGGTTGTGATAGAATTCCTCCGCCCCCTCCTATTGTGTTGTGTAGTATTTACTAATGATTAAATTTTGTTTCCACCCTTAGTTCAGAAAGACAAAAAATAAAGACTGTCAAGATACGAGTATCACACAAGAATGAAGTTTATGTTTGAGGCACACAAAGCTCCAGAAGAAGGAAAAAAAGTATTAAGGTCGGGGGAGGGGTATAGTTTTTCAGTGCATAAATGAGAAGATTACATACTTATTAATTTAAAAATGTTGAAAGGTAAATGTACAGAAATATTTTTTCGCTGATTTTTTACAAGGATTTTTATTTTCTTTTGGTTTGAGGTAGACTTTAAAACAGGAAATGCAGACTTCATCACAGTGAGGTTGAAAATATTATGTATAATCGATAATAAGTCATATTTGTGATATTGCTGCCATATAATGCTCCAGGGATCAGAACATATTCGGGGTCAGGAAACAAGTTATGTTCGCATTATTTTGTATAGAAGTTCATTAAAGCGTCAGTCGGGGTCATGTGAGATACACTACTGGAAATAAACAGAAGAAATGCAACCCCACAATTTTTCTGATGTATCCCAGTCCCCTTAACTCGGTTCCCACCAGAGTATCAAAAGAGAAGCATCAGCGGCTTCGCCAATATTTAGGTTAGTGAATTCTTCTTTCAACTAAATCTGCTGTGGACTGTGTACGCTACAGAAAGCTGGTATACCTAAATTCTGTCATGGCTCCAATGTCTGTCCTCCACGTGTAAACGATGTCAGTCCAAGTATTAGGTCTCTCATCTGGAATTGGTTCAAAATTATAAGACCACTCATCGGAGCAAGGTTGACCTGTCTGTTACATGCCCCCATAATAAGAGAACCAACATCTCTGGCTTTCGTAGGCTTGGCCCTCTGATCATGCCTACAATAAGCCACTGATCCGGCCTTAAAAAAAAAAAAATACAAATTCTGATAATAGATGAATACCGTGACTAGTCGATTTATTGTTGTTGTTGTTTCAAATGCCCTCTGCCCCTGTTCTGCAGCTGCCAGATCCTCCATATAGAACGGCGATGGGCGAAAGGGAGCGGCTTCCATTTAAAAGAGCCTCGGTGAGAGGAAGACCTACTTAGCTCAGGGTCTCCTAATTTTGATCCTATTCCAGGTGAGAGACCTAGCACCTGAAATTGGTACCCTCAGAGGTATCGTTTAACATGGAGGGCATTGGAACACCAAGAACAGACTTTACGTGCACCAGCTGCCATCAGCGTACACGGTTCCACAGAAGTCCAGCCGAGAGAGGAGTGTACCCTCTTAAGCACTGGCCATGCCGATTCTTCTTCACTTTGAGTATTCTTACTGGAAAGGAGTTTAATGACTAGGCTACTGCGGGAACTTTTCTGTTTGCTTTTGGTTGAAGGAATGAATGGTAGGTGTGCTACATTCAAAGAAGCGCATGGTCAATGAGCTTTAATTTCGCTCTCCCGTAGTATTGAATTTCTTTTTGTCATTTTTCGCAAATTTTATACCAAATAGTTTTCCTTTTCATCTCCTTAAGTCCAATTCTGATTTCGCTAAAGTTTTTCAAGCTCAGATACGGGCACTTCTACTGAAAATATTGCATCTAAAATTGCTTGTTACAATTTCCCCCCCTAATCTTTATATTGATGTACGAAAGAAGATTGAAAAGAAAAATGTTTAATTTTGCAATATTTTTTAGAAATATATGTCATAGTGTAGGAGTTAGAAATGAAGGTTATCCAGCGTAACTATTATTAATTTGTGAGGCATCAGTCAAATAGTGAAAGAGATAGTTTTATCTCATCCATTCGTATTTGTGCGTCTTAAAAGTCATGTTATTCTTTTCAGTTCATCGTCATTTTATACTTCTTGAAACATTCTGTTACATTTCCTTTACTGTTATCTAAATATAAACAGTATTTAATTGTAAAAAAGTGTCAAATATTGAATTTCTGAAGCGATCGCAATATCTAACATCTGAGAAAATTTATGAGCAGCAGCGTCTACAGGCTGTAGATTCGAACCTCAAAAAACATACTTACACGGTTTTTATCCATGAAAGTACTGTGTAAATGAAGGCTTTTAAAATACTTTTATCTGAATAAAAAAATATCTGGTCAAATTTTGTATTAATTCATAAATATTTTTAAAAATATTGACATGAAATTAATATTTTATAAAATGTAATATTTATTTCAATTTCTGTACAAAAACTTTGTTGATATAAAATTAACCCAAAAATAAAACAGAATTTCTTAAAAAAAGTCTTTAAGTCAAGATATTAGTAGAAATGTTTTTGCAAAATATACAAAAAGTAAAATGAACAATCATAGTTTAAATAAACGCAATGACTAGCAGTAAAATTCTTCTACTATCAAAATTATAATTTCAAAATTTATATATAAAATTGCTCACATTTTGAAAAACAAAATGTCCAATATAACGTTAAAATCTAACCGTTATTTGAAATACATTTGAAATATTTTAAATATATTGACAATATTTATCTAATATTGGGTATACCTTTGTAAACGTTTTCATGTACTATTTGGTTTGTCATTTGTATTGCAATTAATTTTAACAAATTTATTTTATTGAAATACAGAAATTATTAGAAATTCAATGTCAGTGAAAAAAGTAGTTATTTTACCTTATAAACATTTTTATTTGTGCCATAATGTTGACATAAACTCAGGGTTATTTTAAAGCTGTGTCAATAACCACATATGCGATGTACGAATCGGAGAAATTTTAATAATTCGATAATTTTAATAATTTTAATTAATTTAAAACTTTAAATCTATTATTCATTGCCACATTTAAAAAAAGTATTTGTCATCATCTACAACAAACAATCCTTACATTACAATAGAAATCATCTACTAAACTCTTATAACATTGAAAACGGAATAAGTGCAATAGTCACAGTAAAAGCTTTCAGCGAAAGGACTGGTTGTAAACAGCTATTCACCATTACAAGAGTAAGCAATCTATCATTGATAAAAATCAGTAATTAGTTTAATTATATTTAATACGTAATACGTAACTATTAGTCTTTAAGTACTGTTTGTGTTGATATCATTATAAATAAAAATAAGAATAAATAGAAATCGCTTACATATTTATCTATAGAAACTGTTTATAGAAATTTTTTATTTAAATAATTTTATAGATAAAACAGCCACTTATGTTCGAGTATGAACAATAAAGTTAAGAAAACAAAATGCATTTTATCTATGCCTAGGATTTTTTAAAAGTGTATATTGACAAAAAAAAAAAAAAAAAAAAAAAAAAAAAAGAAAAACTTATATAAGAACGAATTAGGTATAATTGAAGATCTGTTAAAGAGAAAATGAATATTTATTTTCGCTGTAACATCTTTTTTAACTATTATGCTTTGATGCATAATTCAAAATGATAATTTTATGTATGAAGTATTTACAGTTGAAATATTTTTAGATAAAAGTTGTGATTTGTTTATCTATTTTATGCACGAACAGAAACGAAACAAGGGAGAACCATTTTTGTCACATAATACTGGTTACAAAATTAAACATTTCTAAAATAAATATGTACTGCATTTAAGTGATAATTTCATTAAAAAAATTAATAGCATTTGTAAATAAGTATGGAGAAAAAGAAATATATCAACGATATTATTTTAAACATGTTAGATGATTCCTGATCAAACTAAATTTCGCTTTAACACTTGGATATGAGAATAAATTAAATAGTAAAAAAGTTGATAAATTAATTTTTAATAAAATGTAAATAAAGAAATACACATGATACAATGATTTTTCTAAATTTTCAGCACACTGAATAATTATCTGAAATATTGAAGAATTATTTTTGCCATTTGTTTACATATGAATAATTATAATATTATAAGTTGCTTTAGGGCCAGCAAATTGATAGTATATCAGAGTATTTTTATATATGGTTTTAGAAAGGAAACTAATCTTTTACAGGGATTTCATTGTCAGTTTCTTAATTGAACACACTTTGTCAAGATACCATACTGAAACTTACTACTTGCTTTTTTTTAAATATTCGGAAATAATATAAAATATACACAATAAATTCAAAGCATACATTATCAAAATATCTGATTTGTGTTAGTTTGCAAAATAATATTAAATTATTTATATTTTGTGACTGTGATATATATTAAGCAAATATGTGCAAAAATTCATTTGTTAAGCACACGAAATAAATGGGAAAATACATGTAAAAATACAAACTAAATTTAGAAACATAAATATTAGTAAGATCTAAATGAAATATTTAGATGTTTTTTGAAAGTTACAACAAAATAGAAAAAGATTATGAATTAAGTATATATACAGAAATACATACATACATATATATATATATATATATATATATATATATATATATATTAATATATATATATATATATATATATATATATATATATATATATATATATATATATATATATATATATATATAATATATATATATATATATATATATATATATATATATACATATATATAGGATATTTTAAGAGCCACTACACGGAGTGTTCTCAGTTTTTTTTTAAATTTCACTTCTAGTATATCTTGTATGAAAATAACTTTAATTTTTGTTTATAAAATACTCGAAATAAAAGTAACTATGCAAAATTAAATTCACTTTTTCTGTGCGATTCATTTTGTACACAAACCTAATTGGAAAACCCAATATTAGTGTTATTCGACTATGATTATTTGATTGTTATTTATAGTAATTATAGTTGCCTTGAATATATGCATGGAAATACTTCATGAAATACGCGAAATAAACAAAATAAAATCAGCAACATAAGTTTTAAAAATATTTATTTAGAGTGTCTTATTGTACCGTTACTTCCTTATTTCTCTCTCTTTTGGTGTTGATATACCGTACGCCGAGGGCGAACCCAGAAGGGGGTTGAGGGGCTGCAGCACCCCCCGAAAAGCCCTTTATTTGGCTTACAATTTGATATTTTGCTGACAATTTAATACACACACACACACACACCCTCCCCCGAAGTAAAATCCTGGTTACACTACTGCCATACGCAGATGCCTATTTTGTTCAATCCTATCAAATGTTATAAAATTAATTATTGACAATAAATTCAGAAAAAAAAAGGAAAAGAAATATTCAAAGCGAATGTCCATGTGCCCCGAATGCTATTAAATTATTTTTCATCCATTGCAGATCAGTTTAATTCCGGCAAACGACTATAGATATTCTTTGAAATAGTCGAAATATATATAAAAACATTGCACAGTAATCTCGGTAACAGTCATTGCAAAATTACAAAAAGTTTAACTTCATGTATTCTTATTGCCTTTAATGGCTTTTTAATCATTTCCTCTTGCGCAGGTATTGTACATTGTATGCAAAATGTCCTGGAAATTATTTTGTGTTCAATTTAGCGAAATAAATTTATAAAGATGCTACGCACGTGACCGGTGGCTTACCTGAAATGCTCGTCAGCGCTGAGGATGAAGATAACAAAGATGAGCTGGAGAAGTCGAAAGCTGAGATCCGAGATCCGAGATCGGCAAGGCATGTTCACAGTCGACACAGCCGCGCATGGTGGTCCGCGGATGAAATCCGGCGGATGCGATCGGCACTTGACTAGCGCCGACTGGACTGTCTGTTCGAATGTTCGGAAAAAGGTGCTCCGACCACCCTTTCGACTCTCCCCGCTCCCCCCAGGAGTCACCTGATTGGCCGAGCGGATAGGTAAGAAAGGACGTCAAGCCTAGCCGATGAGTCTTTGATGAAGAGACTGTGGTAAGGAGAGTTACACCTTTGCGGTACCGGCCTCAAGAAATAAGTATTGAAAAGGCGGAATCACGGAAGAGAGAGACAAATGTAGCTATGCAAATGTCTTTAAGAATCAATTTGTATGCTGATGAAAACGAATACATTTTTCTCACTATGAATTCTAATCTTTCCCCAAAAGAAATGATTTCGAAAATCTCACTCAAGTAACGAGAAAGTAAAAACTTGTATGCATGAAAACATATCCCCAGAGATTTAAAAGCACAGCATAATGACCACCAATGCGTAAATGTTTTTGCTTTCAGATTAAAATTTTCAAATAAATTGTTTAATTTGTTTTTAAAATATTTTATATTAGGTATTTTCTTACGTATTCAAATTATCTTTATCTAATGTTTAACTTTCTTAATTAAGTAGCTTACAATCCACAAAATTTACACACGCATGTGTACGTATCAGCACAACTTAAAGAGTATCGAAATGACACTTTTGTTTATTAATAAATCGGTTATCCTGTAAAGCCTAGCATCCACTTCATTAAAAATGTTTCCAAAATCATGCTCTTAGTCCTTTAACAGTTTTTTAATATCCTTGATTGTCAAATTTGTCATCAACAAATTCACTACAGCTGTGAAATATATAATACTAATTTTTTCCCATAAAACAGTTAACTCTGACATTAAAACCAACTTCATTGCACGAAAAAGTACCAAAGTCTATGAAATCTGTCTTCGATCTATAGTTACGTAAGAGCAAGTACAGATGTGATGAACGAATTACCAGTTAATATGCCGGAGATTTCTATTCGTTTTTAACCACTTCTAATTCAAAATGGATCGGCAAATAAAGGGTCCAGCCTTTTCTATGAGGGTTTATTTGACTAAGATATAATAATTAATTAGAAATCGCAGAGGAGCCAGACTGAATATTTGGTAGAAATGTTGATAAATTTTATATTCGAGAGGTTCTGCTTAGTTATTGAGAACTAGGTAAATCTGAAATCATTACACAAACTTTACCTATTTATGCTAGCTTGGGAATGGTTTTCAAATAAATGGCTTAATCAGTTGGTACATTTACAAAACAATAAATAAATAAATAAAAAACTTGAATGCAAATACAATAAACTAATTAGTCTAATAAACTCTCATAAAAAAAGTTGGACCCTTTATTTTTCTACCCATTTTGAATTAGAAGTGGTAAATTCGTCTATAGAAATAGCGTTGACACAAAAAAATAAGAAAAGCTCCAAAAGGAAATGACATGTACATTTAAGAAAGCATACATTGCTAATGCTCGTTGCACTGAAGTTTCTAAAAATGTGCATAGCTGAATATAGCTTTCTATTCAAGCGAAGTATGTGCATTTTTCAAAAGCAAAAGCAAATTTTAAACGCTGAAGGGTGTAGTAATATAGACATCATAATCCCCGACTGAGGTAAACTTTTATTTGTCCATCATAATAAATAGCTTTATATTTCAGAACTGTGCGTTTCTCCTCTAAATAAATACTTCAATTACACACTAAACATCGAGTTTTAAAAAGATGTTGACAAGAAGCAGTGACCGGACAGGTTTCACACACTGAAAACATTAGAATTCAGGGTGATGGCACTGAAGGAGCGCAATTTCGAAAACTACTTTTATTGTTTACATATATATATATTAACTGATGACCAGTAAAAGGATCCTAATCTATGAAAAATTTATATTGCATATAATATTATTTATAATTAAGAATACAATTTAAATATTATTAAAAATATCTATATTTAATTTTTATTTATAAAAATTCTGCGGTTAAATAAAATATGTATGCTGTAGTTTATGTACTTATTTTATTTTTTTAAGGCTGCCTCAAGTGAACTCAAGAGGTAAGAGAATTATTTCTTGATTCCTTGAATCATTATTGGAAATTGAATACAGGCATTATAAAACGGAGCACAGCTTTTTAAGAGAGCAATCTTTCAGTCTCCTACCTCTGCTTAAGACTCGAATGCCTTCAGTTTCAAATCTGATACCGGGCTTTTAAAACACGTTTACTACCGGATTAGAATTAGCAAGCCAAATTTCTTATGCCAATTTCACATATAAAAAATAGTTTTCAATAATAAATTATTCATATCAAAATGTGAAAAAATTCGCATCTTCCTTTCACATTTGCGTGTTTTTCGAAAACTTAATTAGTTATTCACAAAACTGACTTAGGAAATTTAGCTTACACTCGAGTCTGTTGCGTGATCGAGTGTAAGCGAACGTGTTTAAAATTCCGGCATTGGATTACCTGACCTGCTATACTCGATAACTTCCGATTACACCCCCCCCATCTAGATAATGAGTGTACATTAACAAATGTACATTGCTTCAACAATAGTTGCTTTAAAATTTTTGTGTCGAATTAGTAGACAAAATATGCGAAAACTTTTGTTAAATTAAACCAAACAGTAAAATTTGAAAATCCAAAGGGCTTTAAATAAACATTGAAAAATCTCTTAATATCGCTGTTAAGATATATTTCTTTGACATGTGTTCAGAAGTAGAATTTTTAATAAATATATGAGAAAACTTGTTTATATTATAAGGATAAAAAATAGCATAAATTTTACACTGAAACTACAAATCCTGAAAATTGTAAATGAATTTCATAATTAATAATTCAGGAAGTTATTGAGTAAAATGTGTCAAACATTAATATTAAGAATTATCTATTTTTCGGAATAGCCGTAAAACTTTTTTTTCCATTACGTAGTTTTTAGTAGATATTTTTGTACCTGCTACGAAAATTGAATGTAAAATAATTTTGTCATAAAAAATAGTTTATATTCTTTCATCCCTCATATTTACACAGATAGTGCTTGCGATAGAAACTAAACTCACGTGTCTGTTCAAAACACTAACGCCTATTCTCAAGCCATAAATCTCTAAATAATTTAAAAGTATCACTGAGTGTCCATTTACATTAAATAAATAACTGTGTAAGCTTTCTAAAAGCTTATAACGTTGCACATTAAGGAATAGCATTGCAAAATTATTCTATGCGTAATTGTTAATTACTGTATTCATACATCCTAAATGCGATCTGCTGTGTAATTATAATGAAAGAAAAATAAAATGCAAAGCTTAGAAAAATTACCTGGGGGGAATCCATTTTGTTAATTAATAACAGTAATAGTCAACGATTTGCTTGCGTCTCGTCATAGCTACACAATAGGCTGCCATAAATCATCCAGGAATTAATGTAATTGCATTCTTGGAAATAACCCAGAGAAATTCATTTCTTAATTGCGACTGCCTTGGGATATGTCATTGTAAATAGAAAAAAATTAATGTTTTGCTTGTCAGCAGTTCTTTAATAACTCGAAATATGACCCTTTTAATCGCACTTTCTAAACAGCATACCTACATCCGGGATAATTTCTACCACGTAATATTAGCATACGCATTTAGTTACTGAACTAGTATATACTCACTAAAATGAGGGGAGGAAGAGAGCTCGGAACCACAGCACCGGCTTCCTAGCTTCAATTCTGGAGGGCTGGTGGGTCGAATTTTCTTCGGTTGCGCGACCACTTTTCTCTAATTAATAGTAGATGAGTGCAATTTGCTGTCAGGAAGCTTATCACAGAAAGCATATATTTTCCCACTCTCAGTACTGCCGAAAACTGGATGGGATTTAAAAAATGGTAATTTGACGACAGCCTCTCTCTTGATGGTTATCATTCGGTACAAATGTCAGTTCAAAAAATAAAATAAAATGAAGTAGGGGTTCCATTGCATACGTACAGCGTATTTTTTTTTCAATCTTCCATATAGCCTAGCAGAGCTATTTGGTCAGGGGTGAATATCCCAGGATTTCTGAGTTGCGCAACAAGGAGTTTTCAAATTACTAACTTCTTAGATTGCTTTGATTGAGAGTAGTGTCAAGAAATTTAAATTTTAGAGCGCAAAATTTCTTATAAAGGTCTTTGTAGTATAACCAGCCTTAAACGGAAATGCAAGAGGTTTACTCATACTAGGTGTGACAATTAGAATAAAGACGTATTCTAAAATCTCCCTGTGACATTCCATACACCAAAAGTATTAAATGGAAACTTTTGTCTTAAAAACCTGGTCGCGTCTGCCGACCTAATCGTTCTGAGTTTTCAGTGGTTTTCTCCGAAACTTAGCTTAAATACGGATTAGGACCTTTTAGAAAGTTCCTCACGGAGGGCACCCCGCATGTGTTTTTCATCGGACGTGGATTTATAAGCGGGATTTAGGTAAATACACACATCCGAAATACATATTGTCTTATACGGCTCGCTTATTCAGTGTATTTAGAACTCCTTAATTATAATTTTGATTCAAACAACTATTGGATTTTACGGAAAATGTTTTGGTTTCTTACAGGGATTGGCCGTTATCAAATTTTAACCCACATTTTACATATAAATTCATTTTAAAAATGGCCAATACCGGTACTTTTACATGTTTTAGTGGCTTAAAAACTACAGTTTATTTATTCTAGGCAGCTTTAGCGACGAAAGCGCCCTTTCTCGTCATTTTTTGAATGAATGACACTCCACTCTGCCGATAGAGCCCAAAAATTTGTCTCCAGTAGGAAAACATAAAAAAAGCAATGAAAAGTGATTCTATAGTATTTATTAGAACTTGAGGTTCTCCCCTCTTCCAACCAAATGTTGATATCGATATCGTCCACAAGCCGAATTAAAAGTTCTTGCTTAATTTTTTTTTAATAAAGAATTAAAACATGTCAAAAAGCACAAAATTGATGTCTATCAATATATGGAGAACTAAATACTTTTATTCTCTTCAGTTATTCTGACTGATTTTCATATGAGCTCACAATTTAGTGACTCCTGTCTGTAGAAAAAGAACACAAAGCTCATTTGGGGAAAATGAACGACCAATCAGTTCGAAAAGAGCAGCCGCGTGAAAAATGTTGGAAACTCTCATCACCATTGTAAAGATTCTAATATGGTGCTGCGTTGTTTTTCTTTTAGAACAGCTATGTATCGGTTGAAAAGTATCCATAAAAACGGACGGATGTATCGGGTACAGATACTTTGCCGATACTTTTAAAATGTGAAAATAACGATACCTAATACTATCGGTTACCGATTCTATCGGTCGATCTCTAGTCTCTTATGATTTTCATTTATTGACAGGTTGTACTACCCCCCTCAAGAATTCGAAATTCAAAGAACAAGGAAATCCTTAAGCTCCTAATAAATACAAAAAAGCAAAAACAAAAGAACGGACGGATGTATCGAGAACAGATACTTGGTCGATACTTTTAAAATGTGAAACTTTAACAGCTCATGATTTTCAATTTGGGACAGGTTGTAGTACTACAGAGCTAAACAATTCTACATTCAATAAAAAATAAAAAAAAAAAAAAAAAAAAAAACATATCCGTTCCTAAAAAGAATTTTATTTGGGAACGATTTTTGTCCGAGAAATATATATGCTTCCGTCTTTCATAATTTGTCAATATGTCTATGATGTAATAAATAAATACAAGGTTCTTTTCTTGATTTCAATCTATAAAAGCTTTTTCGTTTCACAGGAGTTGCACGAGCATATCATCATACATATTTATATAAATAATTCATGTTGTCATCACTTAATGTCGTGATACCATACAAATGGTCTACTACAGCCCGATTTGGTCTACATTTTTTTTTTTTACTTGGCAGAAGAATACTTCACTGCTAAGCATGACAGAATAAAGAATCAGGAGGTGTGCTTTTAATTCTGATGAGAGCTTATAGCTGTGACACGTCACATTTTTGATAATAACAATGATTCTGCGTGTTAGCAGGATGTAATGAACTTTTAAAGAAATGGTTATAATTTCAGATATTTAAGATAAATTAATTAAGCTTAAATTGCTAAAAAAGAACATAGTGAATTTTATGTACTTCTGAATAATGATTTCGCATTACAAGTGTGTTCATTATTATTATTTTATTATTATTTAAATAAAAAGAAAAAGACTACAAAATACTATTTTTAAGCCAACAATGATGTTCAGTCTGTTTCGTGTATTTTTCACGAACGCTTGGTACAGAGGCGTAGCCAGGAAATTTTTCGGGGCTGTTGTGAAATAATAGTATATTAATAAACAAAATTTCTGAACGATAAAAAAAAGAAAGCTAACATACTGACCAATGTGAAAAATTTCGCGAGGGGGGGGGGGTACATCCTATTAATCCCCCCGAAGCTACGCCCCAACGCTTCCTGCCTAGAAGCAGCGGTGCCAGCTTCTGAAGAACTATTGGATGGGCTCAATTTTTTTGAGTAATATTGGGTATTTTTGCTTTAGGAAATGTTGCTTTAGGAAATTAGGGGCATGTGATAAATCAAATTAAAGTTTTATAAAATTTAATTTAAATTTACTGGACTAAAAATTTAGTTGTGCTATGCAAATTCAAACAGGGTTGAACACAAATGGCAAAATATTATGGTGGGTACGAGCCCCACGGGCCCATAAAATTTGTCGCCACTGCTTGGGAAGCATTATTATTACGATTGACTTTTAGTTCAGTAAAATGAGAAAAAAAAACAATATAGCTGCAGTAAAAACAGTCAAAAACACTAAATAGAAAACGTTTTTTGTTAATGTAAGTGTGGATAAAATGAAAATGTTCCTCAATGGTTTAAGGATTTACATTAGCAGAAAATGTATTTTCGTTTAAGAAAAATTTCACTTTATCCTACTTTTGTCAATGCTGATTGAGGCATGTTTACAGGACTACGGAAAAAAAGATTTTCCTCCATTTCTCTTCAACATATTTTAAAGGTTCAATAAAGTGCGAAGTCAGTAATCTTCTTTCTCTATTGACCTGAAAACACTGGGTGGACAGAGCCTTCCAAAGAGCCTTCTCCTGTTCTTACCTTTTTGCATTTGTTCTCCAGCGGTTAAAAATTTTGAAATCCTTTCTACACAGTCAATCCATCTTAAGCTAATTTTAAATCTAGTTCTAACTGGTTCTAGTTGACAGTCTAAAATGTCAGTGAAGGCAGAAGGCAAATTCTGACGCTAATTTTAAACGACTTATTCTGATGAATTTAGCTACATATGAGTTCTTGAGAAACCTATATAATTCAAAATCGTTCGATTTCTGCGTCTTCTCGATCCATCTTCATTTACAGCATTAAATAAATTTAAAAAAGTTTTTCATTCAAAAATGGCTTGCTGGTTTGTCTTAGACAAGGTCCATATCTCAGACGAAGTCAGTAATCATGACTGTGGGCAGTAAGCTAAGTCCATAAACTAATCCTACAACTTAATCTGACTGAAAATGTACAACAACAAAGCTAAACAAAATGCCTTCAAAGGATAATCCTATTTTAAAGGTTCAGGTTTAAAGTTATGAATCTCTCTTTACCATATTAAATGATCACTTTTTAAGCCAGTGTAACTCAGACTGTCTGTAACTCACAGACTATCCATTAAAAATCAACAGTGGGCTGTATTTTGACTTTTTGGTGTGCTGAATTCAAACATGAAGTGGAAAGGCGGGGTACTGATGAATTTTTTAAACTTGGGTTCTGCTTTAATTTCTGGGTGATTTGTAAATGAAGACAAATTTTTAAACACAGGTAGTAGAAAACATATTCCAAGGTCCAAACATATGCAGGTATTTTCTTTGCGTCCAGAATATTTATACTCTCATTGTAAAACTGTTCTTTTATTTTGGCTATGAGTTGAGATTTATTTTTGAGGTCGAAGACATTACAGGTTGTTAGATGGGCAGTCATGGGGTAGGGCTGGACGCAGGAGCTTCTCACTCCCGCCGTCTAACCAAATTTAGTGTCTTATCCACTCGCACGTAGTGGGCCCTTATGTAGTCTGTGAAAAAATTAAGTTGATAATGCATTATTATCAGCTTCAAGCGAATTCCTAGACAATACAGATAAGTGATCATTGAAAAGAATGAAAATAAATGAAGAATAATAATTATATTGAAAACAAAACTTGGAATATATGAAATATTTGCAATATAAAAAGGAGCTCAGAGTTATTAATTTACTTATTTATTTTTACTCTTCACACTGATACATTGCCCTCCTGAATTAGAATACCAATGAGATTGAATTGAGGTAATTCAAATCATTCAGAAACAGAATCAAACTGATAAGAATGATTTACATGAATCATAGGCTGACTCATAATCAAATATCTAATAAATATCGGATGATTTTGTTTTCCATAATAATTTTACTAAGTAATTCCATTTTATTTTTACGTATTATCTTCGCAACATGCGTGTAGGATGTCAGAAATACATTTCTTTGATAAATGTAATATGTTAAGACTTCTAAATAGCGTACTAATTGTATCAAAGAAAACATTTCGAACCTGTTCAAACGTTATCAAAACTGGAAATGCTGAGCGGAATATAGAATTATTATTTATGCAAAAAACGGCTTACTTTCTGATAGACTTCTACTAAAAATTCTGAGTACAGCTGAATAAAGAGATAAGACATTCTTTAAAGTGGAATGTAAGCTATTTTTATATAAATCGGGCAGACACAAATGGGAAAAATGATATTTATAGTTTATTACCTAATGAGTGTTAAAATAATAATAGTCTGTTACATACTAGTTGGCGTAATTTTTCTTGCTAAAATCGACGCTGTGAGCCCCTACAAAAAACAACAAGAATGTAACTCTCCCCTTGAATACAGATCATCGCGTTCTCCGCAACGTTGAAGATTTTGTTTAAGCGTCCAGAATGGTCTGGGTTGTACTTCTAAGGAACAAAACCTAATTCATAATGTTGGTAGCCAAATTAACCATTTAATGTGCAACCATTTTCACGTCTATATAGAAAAATACTTTATATAGTGCCCAAATCCGAAAAAGTGCACTCTCGAGTTAACTATCAGCAACATGGCGGTCGACCGAATCGTTCTCATCACGCGCTACAGAGCTAAACTCCTTTTTTCGACACAGGGCTAAAGGGTTATAATAAATTAATTATTCCAGGGACTCGAAAAACCCAAGTTATTTCTTCATAAATTGCACTCAGTAGCGTAGCCAAGGGGGGGGGATGGAGATCACAACCCCTCCCAATGAGGAATTTTTTTTTTTTTTTTTTTTTTTTTTTGCCATACAAAATGTGTGGTCTTCATTCTATCACACATACGTATATATTTATGTGAGTTACAGTAGTCGTAACCCCTCCGTCCATGAAAATTTCTGCCTACGCCACTGGCTGCACTGCACACTGAAATAAACGAAAAAACTCTGCTTTCTGTGAAACTCTCAGAAAATTTTCTTAAGTATGGAATTGCCGAGCATTTTTTTTTTCAAAAAGTGACACATCCTCAAAAGTTTCCGATATTAAAAAAAAATAAATTGGTGCAATAAATCCAAATTCAGTTTGTTTGGAAGTGATGGCCGACGTTACATCCGTCGTTCAAGAGGCACCAGATGGTCTACTCCTAAGTTCAACAGTAAAGTTCGGAAACGGATCCGTAATGATCCGTAGATCTTTCCCTCATGATGGCGTCGTTTCCCTCTCACACACCGATGGTATCATGGATTAAAATGTTCATGAAACATTTTAGAAGATGATATGTTATATATGTGATGGAGATCACATATCTAATTTAATAACCATTTAATTTGGATATGTGATCTCCATCACAAGATGGTTAACGTATTTTTCAGCAGGATAATGATCGAAAGCACACCTCCAATATGATGAAAAATTGGCTTGAGATAAGAAAATTAAAGTTTTGGACTGGTCGAGTCAGTCACCTAACCTCAATCTTATTGAATAATTTTGGGAACGCATAGGAAGAAAAGTTGCAACGCGAAAAAATTCTTCAAAGGCAGATCTACAGGATCTTCAATCAGATTGGGCAAAACTCCCTAGGTCCACCTTAGAAAGCCTTACACAAAGCATGTACCACAGTCCTTGAAGCAAAAGAAAATGCAACTACATATTAAATATTTCTGCATTTCGTTACTTTAAGACAATTAATTTCGATAAAAGTTCAGAAAAACTTAATCATCTCAAAACTTCTGCTTTCAACTTTTCAATTCACACTTGGTATTTTTTTAATTAACAATTTTGGCTTATGAACCATGTAGGAGGAGAAAGTTACAAATTAATAATTTACATCATTAAGAAATTTTACTTACAGAAAAAGTTAGGACAGAAAAACATACCGCCTCAAAACTTGCTCGACCTACCTGAATGTAATTGAGAGAGATCTTAGCTAATGTCAAACATGTTAAATATTCATGCTGCTGTGTTTTTTCAAAGTGGTCGTTTAAAAGTCTGTTAGTTTTCTTTACCATAGATAGAATTTTTATGCTATATGCATTATAAAGTACTAGAAATTGTAGTTTGATTTATAAATGGAAGTACTCGTGAAAATTTTATTAGAATTAATAAAGCAAAAAGCATATTTTAAAACTTTTATTACGACTTCATTTTCCTACACATTTATGTGTTTGCACATGTAAAACACACTCTAGACTTTTTCAATTGATTAAACGACTAAATGAATTCTTCAAAGAATTTTATAATCTCCCAAGCATAAGTATATAATATTTGATAAATTTTTCTCATTTTAGTATAATTCTCAAGTAACATTTTAAAAACTAGTTTCCTTCAAAATTCATTTTTTTACTCCGAATACTAAATGAGAAAGTGGTTATGTATTTGTATAAACCAAAGAATAAGTTTCCAATTTTTTTTTCTGAAATTCAAAACGCAGTTTACATTTTTTTTACATTGATTTTCATTTTGTTTTAAATTTGCGAAATTAAAATTTGAGCAATAATTTACTACGCAAACTTTCTAAATGATTTCAAATTATTCATAAATAATTTTCATATTGAATACTCAAAATTTGTGTATCGTTTTTTAATGAGTTGTAATCCTATGTTTTGTCTTATCAGTCAAATGAAAAAATTACAGGCCTGTATTACAGGCAAGATAAAAAAGAGCAAGATAAAATTACAGGCAAGATAAAAAAAAAAGGTTTTTAAAATAATCCATCAATCTAAGGGATTTTTATCAGAACTTAAATTTTGAACGCAGTAACAATTATATTTCGTGAAGTTCTATATAGTCACCAAGCATTTTAAGTGACGCGAAAACATATTGTAGTAAAAATATACTTCTTGAACCATTCTTATAGCACGTAAGTTAACATCTAATATTAAGAAACAGCTGTATCATAAGTAACACTGCAAATATTACGGTATATAATGCTTATGACGATAATAAACGACTTCAGCTATGGTGTGAAAGTTCATTCATGCAAAAGGCCGAGGCACATTAGTTCACTGGCTGCTGTACACGAAGCGTTTGCTTTCTCTTCATAATTTAAGATTTCAAATAATTTAGTTATAATAAAATTTGTTAATTATCTGTGATTACTATTTGTAGTAGTGTTAACAGGCCAGTTTAGGCTTATTACTACGCAAACTTTTCATGTGCAGACGCACCTCCACAAAGGCCAAAATAGGGGGTAGTGAACGTCTACTCACAGATTTTATTCGAGTGACTATATATTTTTTGTACTATATTATTTAAACTTAAATTCAATTTTTTTACACTTTTGTAATTTTATCACCACTCATACATTATTTTTGAAGCTTTCAATTATGCTTATATTAAAGCATAATTGCATTTCTCATAGTCTGATAGTTCAATTTGCTATCTCAATAAGTTTTTTAAACTTACTTCTAATGACATGGCAGAGTATTTTTTTCTTTTTCTCCTATGCATGGTTTTTTTTTTCATAATAAACATTTTATTTTTGACGTTTGGCTAATTTCTTTTATATTATGATACAATCGCCAAATAATAACTGCACAGAAGTGGCCAAATAACAGCTGCAAACGGGACGCTAAATACCTAGAACCCACCCTGAGTTTCAACTTTCTTGAGTGCCAAAGATTGCTTGCTATACGCTCATTCACATCAGTTACTAACTTACTATGGTAACTCAGCCTTTTAGTTAACGACATATTACAGCAAAAAGTCTTGAAGTGAATAAAAGCCCGAAAAAATAAACCCATCATGCTTATATACAAACAAGTAATGTAAAAATAAAATTAATTCAATTCCTACTTAGGTCAACAAAGAAAAATTTTATTTTAGTTACTTTTTATTAAATGTAATTGATTAATACGGGGCCGTTTGTGAAGCAAGAGTCGATACCGTTAATACAGCTTGTTTGTTTAGTTTATTGTTTTAATTCATTTTTAATCCCACGTAATAGGATGTAAAATTAATTAATTAAATTTAATTAATGAAATAATATTGTAAAAAACTATATTAACATCAAGTGTCATCAATACAAGTTTTAAAAAAATATTTGAACTTGAGTGGATGAATAAAAAGTATTTTATTAAAGAATGAAAATTTGAACAAGATATATAAATATAGGGAGAATGTGAACTAATAGTAGGAATTGAATGAAAAAAAAAAGCAATTCATAATAGGACAATTGTGGTAATAGTCACTGATCACCACAGAGGTTTATCTGTGGTATAAAATCTTAGTCATGCAAAAGGCTAAGACAGATTAGTTCACTGGTTGCTATATGCACAGCGCTTGTTCTCTTAGTATTTGATTGCAGTTGGGTATTTTAATTACACATCAGTAATTCATTAACAGATTTGTATTCGAAATACATTGATCTGTTTTAGAGATGTTCTGCACATATATTAGTTGAAATTAAATTAAATAATTTTTAGTTGGCTTATTCTGAGCATATTATTTAATGAGCATAAAAAAGTAGCATTAATTTTAATAGAGATTTTATTTAATAATTAAAAGTTAAATAATGTGGATTTTCTTTGTTACACAAGAAACAAAGCAAATTACATTGCTTGGTGAACAAAGAGAACTAAAATGAATTTATCTAACTTAAATAAAATGAATTTTGCTAACTTAAAGAAAATGTTCTATTAACGCAGTATATCAACAAAACAGATTTTTTTGTTATGTAAAAGACAGTCGGCAAGTAATTGTGTCAGAAATGTGTTTTTATAAATTTCGAGTGTGCATTGGGCTATTAATGTACAAACAATTAATTTTTCCTTTCCAGTTTCAGTCAGAAGTAGTAATAATAATGATAATATCAATAAAAAAATAATATTAATAATAATAATAATAACAATAATAATAATAATAATAAATGCAAACAATTCACTGTTTCAATTTTGTCTGCATACTTTTCTTCTTGCTGGAAGGCGTTTTTCGTTTCACAATAACGTAAACAGAAGAAACTATGCAAGTTGTTTTATAAGAATATAGTTCTTTCAGTTCAGATTATTATAAGAAAAAAAAATACAGTTTATTAATGCAGCCACGAGTTTAAGACCTTATAAGGTTATTAGCTTCTATAAAAAAAAAGAGAATAACCTTAAAAAAAAATAAAAGTTCTAAAAACACATTCAAATTCTTTTAAGTAGCCTTGCAAAGTAAGTTTATGTTAGTATTTTACATTCACATAAATAAAAAGATGAAAAAATTATATATATTATGAATAAAAATAACAGATATTTTTTGCATAATTATCTGTTCACATATATTCGTAGTTTTTATTGACATGAAACTTTCACATAGATTGAAATGGATAATTTTTTCAGTGAGCAAATAACGTTACCCAAAAAGTAATATTGGTGTTTTCACTAAAATGCTGTGACTCGTAATCTGTAAATGGATATTTAGATATTCCAGTATCATCATTAAAAGAAACATATTTTAAACGTTGCTTCCTTTTTAGAACTTTATGCATCACTTAAAATAATTTCCTAAAATCATTAACATGCTATGAAGACTTTTAAGATATTATTTGCAATTTTACCAGATTCTTCTAACCACTTTGATGAATTAGGGAAACCTAAAAGTGCCTTGTTTCCTATATTAAATTCAACCAAATAATTTTTTAGCATGCTGTTAATTTCAAACAAGCTGTGCTTAAACATAGGATTTATGTTTGTTACACTTTAAGGCAAGAATTTTACAGATAACTATTTGAAGTACCCGTTCTTAATCCCACAAATCAAATATATACTTTATTTTATTTTTAATCTACACTAGCCGCCTTCGGCGACCAGTTACTTCGCCATGTTAATAAATCTTGTTCGGAGAGAATCCTGTTTCTCACCGGCTTCCTTGGCACTGAAATCTCTCAGATTCTGAATGGAATTTAAAATTAAGATGGTTACAAACAGGGGTGGCCATAGGGTAATTGGTGCCCCCTGCTAACGTTAAAAAGACGCCCCCTTTTATGCTCTACTTAGTTTTTGAGTTCGAAATGACACCCCTTCGAAGCCGGCGCCCTGATGCGATGATTACATTTCTTACCGTGTGGGGCCACTGGTTACAAAAATAGGATGGTTTAAAGATAAAAACCTACAAATTATTTTCGTCCTATATTAATTCTGAAGAGCTTCTGGATATATTGGCCGTATCGAAGAACGGAAAGGGGGGGGGAGGGGAAGAAAATCTGAAAGTGTTTCAGATTTTAAATACACACTAAAGTGCTGGAACAGCTTTAGTATCACCCACCCGCGATTCTTGGTGCATTTTTTTTTTCGCCAAACCTGCGCCAAGTGCCGTGTTTTGTAAAAGGTTTACCTTTCAGAATTTTGATGCAACTCCCGAGGTTCAGAATGGCAGACATCTTGTTACCAGACACGAAAAACCTCGACAAAAAACATATTACACTTTCATCTACAGTTACAACGATATTGTTATCCAAGAGCACACACAAAAAAGTAAATGCATGCCTTTGCTATAGCTTCCTTTTTTTTTTCGTATATTTTAAAATTATACCTTTGTTCCCCTATAAATGCAATATTTTTATAACAACAATACAAACAAAAAATATCGGCAATACCTAGTCAATGCAAAAACTCCCTAAAGCATAAAATTAAAATTCTCCCCATTGATATCCCTTATTTTCTCAAAAAAGTCACTGCACAAATATATCCTATCTTGAAAGGCGTATTAAAAAAACATAAATTCACAACGAACTACGGGTTTCAATCAATAAAAGGCAGTCATCTTGATTCTCAACACAATATCGTTGATAATAAAAACATATTTGAACAAAATTCCTCGTAAACTCATACATGAAATATCTATTTGCACACACACACACACACACACACACAATTCCCCACTTTCCCAAACTTTTCCACAAACTTGAAAACTCAAAGGTAAAATGCCTAATCAAAAAAACTTACCTTTTAGCTTCTTGTTGTGAACATGTAATCGGATTTGAGTGCTTGGCTCGAAGTCCGCTTATAAATCCTCATCAGAAGGCAACACAAGGGGGGAGGCCGCCCTCCGTGGGGGTCTTACCACAAACCCCCTAAGGGGTCCTAACCTCCGAACGGTTAGGTCGACGGAAGCGCGATGAGACCCGAACCCGGGACCTTCACATTTTGACCGTCTACCATTTCCAGTGACATAACCACTGCACCATGGTGAGAGACCTTTTAATTTCTTGATGCAAGTCCTGAATACAAAATAAAGGCCATTTTGTTTCTAGACACAAAATCTTCGACAATAACAACATATTTAAACATAATTCCACGTGAACTCATACATAAAATATCTATTTGTAACTCTTGGCTTTCCCAAACGTTTCCACTAATATGAAAAATCAAAACTCCTATTTATATTCCTTTAAAATCCACTTACTTTCCCATCACAACACTAATTCTAGTTTTCAATAAGCCATAGCAAAGCGCATGTTTTACGTGGCTGACCCGCACTCGAGATGCTATTTCCACAAAATTTCAGAGCAAAAATAATTTAATTCCCGAAACGTACCAAACAGCGGCGCTGTAATCGTCCGTCATAAAACAGCTTGGGTTGCCACATTTGGCAGTTTATCCTCAGGTTTGGCAACGTCTTTTGGCGAGAAATTTGGGTGGGCGATACTAAAGCTAGCCAAAAGTTGTATTTTTCCACGCCGTGAAAAAAAAAAAAAAAAAAAAAAAAAAGTGTGTGCGTGTAATCTTTACGCGCGATTGAAGTAAAACTTCTCTGACGTTTACGACACATATCACCACTGAAATGATTAAACTTTAACTTAAAACAAATATCATATTACAATTTAATTATATTTATTATTCATGTACTTTACAAAGATTATATAAATAATATATTCATATTATTCATTGGAAATAGGTACTTGAATGTCACTTGAATTTTATATGTATGAAATTATAGGTTTGTGGTAACTACAATGTGAAACATAAATTTTACTCTCTAAATTTGCTAATTTCCTTGAAAACTATCGTTGTACCGAAACGTGTTGTTGATTGAAGTCGAGAAGTATTCATAGTTAGATCCAATTTTCCTTTTAAAAAATCAACTAACGGCTGAGATTCTTGAGAGCGAAAATTAACATCAAACTCTCCAGTAAGAATCATTGGTGATTCATGATAATTACTTAGAATCCAGGAAGTGCCCATGTTGTAGTATTATTCTTTAACTGTTTTCTTATACCATTGTTCCGTCTGTAGGTTGCGATTGAATGGGGGGAATGTCCATAGTCTAGTATTATACTTTAACTGTGTTCTTTAACTGATGTTTTCCTCTGTTTGTTGGGTTCGAATGCAGGTAGTGTAAATTTTTTTTGTGTTTTTCTATGATAATGTTCTTAAGCATTGATTTCGTCTGCTGGTAGGTTTCGAATTATTATTCTGTATCCATGTTTTTAAACTGCAGGTTCTGTCTATTGTTTGGGATTGATTGTACCCAGGGTCCGTTTCTTTGTACTTTTCCAAAACCATGTATATTATTCATCTAAAAATAAGGATTATCGAGAACCTCCTGTGAGGTTGGGATTACATGTGTTGGATGTACCTTCGCAACGCTTATTGATATATAAAATAAAGATTGATGTCTGAAAGATACGACACTTGACTGTTTTTATCGACGTTTCTTTCCCCAACAGGTTCCGCGTACTTTTACAGGATGAAGTCGTCGAAAGCAGCAGAGCGATCGAAAAGGTAGGTTTTACTGTGGTTCTTCTTTTTCAGGGTCAGCGTGGAGTATGACATACTAGCTGCATACCCGTTCTCCTCACGGTAGGGAACAAAACTTTTTCTTACATGTATAATTCGAATTGATTCCAGTAATGTGAAATCTAAAAATAAACAAAATGATTTGACTCTTGGCGTAAAGTTACTCATTAGTTATTCGTAAAGTTAGTATAAATACTGATCTGAGAACATTGTTAATATTATGAAACAAAAAACTATGTCGGTGTCATTGGCGATCAGAAAAAGAAAAACGTGACGCTTCCTTAAAATTTCTAACTTTCAAAATGTCTCATTTCTACATCATACTCTTTTTTAGATTTAAGTTGTACCATTAATACCTTAGATACTACATGATGTGAAGAACCGTTTTATTTTATAATTAAATAGTTGTGTGTACCCGCTCTTCGCAAGACAAGAAGAGAACATTTTCCTAAAATGTGTGTGACAAAACAGAATCTCCAAGAAAAAAAAAGTTCAGGTACAGAATTTTCTGTTGAAATTACCGCGGGATATATTAACGCGATGTAGAATTATTTAATGTTTAGTTAGCTGTGATGTAAGATGGCTGTTGAAAAACGAAAAGAAACGAATAGTTTCACGAAAGAATAGTTTCACGAAATATTTATTAACGCGGTATATTGTGCTTTGATCAATATTGCCCTAGCATATCTGATAACTATTACTTATAGTATCCTTTACTGATACCAATATATTTTCGTTTTTCCATCTTTAATGTTTAATTTAAAGAAACGGTTTAGATATTTGCCACTAATGGAGTTTTTTATTCTTTAATTATTCTTTGCAATTTACGCATTAGTATAAACGATAATCATTTCACTTTCTGGCTGCCATTAAAACAGCTCTCCATACATTTTTATGCATAATTCTTGTCAGATTGGCGTATTTAGCACGTAAAATATTTCCTGCGATTCGAAAACGTTTCCCGTTTAAAAATTATATCGAAAATAATGCTGGATAATTCATCCTTGAAAAAACAGCATTCAATTCTTTTTCTGGCAACGTAATATAAAATAGGGAATAATTTCGTGCGTGGCTTATGTTTTTGTTTGTGAGCCCGTTATTTTGATTGAGTTTCGAAAGGGGTTTTAATCTCGTTAGATCAAAATGACGTAGATTTCACATGTGGAAACTCAGTTATTTTAAAGTCATTTTATTTATGTTTTTCAAATGGCAATTTTATTCATTGTTACTGTTTCCCAGACAACCATAGCGGAAGATATCATACCGAAATCTTGAAACTGCTTTTATTGAATTCAAAATCCTTCTTTACATAAAAATTCGTAAAAAATCTCCTAATTTATATTTTTCCTCCGTTCTTCTTTTAAAAGTGGGCAAAATATATGCTCCGTCTTTTGCTGAAACATAAAAAAGTTATGACAGATAGAATGAAAGATGCAACAGTTTTAAAATTATTTTTACGCAAACGTCGTCAAAAGAGAAATTCTTTTTAAAAATTCCCAAAAATCGGCAAAATATGTGACATAGTCAAAACAAACTGTTTTCGAAAGAAAATTTTCTCCTCTATCCGATGATGCAAATATCGTTTTATTGCGAGTGCAATGATCGGCGTTATTACGTATTATGCAAGAAAAATCGGACAAAACATAAAATAAAACATTTTCTAATTCGAATTTCGAAAAAATCACTCCGAGGCGTCTTAGGATCTGTCCCAGTGAAGCCGTATGCAAAATTCGGTAGGTCTGCGACCAACCGTCTCGGCGCAATGCGATCGAGAGTCGCGTGCAGAACATCGGTGGTCACAAACCTACCTACCTACATAGTTACATACAATGTTTACTCTCGGATTTTATTATATACTAGCTGTGTGCCCGTTCTCCGCACGGCAGGGAACGAAAATATTTCTTACATGTATAATTCGATTTGATTCCAATGGTTTGGAATCTAAAAATAAACAAAATGACTTGACTCTTGGCGTAAAACTACTCATTAGTTATTCGTAAAGTTAGTATAAGTACTGACCTGTGACCATTGTTAATATCATGACAGAAAAAACTGTGTCGGTGTCATTCACGATCAGAAAAGAAAAAAGCGTTACGGTTTGCAGTGAAAATTCCTAATTTTCAAAATGTCTCATTTCTGCATCATACTCTTTTTTAGATTTAAGTTATGCCATTAATACCTTAGATACTACATGATGTGGAGAACCGTTTTATTTTATAATTAAATAGTTGTGTACCCGCTCTTCGCAAAGCAAGAGGAGAAAATTTTCCTAAAATGTGACCATAACTACTTGTGACAAAGCAGAATCTCGAAGAAAAAATAAGTTCAGATGGTTTTCTGTGGAAACTACCGCGGGATATATTAACGCGACTTAAAATTATTTAATGTTTAGTTAGCTGTGATGTAAGACGGCTGTTGAAAAACGAATAGAAACGAATAGTTTCACGAAGTATTTATTAATGCAGTATATTGTGCTTTGATCAATATTGCCCTAGCATATCTACTAACTATTACTTATACTTTCTTTTACTGATACCAATATATATATTCGTTTTTCCATCTTTAATGCTTAATTTAAAGAAACGGTTTAGATATTTGCTACGAATGTAGTCTTTTATTGTTTGGCGATTCTTTGCAATTTACGCATTAGCATAAACGATAATCGTTTCACTTTATCGTTGCCAATAAAACAGCTTTCCATACATTTTTATGCACAATTCTTGTCAGATTGACGTATTTAGCTCCGCAAAATATTTCTTGCAATTCGAAAATGTGTCCCGTTTAAAAACTCAATCGAAAATAATGCTGGGTAATTCATTGTTTAAAAAACAGCATTCATTTCTTTTTCTGGCAACGTAATATAAAACATGGAATTATTTCGTAGGTGCGTGTGACTCCATTATTCTGATTGAGTTTCGAAAGGGTTTTAAACTCGTTACACGAAAATGTTGTAGATTTCGCATGCGAAAATTCAGTTATTTTAAAGTAATTTTATTTATTTTTTTCAACTGGCAATTTTATTCATTGTTACTGTTCCCAAGACAACCATAGCGGAAGACATCATACCGAAATCTTGAAGCAGCTTTTTTTTGAAATAAAAATCCTTCTTTACATAAAAATTCGTAAAAAATCTCCTAATTTATATTTTTCCTCCGTTCTTCTTTTAAAAGTGGGCGAATTGTATGCTCCGTCTTTAGCCACAATATAAAAAAGTTATGACGGATAGAATTAAAGATGCAACGGTTTTAAAATTATTTTACGCAAACTTCGTCAAAAGAGAAATTATTTTTAAAAATTCCCCAAAAATCGGCAAAATATGTTACATAGTGAAAACAAACTGTTTTCCAAACAAAATTTTCTCCTCTATCCGATGATGCAAACATCGTTTTACTGCGAGTGCAATGACCGGTGTTATTACGTATTATGCAAGAAAAATCGCTAAAAATCGGACAAAACATAAAATAAAACCTTTTCTAATTCGAATTTCGAAAAAATCGCTCCGAGGCGTGTTAGGATCTATCCTAGTGAAGCCGTATGCAAAATTCGGTAGGTCTGCGACCAACCCTCTCGTCGCAATGCGATCGAGCGACGGGCGCAAAAAGATTGGTGGTCACAAACCTACCTACAAACCTAGCTACATACAATGTTTACTCTCGGATTTTATTATATATAAGACTAGCTGCGTACCCGTACTCCTCATGGAAGGGGACGAAAAATTTTCTTACATATTCGAATTGATTCCAGATGTGGAATCTAAAACTAAGCAAACTGATTTGACTCTTGGCGTAAAGTTACTCGTTAGTTATTCCTAAAGTTAGTATAAGTACTGACCTGAGACCATTGCGATATTATGTCACAAAAAACTATGTCAGTGTCATTCGCGATCAGAAAAAGAAAAGCCTGACGGTTTGTACTGAAAATTCTTAACTTTCAAAAAGTCTCATTTCTACATCATACTATTTTTTAAGTTATAGCATAAATACCTTAGATACTACATGATGTGGAGAACTGTTTTATTTTATAATTAAATAGTTGTGTACCCGCTCATCGCAAAGCAAGAGGAGAAAATTTTCCTAAAATGTGACCATAACTACTTGTGACAAAATAAAATCTCCAAGAAAAAAAAAGTTCAGATACTGTCTTTTCTGTGGAAACTACCGCGGGATATATTAACGCGACTTAAAATTATTTAATGTTTAGTTAGCTCTGATGTAAGACGGCTGTTGAAAAACGAATAGAAACGAATAGTTTCACGAAGTATTTATTAATGCAGTATATTGTGCTTTGATAAATATTGCCCTAGCATATCTACTATTACTTATACTTTCTTTTACTGATACCAATATATTTTCGTTTTTCCATCTTTAATGCTTGTGTTGTTGTTGTTGTTGCTTATGTCCTCTGGCAACCGCGTTTATCCCCCTATATAGGCAGGCCCCAGATCCCTCTATATAGGCCGCCAGATCCCCCTATATAGGCAGGCGATGGGCCGAAGGAGCGGCTTCCATTTCAATGAGCCCCAGTGGGAGGAAGTCCGTCTTTGCTCGGGATCCCGTAATTTTGAACCAATTCCAGAAGAGGGACCAACCCCCTGAAATCGGCACCCCCAGAGGTATCGTTTAACAACTTGGAGGACTTTGGAGACACGACGGATTTTACGTGCACCAGCTCCCATTAACGTACACGGTTCCACAGCGGACGGGCCGAGAGGGGGAAGTCCCTCCCAAGCACTGGCCAAGCCAGATGCTGCTTCACTTTCCGTGTTCTTATGGGAACGGAGTTTAGCGCCCAGTCCACTGCGGGACATCTTTAATGCTTAATTTAAAGAAACGGTTTAGATATTTGCTACGAATGTAGTCTTTTATTGTTTGGCGATTATTTGCAATTTACGCATTATCATAAACGATAATCGTTTCACTTTATCGTTGCCATTAAAACAGCTTTCCATACATTTTTATGCACAATTCTTGTCAGATTGACGTACTTAGCTCCGCAAAATATTTCTTGCAATTCGAAAATGTGTCCCGTTTAAAAACTCAATCGAAAATAATGCTGGGTAATTTATTGTTTCAAAAACAGCATTCATTTCTTTTTCTGGCAACGTAATATAAAACATGGAATTATTTCGTAGGTGCGTGACCTCCGTTATTCTGATTGAGTTTCGAAAGGGGTTTTAAACTCATTACATGAAAATGACGTAGATTTCGCATGCGAAAATTCAGTTATTTTAAAGTAATTTTATTTATTTTTTTCAACTGGCAATTTTATTCATTGTTACTGTTCCCAAGACAACCATAGCGGAAGATATACCGAAATCTTGAAGCAGCTTTTTTTGAAATAAAAATCCTTCTTTACATTAAAATTCGTAAAAAATCTCCTAATTTATATTTTTCCTCCGTTCTTCTTTTAAAAGTGGGCGAATTGTATGCTCCGGCTTTAGCCACAATATAAAAAAGTTATGACGGATAGAATTAAAGATGCAACGGTTTTAAAATTATTTTACGCAAACTTCAAAACGTCAAACGTCAAAAGAGAAATTATTTTTAAAAATTCCCCAAAAATCGGCAAAATATGTTACATAGTGAAAACAAACTGTTTTCCAAACAAAATTTTCTCCTCTATCCGATGATGCAAACATCGTTTACTGCGAGTGCAATGACCGGTGTTATTACGTATTATGCAAGAAAAATCGCTAAAAATCGGACAAAACATATAATAAAACCTTTTCTAATTCGAATTTCGTAAAAATCGCTCCGAGGCGTGTTAGGATCTATCCTAGTGAAGCCGTATGCAAAATTCGGTAGGTCTGCGACCAATCGTCTCGGCACAATGCGATCGAGCGACGGGGGCAAAAAGATTGGTGGTCACAAACCTACCTACATAGCTACATACAATGTTTACTCTCGGATTTTATTATATACTAGCTGCGTGCCCGTTCTCCGCACGGTACGGAACGAAAGTTTTTCTTACATGTATAGTTCGATTTGATTCCAGAGATTTGGAATCTAAAAATAAGCAAAATGATTTGACTCTTCTCGTAAAGTTACTCATTACTTATTCGTTAAGTTAGTATAAGTACTGACCTGTGACCCTTGTTAATATTATGACGCAAGAAACTATGTCGGTGTCATTCACGATCAGAAAAGAAAAGCGTGACGATTTTCAGTGAGAATTCCTAATTTTCAAAATGTCTCATTTCTGCATCATACTCTTTTTTAGATTTAAGTTATGCCATTAATACCTTAGATACTACATTAAGTGGAGAACCGTTTTATTTTATAATTAAATAGTTGTGTACCAGCTCTTTGCAAGGCAAGAGAAGAACATTTTCCTAAAATGTGATCATAACTACTTGTGACAAAACAGAATCTCCAAGAAAAAAAAAGTTCTGTTACAGTCTTTTCTGTTGAAACTACCGCGTGATATATTAACGCGACGTAGAATTACTTAATGTTTTGTTAGCTGTGATGTAATACGGCTGTTAAAAAATGAATAGACGACATTGTTTCACGAAATATTTATTAATGCGGTATATTGTGGTTTGATCAATATTGCCTTATCATATCTACTTACTATTAATGATACTATATTTTACTGATACCAATACAATATACCGTCGTTTTGCAGCCGTTAATGCTTAATTTAAATAAACGGTTTAGATATTTGCCACGAATGTAGGCTTTTACTCTTTGGTGATTCTTTGCAATTTACGCATTAGCATAAACTCTAATCATTTCAGTTTATGGTTGCCACTAAATCAGCTCTCCATAAATTTTTACGCATAGTTCTTCTCAGATTGGTGTATTTAGCACCAGGGCCCTATTATCGCATGGACAAATCGGGACTTTACCCAGGGGCCTCCGGCTCGAAATTGCCCCCAATTTCAAATGTTGTTCTGTTTCTATAAAAAAAAATTATGAAAAATAAAACAAATTTTATAGACGGGGAGGGGGGCAAATTCAACAATTCCCGGAGCCCACTGTTGGTCATAATCAGGCCCTGTTTAACACCGCAATATATTTCCTGCTATTCGAAAACGTGACCCGTTTAAAATCTCAATTGAAAATAATGCTGGATAATTCACTTGTGAAAAAACAGCATTCATTTTTCTGGCAACGTAAAGTAAAATATAGAATTTTTTCACATGCGCAGCGTATGATTTGCTTGTGAGTCTGTTATTCTGATTGAGTTTCGAAAGTGGTTTTAAACTCGTGACGTCAAAGTGGCATACATTTCACATGTGAAAACTCGGTTATTTTTAAATAATTTTATTTTTTTTTTTTCAACTGGCAATTTTAATCATTGTTACTGTCTCCAAGACAACCAAACCGCAAGATATCATACGGAAATTTTTAAGCTGCGCTGCGATTGAAATGAACATCCTTCTTTACTTAAAAATTCGTAAAAAATCTCCTAAGTTATATTTTCCTCTGGTTTCTCTTTTAAAAGAGGGCGAAATGTATGCTCCGTCATTTGACAAAATATAAAAAAGTTATGACGGATAGAATTCAAGATGCAGCAATTTTAAAAATATTTTACGAAAGTCAGCGTCAAATTTAATTTTATTTGAAAAATTCCCAAAAATCTGCAAATTATGTTACACAATCCGAACAAACAATTTTTAAAAGAAAATTTTCTCCTCTATCCGATGATGTAAATTTCGTTTTCTTGCGAGTGTAATTACCGGCGTTATTACGTATTAAGCGAGAAAAATCGCTAAAAATCGGACAAAACATAAAATAAAACATTTTCTAATTCGAATTTCGAAAAAATCACTCCGAGGCATGTTAGGATCTGTCCTAGCGAAGCCGTATGCAAAATTCGGTAGGTCTGCGACCCACCGTCTCGGCGCAATGCGATCGAGAGACGCGCGCATGAAGAACGGTGGTCACAAACCTACCTACATAGTTACATACAATGTTTACTCTCGGATTTTATTATATATAAGACTAGCTGCGTACCCGTTCTCCGCACGGTAGGGAACGAAACTTTTTCTTACATGTGTAGTTCGAATTGATTCCAGTGATTTGGGATCTAAAAATAAGCAAAATGATTTGACTCTTGGCGTAAAGTTACTCATTAGTTATTTGTATAGTATAAGTACTGACCTGAGACCAATGTTAATATTATGACGCAAAAAACTATGTCGGTGTCATTCGCAATTAGAAAAGAAAAGCGTGATGGTTCGCAGTGAAAATTCCTAATATTCAAAATGTCTCATTTCTGCATCATACTCTTTTTTAGATTTAAGTTATGCCATTAATACTTTAGACACTACATGATGTGGAGAACCGTTTTATGTTATAATTAAATAGTTGTGTACCCGGTCTTTGCAAGGCAAGAAGAGAACATTTTCCCAAAATGTGATTATAACTACACGTGACCAAACAGAATCTCCAAGAAAAAAAAGTTCAGTTACAATCTTTTCTGTTGAAACTACCGCGGGATATATTAACGTGACGTAGAATTACTTAGCTGTGATGTAAGATGGTTGTTGAAAAAGTAATAGAACACTTAGTTTCACGAAATATTTATTAATGCGGTATATTGAGCTTTGATCAATATTGCCCTAGCATATCTACTAACTATTACTTATACTATCTTTTACTGATACCAATACAATATATTTTCGTTTTTCAGTCGTTAATACTTAATATAAATAAACGGCTTAGATATTTGCCACGAATGTAGTCTTTTATTCTTTGGTGACTTTTGCAATTTACGCACTAGTATAAACGATAATCATTTCATTTTATGGTTGCCACTAAAACAGCTCTCCATACATTTGTATGCTTAACCCATTTGTGCCTGGATATTTTTGCGACTTTCTTCGATTTTTACTGATAACAGAAATAATAGATAAATTTCTGGTGTCAACTTCTTGAACAAGGGATGATTTCTTTTAAAATTATTATGCATAAAAATCGAAATATCAACATCCTACTTGGTCATGTTAAAATATTTTGTAGAGTTGAGGCTCAATACTCATGAACAAAAGCTAGGAAAAATAAGTAACGTTTTCCACTAATAGCGAAAATGCCGTCCCAAAAAAGGGACACTAGGCATAAATGGGTTAATTATTGTCAGATTGGCGTATTTAGCGCCAGGGCCCTATTATCTCACGGAAAAGTCGGGACTTTGGCCAGTGCCTCCGGCTAGAAATGGCCCCCAACTTCAAATGTTGTTCTGAAATATTCTTTTTTTTAACATATTTTATGAAAAATAAAACAAATTTCATAGATGGAGGCCCTCAAATTCATCAATGGAGTCCCTGTTTGCCATAATCAGGCCCTGTTTAACACCGCAATATATTTCCTGCTATTCGAAAACGTGACCCGTTTAAAATCTCAATTGAAAATAATGCTGGATAATTCACGTGTGAAAAAACAGCATTCAATTATTTTTCTGGCAACGTAAATTAAAATATAGAATTATTTCACATGCGCGCCGTATGTTTTGCTTATGAGTCCGTTATTCTGATTGAGTTTCGAAATGGGATTTTAAACTCCGGACGTCAAAGTGGCACACATTTCACATCTGAAAACTCGGTTATTTTTAAATAATTTTATTTATTGTTTTTCAACTGGCAATTTTAATCATTGTTACTGTCTCCAAGACAACCAAACCGCAAGATATAATACCGAAAGTTTTAAGCTGCTGCGATTGAAATGAAAATCCTTCTTTACTTAAAAATTCGTAAAAAAAACTCCTAATTTATATTTTCCTCTGGTTTTTCTTTTAAAAGAGGGCAAAATGTATGCTCCGTCATTTGACAAAATATAAAAAAGTTATGACGGATAGAATTCAAGATGCAGAAATTTTAAGAATATTTTACGAAAGTCAGCGTCACATTTAATTTTATTTGAAAAATTCCCAAAAATCTGCAAATTATGTTACACAGTCCGAACAAACAATTTTTAAAAGAAAATTTTCTCCTCTATCCGATGATGTAAATTTCGTTTTACTGCGAGTGCAATTACCGACGTTATTACGTATTAAGCGAGAAAAATCGCTAAAAATCGGACAAAACATAAAATAAAACATTTTCTAATTCGAATTTAGAAAAAATCGCTCCGAGGCGTGTTAGGATCTGTCCTAGTGAAGCCATATGCAAACTTCGGTGGGTCTGCGACCAACCGTCTCGGCGAATGCGATCGAGAGACGCGCGCAAGAAGATTGGTGGTCACAAACTTACCTACCTACATAGCTACATACAATGTATACTCTCGGATTTTATTATATATAAGATAAGATAAGACTAGCTGAGTACCCGTTCTCCGCACGGTGGGAAACGCATATTTTCCTTAAACCCAGGTCGGCTGGTCGGCGATCACCAAGGGGGCGCCGGTGAGGCATTCAAAAGTGGATATATAACTTTATAATAAGAGTAATTTGATTATTTATTTTCCAGCAATCTTACGCAGTGATGCAAAGGAGGATCCCAGAAACCCCGCGACGCAAGAAGGCCTCCAAAAAGTCACCCGCCCCCAAATCTCTAAAATAGTTAAATGTGATTTTTAGGCGCGAAAGCCTAATTTTCAAATATTACATATTCTAATATTCTATTTACTCTAAATTCCTCAGTAAGAGGCAGGGCCTGATATCCGGGAGGGCAATCGGGGCAAGCGTCCGGACCTCCAAATTGCTCTTTAAAAATTTGTAAATTTGAAAAAGTTTTCAAAAGAGGGGGCCCCCAATGAAGCTTTTGCCCAGGGTTCCCAAATCGACAAATCGGCTCCTGAAGAGGCCCCTTTTAAATATCTAGCCGAGGGCCCTCAAGAGAGCCAGTCCGGGCCTGCTTAAACATATATAATTCGAATTAAACCCAGTAATTCGGAATCTCAAAACGTGAAAAAATACTTGAATCGTGACTAAAAGTTGACGTCATGAGTGCAAATTTTAGACGATTGCAACATGACACAAAAACTACGTCAATGTGACTGGCGATCAAAAAAGAAAGAACTTTGGTATGCAGACAAAACTTTTCTCTTTCGAAAAATGCCCGATTTCTACATCATATAATTCTCTTTGTGAGGTTTAATTTATAGCATTAATATATAGTATATACCACATAAATAACATTACATGATGTTGACAATAATTTTATCCTGCATTTTTCAAAGCGTGGACAATGCATTAACGCAGTTATGTTACACACGACTTTATTAAATTTTACCTAAATTAAAAAACCTACATGAAACAATGGATGGCATCATTTACGTTTAAAAGCCAAAAATGTACCCTGCTCCGGTGAAAATCGTGTCGCTTTTGTAAATGAAAACGTTCGTGATGTAACTTCTGAGAAAAAGCTTATTGCCCTTATTTAACACTTAATGCAGTATCACACATGTTACATAAAACTGACGTTTATCGCACTGTCAATTCGCACTAAATAAATAACTAACTTCATTTTTCATTTTTACAGATTACAGTTGACCCCTTTATAACATTTGTCTACACGAATTCTTAGAACACGACGAAAACATTACGATCGTTTTCGTGTAACACGTTAAAAGAGACTTGTACAGCAAGGTAAAATGAGACATATGTTCTGATAATATGACACTTTAGCTCATGTAATTAACATAATTTTTGAATGGCAACACCAAACATTATTGCATTTTTACGGAGCGCGAATAAGTTTTGCCGCGATTATACCGCGCAGTTCACACTCCAGGTGGAGTATAACGCAGGACCGGTACAACACGGATTCCTATAACACGGAACGTATCTACCGTGTTATAGGGAATCTACTGTAGTTGCATAGTGTCAAATTCAATAGTTAAGAAAATTCTGGGTTGCCGTATTTAGTAATATTGTATCTCACCTTGGTGGCCGAAATGTATTAAAACAGAATATTCGAACTGTATCAAAAGTAAAATTTACTAAAAGTAAAATTTTTAATTTTGTATAACCCTCAGAACAACTTCGGAGTTTGCCATCTATGACGGTTTTTCATGACGTGACAACTTATGCTTGCGTACAGTGGCGTAGCCAAGGAGGGGATAGGGGGTCTGTCGTATCCCTTCTCCTGACAACCAACTCACCCCGTCTGCAGGCGAGTAACTCAAGATGAGATCAGGTTTTTACTCAAAGAAAATTTATTTAAAACTCAAATAACAACTCCGGATTAAATGATTAAATAACTATATACATATTTACAGATCATATATACTCGTTCTAACAGCAGAACATTCATTACTCGGAGTCCACCCAGGAGCTCCTACAAAAAACGTCTACCCCCAACGGTAGCTGAAGTCAGGGTTGCCAGATCAAAATTCTTGAAAATAGCCAAATGGCTTCTTAAAATTAGCCAAAAATAGCCACTTTGATTGCAGCGCCATCTTTTGGATTTTCGAGAAAACCTTTAAAAAGTCTAGAATATAGCATAGATCTGATTCACAAGCGTATTTTTGTGATTAAATTAATAACAATAATAATAGTTTGAAGATTAGTAGATCGCAAATATAAAGAGTTAGTACTTAGAAATTTCTCGGAATAATAAATCGAATTGAATGCATTGGTTAGGAAACACTTTTAACGTTTGAGAGGGCGCAAGCGATTACTATTTGAGGAAAAAAATCTTACACACAGGCATAAATGCTTTGTTGCGGAAAAAAATGTCGGTAGATTCATCAATATATAAAGAAAACTTAGCCTTTCTTAACTCTTGAATCATTCGAATAACGATAGGTTTATGAAATTCTTAATGAGGCATGCACACTTTGTTTGGAGTTTCAGATCCTCTAGTGCACTACCTTTTGAATCCTTTTTCACTATTTCACCTAGGTGATCAACGGATTTAATACTGCAGTGGCACTCAATAGCTACACTAAATTTTATATCAAATTCTTTCAATGATTTATTTACAGCTGATTTTTTTTTTTATAAACAGTGAGCAGTGCAATTAATTTAGAGGCTTTTAAATCTTTCTCTTTATTCTTATGTTTGGCTAATTTTTCGTGAGTCACTAAATTATGCTTTTTAAGCTGGGATATTGAGCAAAGACACAACTTGCAAAAACACGCACTGTCTTTTAGCATTAGCCATGGATGCTCAATCTCCCATTCTTTATTATATTTTCTACTAATTATAGGCTAGCGCTTAATAACTGTAACTTAATAATTACTCAAGCTTACCGTAAACACGGCAACATATTCAATGCTTAGTACAACCGCACAACAAGGGCCGACCGAGTTGTATGGTGAGTAAAGCACCGTACTCCGGTTTCGGGTTGAACTCCCGGCGGTCGGGGTTCGATCCCCGACTGGGCGTGGCTGTCATTGTGTCCGTCCCTTCATAGGGGGCGACGTTGATCCACGTACTAGGTGTCCCCATAATAAAGTGACCAACAATTCCGGCCTGTTGTGGCCAAAGTCTTCAAGACAGAGGCCGGCCATTAGAAAAAAAAAAAAACCGCACTACAAATAAATGTGCCCTAGTCAGCTCGGCTACTCCGTAAAACCCTCTTTCGTTAAGAATCAAAATCGAACAAAAAACCCGTCGAAATTCGAACTAAAACCAAAACATAGCCACCCCATTTGTTCGGAAAGAGGACAAAATGCCGGGTGATAGACGCCCTAGTAGCAATGACTGCTTGTTTTCTGCTCGGTCGTTCATCGACTCATCGTTAACTCATCGACTTGTCGAATTCAGTCATCGGCAAGTGCACTTTTGTTTATCTGCAATAGATGAATTTTTATTCATGGATAGAAGTGATCTAGACGAGCAGTTTCGCCGATGGGAAACCGAAAAACAATATCTTATCCGAAACTGCAGCTCTATAGTCAACGGGCCTTGCAGGTGTCCCTAGTGGTTTACACTTTACCCAAATTCCTATAAATATTTGCGTAATTTAGATCTGCCTTTGCATAATCTAAGGGAAACTTTGAACAATTCTTGAATTAATCGCATAATTTACTTCAAATTTCTTGTATTGGGGTTTGGAGGGGCAGGTGGTGGTATCCCCCCCTTGCCCCCCCCCACAAAATTTAAATTTGAAAAGAAATATTTACCAAAAAATGTAAGTGTTTATTATATAAAAATCGTTTGTAATATTTAAATAATTTTTTAAAAATGTGTTTAAAAAAAAAGAAAAGAAAATCTATTTAAATAGATTTTCTTCAGCTGACGCTCAATTGAGCGTCAGCTGCATTATAAGAAGAACGGAAACTTCATTACAATGAGCAACTCTTTTGAAACCTCTTTAATGTAAACAGCAAGAAGAGAAATCAGTTAATTTTTAAAAGTTATCCAAGAAATATGAAAGTTAAAATCGCACTAAAATTCCTATACAATTGGCAATGTTTTTTAATTATTAATTATCAATTTTGTTGCTACTTACATACATTGGTAAAAAGTGAAATTAATTTCTTTCCAATCGAATAATTTGAATATTATTAATAATAGCTGAACAAAACTTCGTCAAAATTTCACGCAAAGTCCCACTCTGAGACTAAGATAACCTGTACTTCACACTTTGCCTTTCACATGACAAGATTCGATGGTCTAGAGGTAGCGCACTTATCTCGTAATCTGAACGCTCAGGGTTCGGGCCCGAGGGAGGAAGGATTTTTTTTTTTCAGAAAAACGGAAATTTAGCATACAAAAAACGGAAATTTAGCATACAAAAAACGAAAACATAATAAACAGAACGGACATTTTTTGAAAATTTTGCTGCCAGTCGTTTATTTTTTATTAACAAATATATTTTTCACAGTTTATCGGTTTCTTTTCGTTATTTCATCGGAGTCATCGGGAAACGATGATCGGCTTTATGGCTCCCCGAGCGGACATTTTGTACCAGTTGCCGATAAAATTTCCCCTTTTTTGGATGAAAAGCCGTGATCGGCCATTGCTCCTTCTCCTCGGATTTAACTCACCCGCCTCTCATCGACCGATGGGTTATTGCTACTAGGGACACTGCTACAAATTGTGACGTCCCCCGCAGACTAGACAAGAAGCAAGTAGCTATACATATATATATTGTTTGTTTGTTTTCGTATTCGCCAACAATTACAGAATTAAGACATAATTGGCTAAAAGACGAGTGGCTAAAATTTTGTTTTTCTTTTTAGCCAGCAGCCTCAGAATTTAGCTATAATTAGCCAAAAAACGGGTGGCTAAACAAAAATTTTTCTTTTTAGCCAGCAGCTTCTGAAATTAGCCAAAATGGCTAAAATTAGCCACATCTGGCAGCCCTGGCTGAAGTCCGTCTGTCTTGCTTCTTCTCTCTTCCGTTCACTTCGTTCTTCGTCGCCGGAGTGTTGGATGTATGACAGGGTCACAACCCACCAATCGGAGTTTTTTGCCGTACAAAATGTATATTCTTCACTCCCTTATCGCACACACGTGTACATATGTGTGAGTTGCGGTAGTCGTAACATTCCCATGAAAAATTTCTGGCTACTCCTGCTTAATCAATATACTTCAGGATCGGAATCTCCGCGGTAAAAAAAATGGTCTAAAAAATGTGACCCCAGAAACTTCTGATTAACACAATGGGGTTACACAAATACGCGCCGGACATACGCTCTTGCTTCCGGAGGAGCAAATTCATTAGAGGGTATGTGCTGCTCCGGATAATCTGCCAGCAAAACAGCAAAAATGACGTAAAAAATGACATCGACACTCGAAGGAAATAAAATTAAAGGTATGTAGAATTGCATAAAAACTTCGATTATTTTTAAGGTGCAAGTCTGTTACAGCGTTTCACTTTTTCGATTCTTAAAAGCTGTAAAAATGAGTGGTTTCACATAATTGTAAAATTTAACAACTTAAGTGGCAACAATGGATTCCGTTGCTACGGAAACTATAGCAATGTTAAAAATAGAACATGAAATGAGTTATTCATGTTTACTTTGCTAGAACTGCCATATTGGCGAAATTAGCACCGCCAGTCGATGGCAAATAGCTCAAATCACAAATTAAACTTGACACTAAAGGCAATACGCAATACTCTGTTTGGCGATTTAAAAAAAAAAAAAATATCTATGCATACGCTAGTGACATCGGCTCATCTGAGTTGTGGAATGGAATTAATAATATGTACAGAGTTGCACTACATTTGAATATTTTTCGCCAATTTTGCTAAGAAATGTACTAAAGTAGGAATCAACAAACATTTCAATTCGTAAAACAAAAAATATATTAGATAGTATTAATTACGCCTTTCTAACAGCTTCTAGTAAAATAAACTTCCGTAGCGCTGCTTTAACAAATAAGAATCAATTATTTATTACACAGTACTTCGATCGCCAAAATGCCAACATACACAATTTTGCGAGATTTTTTTTTTGTTTTCAGGGAATCATTCCAAGCATTGATTTAACAGCAATCAAAATGGGAAATAATTATCTATCATTTATATGGTTCGATCGGCAAAATTTAATGCAGGCTTATTATTGATAAGTAGCAGTTATTTAAATTATTATTAACTATAACGGGTTTTAATCACCGTTAACTACCATTTACAAAATGTGAGAATTTCAATTTTCTGAAATTTGGCGGAATTCCTCTAACTTAAATCAGTTTACTTAATTTGGTGAAAATTCGATGGATCGTTTAAAATCGCTTTAATAACTCCATTATTTCTATATGAAACATCGAAGTATAGCGCCGTAAAACTTATACTCGTTATTAAAAATACTATTTCGTTACGCTCTCAGTAATTTGCGCCAAGCCCAAAACTGGGCAAATCGGTAGAACCTACTACTTTCTCAAAATCGCCAAATGAGCCATTTTTATTTCGCCAAACTAAAAAATATACATATTAGTCTCGGAAATCTCTCAATCCCTTATTCTTTTACACATAAAAAACATTGAATTCCTGCTCTGATTTAACATGAACGCAATATTTTAATTAAAAAATAACTTTGTAAATAATCTAAACAGAAAAGAATCGTTATTCTTTTATTTTTACTGCAGGAGTCTAAATAATTTAATAAAATAGCCAAACATGGCAACCTCGATGCTTATTTCTCACTTTTTTGACTACAGGGGTTACAATCACGGAATTGCGGAGAGCAAAAATTAGCGTTTTTGATGGGGTTTTTTATCAATATCTCCTAAACTAATTCGAATTTCGAAATTTAAATTAGCGGAGGTTCTTTCTCGAATTTTTCCGAATTCGTGGATACCTCGGTCGAAACTCAACTCCCAGCCGTTTAGGAGGAGATGATGCTACACACAGACAGACAGACAGATAGACGCGCACAGATTTTAATAGTATAGAAGATACGTCACTTCCTTTACTGGGCGTTACTTCCGTCAGAAAAACAATCTGAGTTACTCCCTAGTTGCGCCTAAAGAAGTTTTACTTCAAAAAAAGCTGATGGTTTGTTACGTGACTCATTCAATTAAGATTTCGTAACATAAAATGAAACCGTCTACAATTACTTAAAATTCGCCATCGGAAAAGGAAATCTGATGCCTTATTTATTAAAAGCTGCGTATTCTATAAGATTGTGCCATCTGTCGCCGGCTTTGTAAAATAAAAACTAAATTGCATTTTTTTCTGGATAAAAGCTAGCTTTTTTTTGTATATTATAGGAACAGTCTTTTATTCGCGCGATAAAAGTAGCCTATTTGTTAATCCAGCACTTAAACTGTTTTTGTTCCAAATTTCATCCCAATCCGTCAAACCGTTTCAGCGTGAAAGAATAACAAACATACATACAAAAATTGACATTTATATTCTAGTAGGATTTTATTATTGCCTACCTCCTTCCCCCCCCCTTCTCCTATTCTCTCAGGTTTCTTGCTTTTTCCTTTTTCCGATTGGCATCTCTCGTTTCGCTTTTGTTCCTGTTTACTTTTTTCAGTTCTTTGTCCCAGTCTGTATATGGACTTCTGCTGCTGCTGAAGAAGATCGAGTTTATCGAATTTTTTTTCGATCGAAACATGTGTACAGTTTGAACAGTACCTTTTATGTGAGCTATTTTACAAAGTTTCAATTCTTTTAAACACCAGTTTCTTTTAAGTGTCTTTCGTTATTCACTTTCATTTTGCTTTTTTCTTTTTCGAGCGACGTCAAATGTAACCTGCTTGTATCGCTTGCATCAGAGAAAAAAAGAGGAATATTCAGTCTGTGCAAGATAAGTAGATGAAATATCAAATTTCTCCAACAGACGTTCCTAAAAAAAGGAAATACTTTTAAATTCTGTATCCCAAGAATCGTGCCAGACACGTTTCTCTGCATTTTATCTGAAGGTGAAATTTCATTGACCTTAATCAAAATGTACATGTCTAATTCATAGAATTTACTTTTTTTT
>JAWZYV010000989.1:0-17916 GCA_038373885.1 Cheiracanthium punctorium | reverse complement strand
AATTTATCTCGTACTTAAGTGATCATAACAAACTAGATACAGGATTAAGCACCCGGCAAGAAGCAGCACACTTGTTATATTTTGGCTATGAATTCCATAAATGTGTGGAAAACATAAATCTTAAATAATATAAGGCGAAAAATTCACATCTAAATACTAAAACGATAAAAAATACACATACTTTATCGATTGTCAGAAATCACATAGGCAGCTGCATGCGGCAGTCGTATTTAAGCTCTAAATACAGTAAATTTGTGTTAATATTCTTATTAGGTCAAAACACATTTAAGAATTCACATATAAATAATAAATGAATGAGAAATATACAATACATACCTTATTGGGCTCCAATGAGATAATGCAGACACCGAACAGACACCAGCGGTAACCCTAAACCCATGCTGTCGCTGTGTTGTGTTGTATTTCTCAATGGTTGGTTGGTTTATTTCGATCGTTGAACAGTGAAGAAAATACTGGATCAGGGTGTAACTTCGAACCATACTTCAAGTTGAACCAATAATTCTTGTTTTTGTAAAAGTGATCGCACCATCTTTTGGTAACTCGGTTTACTTTTCACCAATGCATGGTTCAACGTTGAACTGATAGTTTTAACAGTGTATACATATGTGTGAGTTGCAGAAGTCGTAACCCCCCCCCCCCTCCGATGAAAAATTTCTGGCTACGCCAATGATTCAGGTACATATAACTTACTCATAGCTGCCAACTACTACGGAATGTAATTAACCACTTTTTCTACATGATTTTTTGGCTTAAAATATAGCAAAATTTTTGTGCTGCGCGAGCGAGCGGGTTACTATTTTGAAAAAAATAATTAAGAAATATACTGTTTACAAAAAGTGGTTAATTATATTCCGTAGTAGTTGGCAGCTATATGACTTAACTAGTATATATAAGTGTAAATTATTGGAGGCGCTCGAGCTCTATGGGTCCATAGAATTCTACACCTATGTAAGGTAAGTATCAATGTTAGCATCTTCCTACCATGTTATAATTTAAAAATAGAAGCAAAGTAAAAAATCCAAAGGAGGAAAAAAAAACATTTCGATGAGATGGTGCATTTTAGACATCTTAACATTTCTTCATTTCATACTTTACATTGCATAATCTGATTTTAATTAACCAGAGCCTGGCAAGGGCAGCTTATAGTAACATTGTGTGTTACGTGGCGTCACAATGAATACTAAATCATGATTGAAATCAAAAGAAGAAAATTTTTTAAAGTAAAAGTTTTTTTTTAAACGTTCGTAAATGGCGTGAATACTTTTTTTTTCATGTTAGTACAAATCAGTTTTCTCTATTTAGTGATAAATTATTGGGTGGGCTCAGCCCCATTTCACAATTTATTGGGGGGGCTTGAGCCCCACGGGCCCATATAACTCTACGCCTATGGACATAGGTGTACGATCCAATATGGCGGCCTGACACAACTTTCGAACCGAAATTCCGGGCATGTCAGCTCCCCCCTATAGTAGCCTTAGTCGCAACTGCACAAGAAGGCATTTTAACATGAAGTAATTAAATTAAGCTATACTTTTTTACTGACCACGACGAAAAAGAGAATGAACTAAGTCAAACGACGTAAAGCTATCTGTGTCAACCGTCTTGTCAACCAAACCGGAAAGGCCAGAAGCGGGAGCGCAGTGACGTCACAGAGGCTCTTAAGGCCCTTGCAAATATCCAGAGACATGTCGCGGGACGCTAGCAGTAGGGTGCCAATAGCGGAACCAATTCTTCAATAGTGTAACCATTTCCTCTAAAAAGGTGGTGATACTCCGGTATTAACCAACAAAAGCTAATTGGGGACCGTGAATAATATTGCGGTTTCGCACATCCCCCATCTATTGTTCGGTAGAGGACACCCCAAGTGTCGCAGCTTCCTAACCATGTCGAATTTCCCCGTTCAAATACATTGTAGCCGCGACATGTCTCTGGATATTTGCAAGGGCCTTTAACGTGGGAAAAAGTAGCTTCACGGCGGAAGGTAACTCTTCAAAGGAATGACCCCTTGTGTATTCTATAGTCCTGGTTCACTCGCCTAAGGGCCGACGTCCAGTTAAGTGCGTTTCAGTACGCTATAATGGGAACCCAATGTATTTTTCAGAATCTATCTTGAAGACGGACTGGGGAGAAAAGTGCCCCCACTGAGCGGTGGGCGTGCTTTTGTGGTTTCACGCGTTATCTTTTGGCGGCGAATCCCGACGGGCCATTAAAAGTCAATAAATTCTTCGCCCCTGCACTGTATCCCCCCTTGTACAATGCCTTGACCATTAAAAAAAAAAACCCGCTGCGTCCGGAAAAAGACGCAACTGGACCTCAGCTTTAATAGTCGCTCTCGCATGACAGTCTCACCCCCGTTTTGAAGCAGAAAAAATCATCAAAATATTTTCCCCGCATAAAGGCTGGGGTCCACTCACGTCCGTTTCCGGACGCATCGGGTTTTTTTTTTAATGGTCAAGGCATTGTACAAGGGGGGATACAGTTCAGGGGCGAAGAATTTATTGGCTTTTAATGACCCGTCGGGATTTGCCGCCAAAGGATAACGCGTGAAACCACAAAAGCACGCCAAGCACACAATGGGAGAACTTTTCTCCGCAATCCGTCTTCCAGATACTGAAAAATACATAGAGCTCCCATTCTAGCGTACTGAAACGCACGGGAGTGGACCCTGGCGTTATAAGTCGCAATCGCGTATTTGGCCTTCATCTAGTAAATGAATATTAGAAAAATCTAGAAAATTATTATGTATTATGTTATCAGAATTTTTTGTCAAAATTTTCACAAAGATTATAAGTGAATTTAATGTCTATAAAAATGTACCATCAAAAGAAAAATGCCTTTTTTTTTTGTATACAACTGATGAAAAGACTATTCAATAAACAGAACATGATCTGGAAACAACTGGTAATTTCCTGTAATGTATTTTTTTACACCCTTAATGTTTTAGCATTAGAGTGTGCAATATTATGTAGTAGATTTCCCCGCGTAATAGACACACCTACATTTTCACAATGAAAAATCGGCAAAAAAAAAGTAGGACTATTACGCGAGTAAACATTGTAAATTCAAATAAAAGTCGACCGTCGATTTTCTATGCAGATATATTCCTGCCTATGTCGATTTTACGTCTACCCTCAAATTCGGCTCGCGGAAGAGCAGTACTTTTTCATTCATTTCGCAGTCTTCCTTTAAAACCTGACCCCAGTTCCAGAATGAGAAGTAGCCTCAGGCATGTGTACATCTATTTCAAAGGGATGTTTGAAAGTTCCTTTGTCTAGTAAACAAAAGAATTTCTATTCTCAATATCGTTAGGTACTGTTGAAATTGTGGGAACAGAGATTAATTTAACATTTTTTTCAGCAGGATATAAATAGTATCCCTGGCAAGGATCAATTAATATTTCTCTAGCCGGGGATATCTGAAACTGGAAGTGTTTAACTCCTTCGGCCCTGACGTCCTAATATTAGAACACATCTTTGCATCACTCTAATATCTTCTTCCTTTTCAAGAATTTTAACACCAAAACCTAGTGTTCTACTAAAATACATTCAAGAATAGCGGAACGTTATCATTTTTCCTCTGTAGATGGCAGAAAATCTCCAGCAGAAAAGATAACAGACGTGTCAAGATATTTGAAGCCAAAAGTTAAGTGCATCTTTATGAATGCATGAATGAATTGCATGCATGAAATCTATAAATGCATGAGAAGTGTGAAGTAATTTCATGTTTTCAAGCACAAAGAAATACAGCCGAACCTCGAATGAACGAATTGATTGGGACCCACAATTCCGTTCATTAAATCGAAGCAATTCGTTAAATCGAATATCAATTTTTGTAAAGAATATGGTATAAAAATATCAATGAAAATACCCTTAGATATTGATATAAAAAAAAGAATGATTATTGTTTACTTTCAAGCTTAAAACGTTGGGAGATCAAACGTTGGGAGTTATACGTTGGGAGATCAACTTTAAAATTATCTAAATTCTTTAATGTTATTTGTTCTTTAAACTTAATATATAATACATACATACTTATTGGCACTTTGTTTGGAAAGAAATCCTTGATAGTGCTTTGTTTTTGTGGCTGTGTTTTGACTTTCCAAAGCTTTTTGTCGATATTCATTTTGAGTGCGAAAAATTCAAAATTTTAGTTCTATGTGCGAATTCTATTTCAGCGATTGTTGTTTGTTAAATCAAAGCTAAAAATTCGTTAAATCATCAGAGCATTTTAGCATCCTTTTATTGTCGGGACAGAAAAAATATTCGTTAAATCGGATAATTCGTTTAATCAAAGTACGCTAAATCGAGGTTCGACTGTAGTTTCAAAAGGTTTCATACAAAAAATAAATGTAATTTTTTTTTTCTCATTTTGCTCAGTTATAGCCTCGTGTCCTATTCTTAGATCACTTGTTAATTAGTTTGGTAATTGGCTGAATGTTATAATATTTCATATTTACGATACATATAGTATAGCACATCTAACCACTCATTGATTTTTTATCTGCTTTATTCAAAACTCAGGGCGGAGGGGTTAAGAAGCCTGATAGCTAGAAAATAAAAAATAAATAAACTAATATCTTCCTTTGCTTCTGCCGTCCGTTTCTTCCTCTCAGTGTGCAAACGAAACATAAGCGAGGAAGAAATTCCGAGGGGGAGGGCCGCAGGGACGTACCCAGAAAAAAATTTCGGGGAGGGTCCAAAAATTTCGGAGGGGGGTCCGAACGATGAAAAAGGTAGAATTTTTCGCAAAAAGACTTCATCATTATTATTTTGTTAGCAAATCTGAAATTTCGGAGGGGGTCCGGACCCCCTGGACCATCCCCCTGGGTACGTCCTTGGGGACGGGGTTATAAATGATTACGGCCTATTATCTGAACGAGGTATCTACGCCGAGGGGTGGGGTGCCCTCCGTGGGGACTTTCTAAGGGGTCCTAATCAGGCGCGTAGCCAGGAAAATTTTTCGGGGGGGATATGCGCCTGGAAATTTTTTTCGGGGGGGGGGATATGAACTTATATGTGTATAAATAGACGGAATTTCATCACTAATCCAAACATTTCGGGGGGGGGGATATATCCCGATCAGTGGCGTTTTCTCAGGGTGTGCAAGTCGTGTGTTAACGCCCAATCAAAAATAGAAAAAAAAAAATCCTGCAATTTACTTGACTTTATTGTGAGAATCCTAATGTTTCCCCAGTTTTCCCTCACACCCCCTCCCCTCCCAGCTCCCAAATGACCAGACTACGAGCCTTCCTGTGTGGCAGTAAAACATGCTTGTCGAGATAAGCAAGGCGTTGGAGACGTCTCAGCTATATTCCCACCACTACTAATTGGAGCATGCGCTTTACGTCTTCTACCTCTTGCTTAAGCTAACCAAGGCGTTGAAACGAAATCCAACGCTTTCAGCTAGATAGCCAGAGGGGGTCACAAACACCCTCACTTCAGTAAAAGTACTCGTCCCCTTTGGGCTTCAGGTTTCACCCCCCACGCATTTCCTTTCCTTTTCTCAGTTTTCTCCCTGCAAAAAAACATTCTTTTTTGAGAATTGGTACTGACCAGTTCTGTATCTCCTCTCCTGCGTTGATTTTCAGCTTTTTTTAAAATATGGCTTCTAATAGTGTTATCCAAACACTATTAAAAAGTGTTTTTCGTCACTTAGTTATGTTGAGAAAAAGAAAATAATTGAGAATGGTCGACCATGCCCTAATCTCACAATTTCGACGAATGTGAAAGACAAAAGTGGTGTTGGATTTCAGAGACATTTTCGAATGAATTTATATGAATTATCAGACTAGCTTTGTGGATGCAGTGAAGAAAATAAGTTTTTCTGTTGGACATGCTTACTATTCTCAAACAAGAAAAACGTTTGGAATAATCAAGGCTATGATGATCTAAACCATCTTAATACCGCTGTGAAGAAGCATGGCGAATCTGAAATGCATCTTTCCAGTTTCATGAAATTTAATACTTTTGTATCAACTCCAGCGAGAATAGATGTTCTTTTAGATTCCCAACGAAGAAAGGAAATTGAGTTTCATAATGAGAAAGTAAAAAAAAATCGAGAAATATTGAAGAGGCTTATTAATGCCGTCTGCTATTTAGCAAAGCAGGAGCTACCCTTCTGATCACATGATGAGCATGCAGAATCTTTAAATAAGGGAAACTATATGGAATTTTTAATAGCAAGTGCTGAATTTGATTCCACGTTAAAAGAACATTTACAGACTTCCACAGTTTTCCGCGGCACTTCAGCAACCATTCAAAACGATTTAATTAATTCAGTTGCCGACGTTCTAAGGGATCAAATTTATGAAGAAATTCAGAACACGGATTTTGTTGCTATTATGTTTGATGAAACATCTGACATAAGCAACAAATCTCAGCTGTCAACTGTTTTGCGGTATTTTTCCAAAAACGAGAAAAAAATTGTTGAAAGGTTTCTTGGATTTCGCGACATGAGCGCTGATAAAGCTGCAACAGCTCTTTCCAACCGTGTCTGTGAAATCATCAATGTATATAAGTGTGAAAATAAATTAATTGCACAAACATATGATGGATCTTCGGTGATGAGCGGCCATCTCAATGGACTCCAAACCAAAGTGCTGGAAAAATACCCAAAAGCTTCGTTTACGCACTGCTATGCACATGTAATGAACTTAGTTTTGCAGCAATCATTAGAATGCAATAGAGAACGGAAAACATTTTTTTCCGGATTAAAATCGCTAACCGCATTTTTTTTCACACTCTCCAAAGAGGCTACACGAACTTTCCGCTTTCATGTCAAGAAAACTGCCGTCATTAGCCAGTACTAGATGGAATTTTACCTCGAGGCTTGTCCACATGGTATGTGAAAATAGAGAAGCTTTAATTGCGTTTTTTGATCACGTTAGTGAAAGTGGAGATTTTGATAATTTAGCTGCAATGACAGCTAGAGGATTCTGCAGTTTCCTAAAAAATCTACAAAATATATTTTTAATAAAGGTTTTATCTAACCTACTTGCTTTCTCAGATGTCTTATTCGACATACTGCAGTGCAAAAATGTCGATAGTTTGTACTGCAGTAATAAAATTACGGAATTTCAAAATCAACTCCAAAAGGAAAGAGATCATTTTGAAACAGTGTGTGGTCTTCTGTTAATGAAGACGAAGAGTTAATTCAAATAAAAAAAAGAAGATTAAATAGTGAAACACGAAAGGATTATTGTCGGAGACTTTACTTCGAAATTATCGACAACATTAAAAACCAAATGTTAATTAGATTTGCAAGTTTTGAAAAATTGCAGTATTTTGAACTTCTAAATCCATGGAAACTGGTGTACTTCAGCAAAAGAGAAAATTTCCCTCATGATATATTGAAAAAGCTGCAACAAGTCTATGGGGATATTTTTAATTTTTCTAAACTGCAGAATGAGCTGCACGTTTGGTACGCTTCCAATGAAGGACGGAATAAAACACCTATTGAAGTGATTAATCATTTGATAGAAATGAATTTAGTGAATAGATTCACAGAAATCTATAAATTAGCCACATTGATTTCCACAATACCAGATACAACATCGTCTGTAGAAAGATCATTCTCATCGTTGAAGAGGATCCACACATTCTGCCGCGCTACTCAGACTGAACACCGAATGACTAATCTAAGTCTTATTTCTATTGAAAAAGAACTGCTTTCTCAATTACGACGTAAAAATAAATCCAAATTTTATGCAGTTATTCAGAAGTTTCTCCAGAAAGAAAGGCGGCTTGAACAACTAGAATTCAAATGAATAGAAGTAAATATGCATTTGATTTATATGTATTGTCTTATAATAATTTTAATGAAATTATCGTTTCTTACATAATAATAACCTCCCTTCTTTCATTTTTATAAATTTATTCTTAAAATGGCAAATGAGAACTTTTTTGCATTTAGATGTGCGAATTAGCCTTGCTGAACAGCTGAGACATAAAACTACCCACACCGATCTATAGTTTTCACAACAAAACACCTAGATATATTGGTAAATAAATTACATGCATCTTAAATTAACTTTCAACTTTAAAATTTTGAAACGAGCATATCGAACTGATTTTGTTAAATATAGATGAATATTACACAAATTTGTTTTTCTTATTATTAAAATTCTGTAAAGGGAATCTCCGTAGTAGTTCCTAAAAATGGGAATGGGCAGGTTAACCCTGAGTTCCAATTTCCCCGCAGCTGTTTGAGCACATTTCTGCCCTTTTTAAAACCGGTCACAGGGCTAATACAGTTTCCAACGCCCTAAGTTTAAAGTCACCAGACGCCACTGATCCCGATATCCCCCCCCCCCTGGCTACGCCCCTGGTCCTAACCAATGGCGGATCCAGAAAAAAATTCTGGAGAGGGCACTAAACATTTTTTGTCGCATATTCTTATAAAAATCACTATATTTTACAAAACAAGTGAATTTTCTATAGTGTAAATTTAGTTCGTCTGAGGGCAAGTACCCCCCTCTGGATCCGCCAGTGGTAATAACCATATGGTAATAACCCGTATATACGCGAAGTTTTGGAGGAAACCAAGGAAAACTTCGAACGGCTAGGTCGACGGACGCGACCTGCGTTTGAACCAGGCACCTTCCGTTTCCCAGTTGAGAGCGGAAACGCGCTCGACCACTAGTGGGGTGGGTGAGGGATTAAATTTTATATTTCAATGGGTTAGTTTTTTTTAATACCCTTCTACAAATAGTAATATCCTTGACTACCACAGAATTCTGGCTACGGTTTTCCGTGCAATACGCTCTATCCAATCAAGTTGGAAGAAACGCCTTTCCTCATTCTGATTGGTGTAGCTTAGACGGAATGTTGGGATTCACAAATTTACACTAGCAGTCTGGCGATTTGGTGTGCCCTCGGCATGCTTTGCTAATTTTCCGCTTCTGTCGTCGTTTTATCTTTTCGTTATCTGTAATGGTATTTTACTTAAAAGTTTTAGATTTGAAGGAAATACATTTTAAAGAAGGAGGGGAATATGCATTTAAATTATCTTTTATATGTAAGTACGTATGCATCCGTGAATGTATTTAAATAATATGTACATGTGGATAAGTGTTTGCATTTATACGCAATAAAACAAAACCTCTATAAGTCTTTTCCCTCGGGTCCCGTGTAGCCGTTATCAGAGGCGTCACTAAGGAATGGACTGGGGGGGGGGAGTATCCCCTCCCAAAAAAATATGTCCCAGTTGGCAAATCCCATTCTTCACTTGGTAAAACTATGTTTCGGTTGGAGGAAAAAAAATGTATTTTGGACTCGAACTTCAGAATGTTATTATTTTTATATATTTTTCTACTATCATTTTCTTCTCTTTTGGATCGAGAAAAGCAGGATTTTTTCTAGGATTATAAAAAGAATAGCGGAGTAAACCGCGAGAGGTCGGTCCACAGACTTGGCCAGGACTGAAAGGACATACTCAAGGTTTGTGGTATCCTATGGGTGTAAGATGACAGCAAAATATGTGTTTTTCGCACCTTTTTTCCTTTCAAGTATAGAATAGCCTCGATATCTCGAAGTCGAAGAGCCACCGAAAAAACTCGAGTTTTCGAGATTACAAGGTAAAATAAAAGAAAGCCAGTTTGTAAGGGAAAACTCATTTATTCGAGATATCAAAGATTTTGAAATATCGGGGGTTACACTGTATTTCGCTTTTCCCTTTCCCATTGCACCCCATATTTGGCTATTAATGAATGCAGAAAAGTTTGGACAAAATTTTTCATTCGCTGTTTCCTGTCAGTCCAGTGACCCCTCCGCATTAAAAAGAAAAAAAATTCTACAAGAAAAACCTGGTGCTGTATACACTATCTGGATCACAAAAGATATGATTAGGCACCAGATTACTGTCCTATTTCCTATTGTTGTGTATTTATTATGATGCAGATGCTAATGATGTGTATGGTGTAAAAAAAGCAGCTTCTTATTGCTATTAAAATTAGACATTGACGTTCACTCATGGCTACATTGTTTTGATTAATGTACAATTCGAGTTATTGTTCTTCAGGTGCAAAGGCTTTAGTAAAAATTTGAAAGTAAAATCTGCATAAATATGTAATTATTTGATTGATCGATATTATTTATGTGTACATTTATTTGTGTTCACAACAGAAAGTAAGCAGACAGCAATACATTAACCATTAACCAGGGGTAATCGTTCTATGCCTCGATTTTTTTTTGTATCCAAGTGTAAAAAAGAAATAAAGTATATTGAACAATTTACTCGCAAACATTTTTTAGCTAAATTATACCACACCGCACTACATTTCATGTTATGTCGTATATGATGTTAAAAAGCTGTAGATATAATAATTAGTAGTAGTATATTAAAAAATCATTTAATGATTTACCATAAAAAATATTAAGGTTTTGTGAATCATCAACGAAGCATCCCCATAATCTGCAGCTGCAGTCATGAAAAGAACGCAGAATTTTTCTGTGGAATGACGAAGGCCATCATCTTTCTTCTGTTTTCATTTTTTATCTTAAAATTGTTTTATCTGTTCTCTTTCATTGTTTCAAATATCCCCTGTTAGATACTTTGCCCACCCCCATTGGTTCCCGATTCGATTCAAAAACCAATGCAGGGAAGCAGGGCCGTACCCAGAAGAAATTTTCGGGTGGGAGGGGGCACCAAACAGTGAATAAGGCCGAATTTTTCACAAAAAGACTTAATACTATTTTGTTAACAAAATTTTAAATTTTGGGGGGGGGGGACCGGAACCCCTGGTCTCCTCCCCTGGGTACGGCCTTGCAGGGAAGCAGTGACGCACACAAGGAATGGGTCCAGGGAGTCTGGATCCCTCACAAAATAGTTAACTTTGGCTCATTAAATCAGCATGTAATTTTTGACCGTTTGATACGTTCTGACTTTACCAAATACAATTGCATGTATTTCAATTACCTTTTTATTTATTTATCTTAACTGCTAAAGATAAATAAATAAAAACATAATTGAAAAACACGCAATTACATTGAATCGCGGAAGAATCTTTAAAAGGTATCACGATAAAATATCCACATTTTTGTCAGGTAGGTGTCAGTACTGATCCTTGTCTGTCGGCCGTTCACGTGCAAATTAAAATAGACCGCCCCTTTATTTTACAAACCTTATTACGCTTTAAATTTTTCTTTTTTGACGCCCTTAAATTTGGCTGCCCGCATGCTGTGCACTACCTTGTCCCGGTTAGGCTCTGATGTTACCTTTATGGTGCTGGACCCCCTCCAAGGCAAAATCCTTTGTGCACCACTGCAGGGTAGAGACCCTATACTTCGTCAGAGACCCGACACGAGTGAAATAATTTCTGATTGGCTGAAGCGGAGAATCAGCCGCCGCGGGCTATGGATGAAAATCTTCCGTAGAGTTAGCATTGTGAAACGGAGTGACTTCGGAAAAACTGCTGTATCTAAGCATTAAATAATCAATCTTATGTTTTTCCTAATCTGAAATACTTACTTAATGCATAAAAATCACTTTTTAACTAGAAATCCGAAATTAACTTCTATTTTGAAGCGATTATTTACGTAGTTTCGCTTTCGAGCTGACATCGGAAGCTTGAATTTTAAGTCTTATCTTACACTTTCCTTGTTTGAACTTTACAATAATATTGTTTTAATATTTATTTATGTTATATGTGCGCATATCATGCTTTAAATTAATTAAAAAAGCCTTAAAAAGCTTTGCATTTTGTACTTTTTTCCATGATTGCGCCGGACTGCATTTGGCGAAAAGAATACATACGCCAAACTGCTGTTGGCTACCTTTTACTCGGCGCGTTTCATCCGAGTTTTTCGCTTTGAGTCAAAATGTTTCAGTTTCAGTTATAAATATTTAGATAAAGCAATATTTTTCTGAAATCGTAGCTCACTAGATATCAGTCTCTGAAAAATATTTACTGGCATGAGTTGTTTTAAGCACTCTATGCAGAAGTTATTAAGCTGTTCATAAATGTACGTGTTATTGAGGTGTAATTGAATATTTACTATTTACTTTTCAATTTTTGCTTTTTGTACTTGTAATGGTCCTTTGGTGTAGTGTGACTGATTTTTACGGGTTTTTTTTTTTGGGGGGGGGGAGGCACAGGAAAGATTTGGGGGGACTTTTCTTCTATCGATGGTTCCTTTTGAATTTCAAAGCAAATATTGAAAATAAAAACATCTTGACGCAAAATTGGGAGCACGTGCCCCTTTCTGTATATTCTAACGGCATATTGTGCTTTAACCCATATTATCGCAACAAATCTACTAATAATACCTATTACTTTCATCTTCGTTTCTTCCCCGTAAATGCACAATTTAAATATTTAAATCCTCCATGTTTCGGCAGAAGAAAATAGTTTACTTTAATCTCGTTTCTTTGCGAATTTACTTTGATATGACGTAAATTTTATGGCATGCCGTGTTTACTCGCGTAATAGTCGCACTTTTTTGCCATTTTTCTTGGAGAAATTAAACTATTATGCGTGGAAATACACTACACAATATTCTACACTTTAATCTTAAAAAATTACTGGTATTATAATAAAATTAATAAGTTACCAAATACTTCCAGATTATCTGCCGTATGTTAAATAGTCCTTTCGTCAGTTACACACAAAAAAGAGGCATTTTTCTTTTTATAGTAATATTTTTACAGACATAAATGAAGATCAAATACGTGGCTGCGACTTTTATGTAGGGAAAATATTTTGACGATTTTTTTCTGCTTCAAAACAGGGGTGCGACTATAATGCGAGGGCGACTACTACGCGAGTAAACACGGTAGTTTTAATATCACGCTATTTTTAATTTAAGAAGTCACGTTCCTGACTGCCGTAAAAGGAAAACCCAGTTAATTCACCCAGTTAGATTTTTTAACGAAGTAATATTAAAACTTACCAAATATTAAATTTAAAAATAAATCTTCTGTTAATTCTTAATATTTCACCTATCATTTAAACTATCCATCAGTATTATCAGTTTTTGAAATCAATGTAAATTGTAATCAGAAATGACCCATGCTCCCAATTGGAAACAGAATGAAAATTGTATTAAAATTTCCGCCATTTAAATAACTAATGTGCTTTAACTAACGCATTAGAAGTCAAAATATGCAAAAGAACTGATATAAAATATGCCTGGATCTCAATGTGATCTGTAAAAGGTTAACAACATTCAGAAGGAAAGAAAAGTAGAATTGTTCATCACAAATATATGTATTCAGGGGCGTAGCCACGGGGGGGGGGTTAGGGGGGTCATAACCCCCCCATGGGAAATTTTTTGCCATGCAAAATGTATATTCTTCACTAAATTATCACATACAAGTATACATTTATATGAGTTGTAGTAGTCGTACCCCCCCCCCATGAAAAATTTCTGGCTACGCCCCTGTATGTATTTGTATACATTTAAAACTGACAAATGAAGTTATTCATGTGAACTTAATCACAATTTACTTCTACAACAACATTATAGGAAGCATGTTTGAAGAAAAAAAAATCAGTTTTCTATTATTTAAAAATCAACCAATACCAATATTCATATAAAGTAAGGGTTTTATGAATGATGTACTACAAATATGAATTAATAAACAAAAACAAACAAACAGACAAAATGTAAGGGGAATAATAATACATCGTTATGTGACAGCACTTTAATTGGCTGCACTATAGTTATTTCTCCGTACTCATTGCATCCATAATTGTACGATATTATGCATGCTCAGCGAAAAATAAAACTCGCCTGCTTCGCGAGTAACGGCCAACTGAGGGAAAACGGGTTGCCGTAGTTTGGATGATTTTTCTGTCGTGGATGATTTTCTGAGCATGCGCACTAAGACAGTGTCGTATCTCTATGAAGTTCAGTATCTCTACTGCAGGGAAGTAATAGGAGTCTAAAAAGGAAATCTCCGTGCCAAAGAGGATGCAGAAAAGGGGAAGGATTTTTAGGGGCAACCCACTGCCCCATCACTTCAAAACGTAAAGGAGCCTCAAAAGATCAAAAGTAAATTCATCGAAAAATGATGCAGGGAAATCCAATAAACAAATCGAGAGAAAAAAAGGAGTACAAGCTATCAATAGTTCGTCTTTGAATGTCATATAATCAATAATGACGCTAAAATCCAATAATATATCCCAATTTCACAGAAAAAAAAAGGACAGCTTTAGCTCCCACCCACCTACACACTAGCATGTATTTGACCCCCCCCCCCACACACACACTATATTGTTTTTTCTGCCCATCCGAAACCACCCACACTGACACGTAATTAGTAGCAATAGGTGACGAGTAAACGAGGTTTGAATAACAATTTTGTCCATAACAGCCAGAGGCATAGAGAGGGCATCATGATTGGGAGGTTAGAACTATGATATATGCCAACTCAAAATTTGGAAAATTTCCAGTTACCTTAATCAAAAATTGCCTGTTTCAAATCACATTTTCCATCATTTCTTTTCACTATAACTCTTTCAGCATCCATTCAGCTTGATAAAGTGCAAAAATAAAGTTACTTCCACTGTGGAGCAAGTTCAGGCAGTGGCATATCCGTTTCCTCTCATACAGAAAAGATGCACATTGTGGCGTAATTCGCGAACATTTCAATTTGTTTTGACTAACTTCACCTGCAGCTGCATTTTTTGGCGCCTAGAGCACCACTACTGTGATGACGCAAGGAGCTCACAGACAGTGAACATTCTGTTTTTTTTTTTCTCTCTCCTTTTTTAGTTTCGCTTTGAGATTGCATGGAAAGTGGCAGGCTCCGCTGCATCGGAGACCTGAAGTTATTAATGATTCTAAACTGATTTCTTGTACATAATGTATATACAAATTTTGTAAGATAATGTAATCCAGTAATTAAATTTTAATAGTTAAAAGTTTGGTTATTGCTTCAAGCAGTCTTACAGATTATACAATACGTCTTTTCGTCGGATATCTAGGACCGGCCCCACCTTCGCAGGCACCCCTCAGAAAGGTAAGCAGTCTTACCTTATTTTATTTGTTTCCTAAATTTTTAGGTTTTTGGTAGGAAAAGTAAAAACTGGCACCCGAACAGGGACTGCCAAGAAGGTAGGGAATAATTTTCATGTTGATTCAGAGTAAATAATAAAGAATTGTAAATAAATATTTGATTGAATTAACGTAGTTGTTTGAAAATTTAATTAAGAAATAGTGCACAGTGGAGTATTTGTGTCAAAATCCTGGCCAAAAATATTTTTCATGTGTTTTAACGTTAAAATCATTACTGTTGACTTTTGACTTACTTTTTAGTATTATATACTTCTTAAATTATATAAAAAAGCGTGTTGTCGCCAAATTTGGCGATATATCGCTAAACGACTCGAAGTTGGTTTCTAACAAATGTCTTGTCCGGGGAGTGTCCCTTACTGGGAAGTAGTGCTTTTGTATAATGCCACTTATAAATGTAATACTACGTGGCTGTCGATCTAACGGTCTGGAGTTTTGGGCGATTTTCTCCAGATGTCACGTGAAATACGCATTAGAGCTCTTAAAAAGCCCTCCGCCAAGGCAACCTTCCCGTAAGGAAAATAGCCATGCCTTAACCCAGCGGTTCTCAACCTTTTAACTTCGCCCCCCCCAACAAAGGCTAACTTACGGTAACGCCCCCCCCTTCACATTGTTCAGCATACATTCAGTTTTTTAATCTTTAACAATGAACATTGAGTCGAATTTTCTACAAAATGATGTTATCAGTAAAGTTTGAATGAACATTTTAAGCGAAAATGGATATATTTTTGAGTAAAAATGAGAATAAATAATGTGATTTTTTAAAATCGTGCATCATTACTTGCTCTTTGGTTTTTCTCGTGCCTCCCCTGGAAACGCTCTGCGCCCTCTTGGGGGGCGCGCCCCACAGGGTGAGAAACGCTGCCTTAACCACAATAAAAATATATAAATGTAATACTTTACTTATAATAATACTTATAAATATAATACTTCTTATCAACAAATCAATTTTTATCATAAAAGTTTTCAGATTTTTCACTTTTCTAAATGCAGTTACTATACTCCAGTTCAACTTAACCTGACAGTGCGTGGAAAGGTACGAGTGCCTCGTGTAGTTATCATTTTGCCGAAAAGACCTTTTGACCCTACTTTTTGACAGTCCCCACTCCGCTCTCCTCCGGATTGAGGGATCCTGTAAAAATTACTTCTCTGTTATCAGTCTTTCGAAAAATCTGAATAAACGAGTCCCGTCGGAGCCCCCGGGAAGGGAGGGGGAGAGTAGACAATTACAAGGCGAGCCTGGGTACTGAACGCGTGGAGGTGTTGTGACGTCACAAGAGAGGATGGACTTTTCTCCGTTAAAAGCATTAGATCATACGGAAAAGTAGAAGAAACTAAGATGTTTTGTGCCTTTTATGGATACTAATGGTAAGTCAGCAATCTCTATTCTTAATACGACATACTTGATAATAGTTATTAAGCTATAGAGTACATAAAAATATAAAATTGCCGTATTTTGCGTTAGTTTTATTGATTTCTGTTCTTTTGTTCTAGCAATCATTATGCTTCCGTTTGCTGCGTCCCAGGCTGTAAGTAAAGCTAATTACAAAAGAGGAGAAAATGTAAAAGTTTTCACTTTTCCCAAAAAACGAAGAAAAGCGGGCCGAATGGACTAAAAATATTCCAAGAAAAAATTGGTCCCCAGGAAAAAATACGTATGTTTGTATTGAGCATTTTCGAGATGAAGATCTTTTAAAAGACGATGCTATTTTAAAATCAGATGGGGCACTTTTAACTGTAAAAAGAAAGCATTATAAATTAGAACCGAATGCTATCCCGTGCATTTTTTCGAGCTTACCAGCCTATATATCCGATATTACCAAAAAACAAGAAAGAACTGATCCTACTAAAAGAAGAGAAAACGTTTAGGAAAAAGATATTGAGGAAACCGAAAAAAATAATGCAAAGGAAAATATAAATTCTTTTGTAATTAAGAAATGTATCAAGAGTTTCATTGCAATTCTATGTTAAGAAAATTTCACCTTTAATTATAAATTAAACGCAGATCCCCTTCCACTGCACATACCAAGTAGCTTAAGGTTCAATGCGGATCTCATGGTTGATTTATTTATTTAAAAAAAAAAAAAAGAGAGAGAAATCTATTTGCTGGATACTTAGAAAAACAAAAATATAGAAGATATTTATTAAAGAAATATTTCCAACTAAACGGTTTATCGGAATTTGTTGAAAATTCTGAAATTAAGTATGAACACAGATTTGGAAATTAACTCAAAAAAGAAAATGTATTACTGCAATGCTAAAAACAATAACAAAAAAGTATATGTATTACTGCAATATATTTTACATGAAAACCCCTGAGAGCATTTAGACAGTTTTACATATTCAAGAGTTATACTCACTAATTTTTAAAAATATTTAATTATGTATATTTCAAATGTCTCAATGTGATATTTGAAAGTCTTATCTAGAAAAAATTAAAGCAAACACTTGTAGTGCTTTCATGAAAAACTTTATAGTATTTGTAAGGTTTGGGTAAAAGCTTTTACTTTTTATTTTCTTGTTTTTGTGCTTTAATTGCTTCTAATAAAATTTGACATTAGGAGTCTGTATAACATAATTATATATAGTATGTATTGTACAAGTTTTTAAAATATTAATTGTGGAAATTTCTGATTATATTCCTCGTGCTACTAGTGTTTATTGACATTATTGATCAGATTTCTTCCATAGAATTCAATACAAACTCCATCCTCTCTTGTGACGTCACGAAATGGCTTAAGATGACTATTTATGAATCTGGATATTTTTAACATCAATTCTTTCAAAAAGCTTATTAAAACGAAGCAAAACTAAATAATGTATTTCAGTTTTTAAGTAAAATTAATAAAAATTATTATTTTTACTTAAAAATATATTTACT
>JAWZYV010000988.1:0-19009 GCA_038373885.1 Cheiracanthium punctorium | reverse complement strand
CTTGCGAATTATCACTGTTTATCTGTTACACATTATTTTTGCATTTAAAATCTGAAATAATTTTAAATGCATTCATATACAATTCTGAAAAATATATCTAAAATAAGTCAATATTACTGAAAAATATATCTTAATAAATAAGTCAAATATTACTGAAAAATTTAATGTAATATGATTGTTCCCTGATTATCATGGGCAAGCGGGTAAATACTGTGGAAAATACAGAAAGACAATTGTCAGAGTCGGTGAAGAAACAAAATGTAAGGGGGCCCCCATTTAGACCCATACTTCTGACTCAAGCGACTTTATGTCGTAATTGCTGCCTGGATTTGAGATGGGGGGGGGGGGGAATGAAGCCCTATAGCCACTCATCCCATTACCCCTCGATCTACCACCGAATCATTTGTTCTTGTGATAATGTTTAAATGTAAATTTTAACTGAAGACTCCTACCTTGGGTGGTCATTAGTTAAATATATATAAATTGATAATAAATGAATATTCATATAAATTGGTTGCTTTAGAAAACGAAACTTTTAGAATGTTTTTTATGTACTGAATACTCATTTTCTTGAAATATAGGAGAGTTAATAACAGCGATGACTGGGTGATTTTTCAAGAACCTTTGATAAGGGTGAATACTACTTTGGATGTCTTTAGATATAAGTATGTATTTATTTTTAATTATTTACTGTTTCAGTGTATTTTTAAATTTGGGAGTTAATTTTATATTCATATCATATGTTATAAATGTTCCTTATACACATGTCTGTGTGAATTTTATATTATTATTATTATTTGCATTGCAAAGCATCCCATTTTAGAAGAATGTATATCTTAAGCACTGAATCAGATGGGTAGTAGATTTCTCACAAAAATTGTGTTTCATTAAGTGTCTCACTGAGTAGAAACAAAATGTTTCAATCAAGTTATTATTTTTTTTTTACAAGAAATAATGCAATTTCTGAACAGGTTTTAAAAGAATTCAACTATGTCAGAAATTTGAAAATTCAGAATTTCTCTTCACAAGCTGTATTTATGGCAATACAAATGGTTAATTTATAGAAGTGAAATACTCAGAGAAAAATTTATAACATATTGTATTGTCCAAAATAGAGGGAGAATTAGCCATCAGATACAGTTTCCACTTTCGTGAATTTCTCCCTAAAAATGGGATAAGACCTGCAGTTTTGTTGTTCTATAAAAGTTCATCATGCTGTCTATGAAGAAGCATTCTGAATTATACCGAGTTTTTGAGAAGCCTGTCTTTAAAGCTTGCAGAGCCAAGTGATGAATAAAATATGTTACAAGAAAAACTGATTGATTTTGGCTGTTTATCACTTTATTATCTTTTTATTTTCTAGTACTCTGAACTGGTCCTGTGGAAAACCATTGAATTTTTGTCAGTGGCATGCTGTAAAAGAGAAGAAACTATTGGCATTATAAGTGGTATTCATATTTTTGTTTTATTTGTTTATTTATTCTTTAAATGTTCTTAATTACTAGTTCAAAGTCTGCATACTTTTGATCTCTGCGGTCTAATTTTTTCAAAGCTTGTATCGCATAATTTCATAATTGTCAATAACTTTTTTTTTTTTTTTTGAGATGTTTACTTTTTTGTTTAGTTTATTTTTTTCTTATTTTCCAAATTGATTTATATGTTTTTTTTTTTTAGTTTTTTTTCCCTAAAGTGATGTTACTTTGGGGCAGTTAGTGACTATGTATTAAATTTTATAAATTTCATGTAAATTGAGAAAGTTATTAGGGCTGTTCTTAAAAGAAAAAAAAAGTATAACTTTTGGTAAAGTTACATCAATGAGTAAAACAATAAATATTTATACAGTAAAATTCAATGTGGTATTCTTTATTAAAGCATTTGACCCAGGCAACTCTTTAGTATATCATTTTATGTTATGCTATATTCTGTCATTTATTTAATCTCTATTATATGTAAATTTTTTATGTCAAGTTGCATATTTGACACCAAGTTAATAAATTGCTTGCAAAATCAAGTCTTATTTGCAACATTTTATGAAGTAACAATGAAATAAAGTATAAAAATCAATTTTTAGTCCCTTCAGATTAATTTTTTTACTCTGCACCCTCACTACCTTTTAAAAATATGTTGTAAGTAAAACCTTGAAACTCCTGTAACTTTTATTATTATTATTATTATTATTATTAATGTTGTCACTGCTGTTGTTGTTTAAAATGTAAACTGTAAAATGCTACTTTCAGAGATGAGATTTAAGAATTTAGTTTAATATTCAGACCTTTTTCAATGTTTATAAAGAATTCAGTTTTTTCATTTTTTTCAAAAATTTTCTGATTTTTCAGTAAGGCAAAATTGTATATAAGTAAGATAGATTTAGTATCAATAAAAATTAAAATATTTATTGCTCTTGAAATTCATAAGTATAATTGCTCAAAAGTTGTTTGGACATTCTTTCAGACTTTTTTTCCTTTTTTGTTAATCTCATATCTGTACTTTGGTACAAACCAAATCGAAAACTAGCCTACCAGTTTTGACACCATATTACATGTACCACCATTAGTGGTAAAAACAGATGAAATATATTATTTTTTAATTTTACTAATACAATATGTAAATGTAAACTTTACTTCCTTAGTAAATTCAGATTTTTTAAGCCTGCAGTATTAACAAAGTGCAATAACCTTGTCAGTGTTCACATGTTGTCATATGTATATTTGAATATTACTCAAAAATATCTTTAGTCTAGTTTTTAACTGACTTCAAGAAGATCTAGGTTATTAATTGGGGTCAGTACTCAGAGGTGTAGCAAGAATTTTCAGTGCCCGAGAACAAATTTGCATCACTTCCTGTTTACCAAAATGCGCTGGAAAAAGTTTTATATACAAATTGGTGCCTTTTGGATCCTATGCCCTGGGACAAATGTCCCCCTCTAGCTACACTTCTGAGCATTGAATCCTTGTAATTTACCAGACTGGATATGAAAAGTATTTTCAAACTTCCGTTTAATTATTTATTTCTTTTGTTTATCTTCCACATATAGATGTGATCTTTGCTAAGAATGTTGTTATTTGATGATATTTTACTTGCTGTGCATGAAAAGTTTTTATTGCAAAGTTATCACTTTATTTTTTACTCAATTTTTGATGTACCTAAAATATATTACAAGTCCTGAATATTTTCTATTTTTTAATTGATTGTAATAATTTGCAAATTTAACTCACCAATAGTAAGTAATGTGTTTAATATTTATTTTGTCACTATTAGTTTGATGTTTGTTATTACGCACAGGTTACTGTGATTCAGGGATAATTTTATTCCAAATTGCTTTGATATGGGATTTTCGCTTCAATACTGTCCCCAATTATTCTTTTTTGTGTTACCTCAGAGGATTTACCTCACAAAATAAAATTTTGTGAAGTAAATCCTACAATGTGTTCCTTACTTTTAATAAAGTATTTTGTGCTCTCAATCACTTTGCATATCAGTATATTCTAATATTAATAGAACATAGAGAACAGATTATTTTATAAAACAGTACAAGCATTTCTTATCTGTAAAATTAAAGTTTTTTTTCTTTTATTTTTTGCAGGTAAAAAAATAGATTTTTTTTTTTTTTTTTTGAGCTGCTATATTTAGGTTTTATTGCAGTTTTTTTTCCATTTGCTTTTATGTTCAGTGGCAAAATTAAAATGTAAAAGGCAGCTTAAATTCTACATCTTTATTTTATTCATTTATTCATAATTTGTACAATTTTAACAGTAGGAACCCTGTTTCCCTTCCCTCTCTTACTCAGAAGGTTACAGTATATGTAAATGTTACTTGAAAGTATTTATTATTACCATACATAAATATGGTAATATGAAAAATGGTAATAAGAAAGTATTTATTATTACCATTTTTCGGTATGCTTTTGTGCTGTTCCAAAATTGTATTTAACCTGCTCCTAAAGGTGTTCCAAAATGTATGTAGATTTGCAGACTTTTTATTATAAAGTTATCCTCCGATTTTAGTGAAACTATAAACAAAATGTTTTCTGAATCAAATGAAAAGATCTGCTGACTTATTCCTCTGTAAATTCATCACCTAGTTGAAAGTGTTAAGCTGTGCTTTAGTTGGAGATTTAAATTTGACACTAATCCATGTACACACAAAACTAATTTTAACTAATTTTATTTTGTATGTATTTAACATAGATCTAGTTTATGCTCTAGTATATTCTAGCTGCCAACTCTTTCTGATTTTGAGCCTTTCTTCAGTCTTATTCAAATTATGGGGAGGGGGGAGGGTACCCTTTTTTTATTAGGATAGAATAGCAGTTATGTTTTAACTTTTAATTCTGTAATTACTTGTTGAAGTCATAATTTTTATCTTCCAGATGCTGTTAGAAGAATCCCTGAATGTGAAATAGTATTGAAGTACTCATATTGAATCCAGTGATTGTATTTTATATAAATGTAACAATGTAATACAATTAAACCAAATTTGTAATAATTTGTTGTGTGTTCACTGCCATTGCTTTTATAATTCATTCAAACCTGCATGAGTCTCAATAAGAGATATCTTCCACTTTTTTCAATTCGTAGGCTATTTTTTACTTCTGCAGTTCTGTAATAGTTTAAATTTTTTTTTTTAATTTAGAACGCATCGTAAACTAAAATTTGCTAGGCTGAAGACTACTCTGGACTTGGAAGTTCCATTACTCATGTTTTTATTAAGACTTTGCTTATATATTTTTATTAACTGTTTTTTTTCTTTCTTTTTTTTTTTGGCCCTCGTATTAATTGAACTTTGTTCTAACATACTAATGAGTTTTTCTGGCTTTACTTTCATTTATTGTTCTAAATCTGTTTTCAATAGTATAATAATTCTTGCATAAAATCTATATTAAAAGAATTTTTTTTTCAATTTGAAGTTTTTAAAAGATTAAGTAATTTGTAGCTATTTTGCTGTAAAAGTGAAATTGAAATAAATAAAATCACACTTAAAAATAAATAAAGAAATGAATGTGTATATATATTAAAAAATTAAGAAATGGCTTTTATTTTGAAGTATGTATAAATTATGTTCAGAACAGGAATTTGGTTTTTTAAGAGGTGAAAAAAAAAAATCTTTTCTTTGAATCACCACCCTCCCCCCTCACCCAGACATTATCTATGGAGGTTAATATGGTTCACCCTCATGCTCTAAACTTCAATTATTTCTTTGCGTTATGGCAAGTCTACAAGAGGGGTGTCTTCTTGGGGGGGCTGACTTGGGTGGTGAACTTTTTAAGGATTCTAACCTGTATTCTTGCTCATGCCTCTAAACCTTAAATAATGGTTTTTGGACAAGACAAAAATGTTGGGGTGTATTCAACAAAATGGGCATTGTTGGGGAATTATGAAATAATTGGTTTTGATTTATATTATTTATGTATTGGCCTGCACAAAAATATTTCTTTACCCCTTTTCACAAAAAAAGAAATCAATCAATATAAAGTAGTTTCCATTTTAGAAATATTTTATTCCTTTTTCTGGGGGGAGGGGAAAGAATAGAAAAATAGGTATTCTCTTAAATTTCCAAACATGATATGTACATTAACAGAGGTTATCAGCAGATATATTTATATTTTTGATTTACCCAACAATTAGTTTATTTATTTATTTATTTATTTTTTTTTTTTTGGTTTTCAATTAAAGGATAGCTATTGCTCTTTTAACTAATTTTCGTGTTTCATAATTCTTGTATTTGTTCGTATAAATGACTGAAATTTAATTTCAAATAATTTCTTTTCGATAACAATTCAATCCTGTTCATTTCTTATTTATTTAAAATTTAAAAAAAAAGACTTGTTAATTGTAATAAAGTTGAAAAGAAAGTTTGAATAAATTATGCTTAAAATAAAACCTATTTAAAAATCAAAATTATTAGTATTCTTTTGATTTTATATAAATATCTTATCATGAACTATTTTTATTGTTTTGTTAATACTGTTGTAAGTGAAAGTTGTTCTGAAATGTACCATAGGTAAAAAATAAGCTTTCAGGGATTTTTTATTTCAGCAGGAGAAAAGGTAACATTGAACATATCAAATATTTCTGCACACTGTTGAGTAATGTGGATGTCCGAAACTCTTATTTCTATTCTTGTTTGATCACAGATTACCTCAAATGAAGTTATAGTACTGCAGACAAAGAAAATTCTTATAAATCTCCTGCTGATGGATTTTACATAGCTCAATGGCTATACAGATCACCTCCAAGCATTTTGAAACTTTCACTTCTATTCCTGTTACGTTTTGACTAACCAAACAAAACATAAAACTGTTAACGAATTCTGTAACTAAATAGATCTAGAGGTTATGGAGGTTTGTTTTAGTAACCATGTGGAACTCTTGGGGGTACCTTTTAGTGATGCCATCATCTGATTATTAAAATGAAACTCTGTACTCCTTCTTAATCTGTTTAATTTCAGAATAGGCTGTTATTTTAAATACTGTATGTTTTGTGTCAACAGTCCACATTTCACTCACTGGAATGAAAGCAAGAATCTAAAAATGCATGGGGTCAGATATTACTTGTACCATTGAGCTACGTAAAATTTATTTTCCAGCTGTTATGGATCATTCTGAACATGACAATAATCCAAGATAGCCCAGAAATAGATATCTAAGAAGTTCTGGATATGAAATAAGTATCAATTTCTGATCTTTGGATATTTTGAATATGAAATAGATAGCCATTTTTGGGATATTCTGGATCTTTAAGATCTTCTGGAAGTTTAATTATTATAACTATGCTACATATATACAGATACCTGTATATTATAGATGTTATTTACTCATTAGAGAGATCACACCTCAAATTTCTAATAGAGAAATCTATTTTATGTTGGACTTCTAATAGATATACCCAATATCCAGCTATGATGTATTAAAGATTGCCTATGGACAAACTTGGGGGGGGGGGGAGGTAAATGCGGCAAAAATATTTACTTGTACGATATGAAGAATATTTTCAAGGCGCTCGATATTGCAGATACATTTTAAATATATTTAATTTAAATTCAATAGCAGCAAAGTTTTATAATTTTTACAATATAAAGGTTAAATATCAACTTTCTACTTTTTACCAATACTAGCTTTATTCCCAGTGTAATATTGAGTAAATATTAACCAAAAAAATTAAAAATGGTATAAAGTTATGAAGTAATTACTTATCCATATTGAATATATTTCCAATGTATATCAAATACTATAAATGCATTTTAAATATATCTGAGGCAAATATTAACTTTGCTACTTTGTACGAAGTTACATTTGATACATTTGACGAAGTTACAGTTGATCTTTGTTTTCAATTTTTTTTAACAATATTGAGTTAACATTAAAAAATTTATCAATTGAGGGCTACTTCAAAAATATTTCCAATACAACCCTATATTAAGAATATATTTTTTTGTATGTTAAATTCAGTGGAAAAGGTATTAGTATAGTCATACTGAAAGTATAATGTTATTTTGAGAATTTATCAGACCTAAATGCTAATTTTTACCAATATTGGAATTTTATTTACCAATATTGGAAACTGTTTATTCTCAATGTGTTCACTTACTACTTTGTAATATTATTGGTTTTTGATATCAATGTTTTCACAATATTGAGTTAATATTTAAAAGTTCATTGGTAGTGAGACTGCTTCAGAAATATTCTCAATATATAATTAATATATCAATACACACTTCATATGTTAATTAAAATTTTACAAATAATAATAACATTTTGAGCATATATCAGGGCTAAACTCTAGTTTTTACCAATACTGGAAGTGGTCTTTACTCTCAAAGTATTCACATATATGTAAATTTTAATAATTAAAAGTAATTAGTACTTAATAATATTGGAAATATTTCTAATATACACTCAATATTATTGATAAATTTCAAATACTTTAAGATTCAATAGTATTAAAATTTGACTTCAAATGGGCAAAATATTAAATTTATAATATTGGATTTTATTTTCAATGAATTCACAAGATTGGATAAATATTGATGCTATATAGAAAATATCTTTTAATGTTTGCCAAATATTTAAAAAATAATAATAATCAATGCTGTTACCAGATACATTCATATATATATATATATATATATATATATATGTATTTATAAGGAATTATTTTAATTTCCCCAAAATAGTGATAGCCAGAAGCAAGGCATATGCAAGGAATAAATCCAGGGCCGTACCCAGACAAAAATTTCAGGCAGGGTCCAAACCGTGGAAAAGGCAGAATTTTTCACAAAAAGACGTCATTATTATTATTTTATTAACAAAAATCAATTTTTTTGGGAGGGGGGAGGGTCCGGACCCCTGGATACGGTCTCGAATAATCACCCTATAAAAAGTGGCGGTCACTCTTAAAAAGGGTCATAGCTCACTCTTGATCAGAGCGCTCCACTCTTTAAGGGATGGCGTGCTGTCACCCTTTCCTTAGAGTGAGGCACTCTTTCCCGGAGTGGGTTTTTGAATTCTCACTCCTAGTCCAGAGTCAGATATGTCACTCTTCAGAATAGTGATTTCTCACTCTATGGAGGTTGGCTGATTTTTGTCACGAAGGTAGGGTGATATATCACTCCTCAGCACTGGTTTTTCACTCTTGATTATTAAGAGAGTAAGTACCAAGTCCAGATGTGTTTCTTAAAGTTCGTAAATTTCCAAATCCTACCAATAATATAAATTTGTACGTTTATGTGTTTGGATGTTTTTGACTGAATCACACAAAAAGGGTTGGAAAAATTTGTAACGAAGATAGCTTATGCCCTGGATTAACATACAGGCAACCTTTAAAGCATATAGCATAAATAATTCTTTTACAAAGACACTCAAAATAATGCTAATACATTGCGCTCTATGGAATTTTTGCAGCTACTAAACCGATTTTAAAACTTTTTTCACTGATTGAAAGTCCTAGGCCTATATGGTCCTAGGCCTATAGGGTCCTAGGCCTATATGGGGAATACCTCTGTGTGGAATTTTCTAAGGGATGCTAGCCCGTATTTTCGCGAGTTTTTGGGAAAAAACACTGAAAACTGCAAGCGGCTAGGTCGACAGGCGCAACCGGAGTTTGAACCTGGCACCTCCCGCCTTCCAGTTTTGAGAGTAGAACCTCTTAGACAATGGGGGGACCCTGAGTGTTATAGACAACCTTTTATGCATATATCACAAATAGTTCTTTTACAGCGATACTCATAAGAATTTACGCTCTATGTGTATGTCAGTAAGTACTGAACCGATTCCAAAACTTTTTTCACTGATAGTAAGCCACACTATTCTTGAGTATTATAGTCTAAAATTCATGCATGTAGCGCAAATAATTCCTTTACAGGAACACTCAAAATAATTCTAAAACATACGCTATATGGGCATCTCTTTAACTACAGAACCGATTCTAAAACTTTTTTGCTAAAAGAAAGCTGCACTGCATATTCCTGATTAACATACACTATTATAAATATAAGTTCAACCATTTCACCAAATAACCGGTGATGAAACAGAGAGCTACAAGCAATATGTCATAAACCTTGAACCACTTTTGTCGTTCATTTGAGAAATGCCTGAAAAAATTCGAGAACTGAGGTTCTCGAACCGAATTATCGCAATTTTGGGTTGCGATATCGAAAAGTCGAATTTTCGGTGAAAAACTAACCAAAACAATATGGCTGCCCACGCTGCTCGCTCGCGTTAGGATAGAGGGGATTCCGTAAAGGTAAGAAAAGTGTTAATTTTTTCTCATTTTGAATTAATTAAGTCTATGAACAATGTATAATAGTTTTTGGAATAAGTGAATATATTAAGATATCCACACTTATGCCATGGTGATGCGGCATTAGAGATGAGACGGGCTCAGCCCGAGCCCGAAAGCCCGAGCCCGAGCCGGGCCCGACTCGGGCTCGGGCTCTGTAATTCACGATTGCGTTCGGGCTCGGGCGGGCTCGGGCTCGTGAAAAATTTCTCCTTTGTTGAACATACTCCTTGAAACAGATTTTAAAAAGTGATTCATGGGATAAATAGACGTACTTATTTCAAAAAATAGCGGCACGGGGGACTAGAAGGTGTGTGAAGCTCCAAAATTTATTGTATCCTATTAATGAAGTAGTTAATTTTATTTGTCTTTAGCTGAAATTTCGGGCTCGGGCGGGCTCGGGCTCCAACTTTAATAATATTGCTCGGGCTCGGGCGGGCTCGGATTAAAAGTCCTCGGGCTCGGGCTTCAAAAAATGAGCCCCGACATCATCTCTAATGGGCCATGGCCTAACCCTACATCATACGCGATCGACTGATGACACAAAATGAATCAATTATAATATTATTTTGGCAAATGGTCAAGAATAACAGCTTGATAGTTTTTGAAATTGAAACGATATACATTTAAAATGGCTGTTCGGCTAAATAAATTATATTACATTACTGAATACTTCTGTTTGTCATGCTTCAACTCGTAATTTCGGGTACGTTAACCCTAATAATCGACGGTGTTGTTTACTTACTACCGTACTACCCCTTTGGATTGTATTGAATCTGTTTGTTGTATTGTATTTGATTATTTTGTTTACTTTTGTCCTGTTTGTATTGTATTTGATTATTTTGTTTACTTTATATATAAGATTGTATACTTAAGTTTGTATTTATCACAAATATTAGTGGCAGACTAATAACAAGCATGAAAGTTTTCAGTCTTTGACAACATCATTGATGCATTTGAGATGTAGTATTTAAATTAGTATAATGTAATTGAATTTAGTTATCCTGAATACAGTTTTTATAATGAATTATTAGTTAATTTAATAATGAATACATATATAAAAGAATAACAGTATAATGTGTGAAATGCATAATAATTTAATTTGTTCTGTATGATTCTCAGCAAAGTTCAGTCATTTTTAGCCTGTTTTGTGCTTTCATGCCTGTATAATAAGGAGGGAGGGATATAGACTTAATAAGGGGCAAAAGAGGGACAACTGCCTCCCTTAAAATTCAAGAAAATTTAGATATCACTTGTTTTGAAAACAGTATTTTCTATCTATAATAGGAAACACCACCTTCCTTTTCCCCAAATGTTGCTACAATGGCCCATTTACTCCCATGAGGAGGGCAGTCTGCCCTGTGCCTTGACTGTACCTAGATAGCAACATATTAAAAAAAATTTCACGTAAGCCCTCGTTACAGAAAGAACTTATACATTTTTCAGCTTAAAGACACTAAATCAATGACATTCGCGTATGCAAAAAAAAAGTAAATAGGAAACAAAACTAAATTTATACAGTGCATTGAAAATTTGGGGCAATGTTTTCATAATTAGAACTAATAATAACAATAAAATAGATAGTACTTGCATTGCACATAGGATCCGAATGTTATATTTCTTTCAAAAATTCATAACTTAAAAAGCACTTGCCAGTTTAAAAATTTGCCAATCTTATAAAGCAGTAATAGGTGATTAAAATATAAAAAATCAAGGGAAAACCAAAAAGGGCAAGTTTTGAGGATATTCAAAGGCCAAGTCATAAATTGTCAATCAGCTGAAGCGTTGGTCAGACAAAAGAGTAATTTTATGGGCATAGTGATGTTAAATATTGCTTTTATGTTTTTACGCTAGGTGCATGATCTGGATAATGGATTTGCCCGAATATCGGATATATCCGAAAGGTCCTTTTGACTGGCCATATATGGATATCCGGCATTAGATATGCTTTTTAATTATGGTGTATGTTTATTGCTTTTTTTTAAATATAATCTCTCAGTAGGCAGAATTATCTACATCAGTCTGCAATGCAGAATTTAAAAATACAAAAAATAGTCTGCAAGGTAATCTTCGTTGAAAAATAAAGGCTTATATACAGCTACACGAAATCTAAAAAAATATATCACCAGATGGTTTATTTTTTACAGTAATTTTTTAATCTCCCTGGCCTGAAAGAACCAGGTGCACATCTTGCTGGGTCAAATATGAAACGGTAACCAGGAAATAAAAAACAAAACTCATTTTAAGTTTTTCAATAAATATGCAAAATGAAATTAACTGCTATTTTTTAAAAATAAAATATGCGCGTAAACAAAAATTATCTTTTCACAAATATTATTAAAAAGAGAATTTTAATTAATATATTAAATAAAACATTTGGATATTAAATTTTCCAATATTTTTTTTAATTTTGTCATCGTTTCTATACCATATGAAATTTAATATTTTGTTTTAAAAATCTAACTATAATTAAGTATTATTTGTTTATATTAATTATAAAAGCTAAACATATCTAATATTATTTCACGGTTGTTATGAAATTATTTAATTTAACATTAATTATTTGTTGCTTCTACCCTTAACATATAAAAAAAAAAGGAAAACACAAAAATATTAACCTAAAAAATATATTACTATCAAAAAGTAATGTTAATTCATACTAAACTGTTAAAAAAATATCAGTAAACAGTCAGTGTGAACCTAAACATCCTATTTTAATTTTAACAAAATAAAAGTTAAACAAATTCCAACAATTCCCCACATCTACTAAAAATCAAACCCATCTAAAATAAATATCGACTAAAACACCACTTCGTCATCATTAGCAGGCATCATTAGCAGGCCTTCCAAAGGGCAGGATGGTACCATAAAGGTTCCTTTTTCACGGCAAGAAAAAGTCGCCCAAAACAAACAGTGCACCACAAAAGGATACTAAAGCTGCACAGTAGCGGATCCAGAAATTAATTTTGGGACAGGGCTAATTCTAAACTTTTGAAAAAACAAGCTTGTTTCACCCCAAACATAACGTAAACGTTAAAGCAAAATTTAAGTTTTAGTTTATTAAGTAATTGTAAAACCTTTTTTGGGAGGGGCATAAAAGCTCTATAAAAAAAATGGGACTCATTTTATCTACTTAAAGTGTATAAATTAAAGCAGAATGGTACCCTTTAGCATATCTTTTTTTTCATGGGGGGGGGGTGAAAGCCCCCCTAAGCCCCCTCCCCTGGATCCACTACTTCCTCGTCCCCCCCCCCTAAGCCCCCTCCCTGGATCCACTACTGTAACGCTGTACTTTATTTATTCACAAATTTTTATTGATCACATTGTATGGACTTGAAATAATACCTGTAATAGGCCAAAAACGAGAGTACATTTTTACGGCACAGGGGGGCGAAAAAAAAAAGAAAAAAAAAAAAAAAAAAGCAAAAGTTGAGTTTTTATAATCCACAATATTGACAGAAAGCTCATGTTAACCAGTGCATCAATACTAACTCTCTTATATAATCAACGTAATTAGACGGTCGAAAAACCACAGTTGCTGGAGGTACTACTGTGATATATCACCCTACCTCTTCGTGACCACCTAAAAATTCAGCACCATCCTCCACATAGAGTGAGGAAATTCACCTATTCTGAAGAGGGACATTATCTGACTCTCAGGACTTAGGATGTGTGAATTACTACACAAAAACCCCAACTCCCGGGGGACATAGAGACGTGTGCCTCGACTCTCTAAGGAATAGGGTGACAGCACGTCCATCCCTTATAAGGAGTGCGTTGCGACTAACTCTGATCATCGATGTGAGCTTATGCCTATGACCTCTTTTTTTAGAGTGTGACCCGCACACTTTTTTATAGGGTGATTATTCACGAGACCGTTAATTATAATATATCCAGGGGTCACGGACCTCCCCCCTCCCCTATTTTTCCTCCCCAAAAAAAATTGTCTTTTAGTTTAATATAATAATATATTAATGGACGTCTCGTTTTAGTGAAATCTCGCGCACGCGCATTCACGAGCGCGACACACATCGGCGCTCGCGCGCGCGCATTTCGTTGACCCTGCCTGAAATTTTTTGTCTGGGTACGGCCCTGGCTCCTGGTAGTCTTGCATTTATGCCTTGCATATGCTGACTTCTGGCTATCCACTATTTTGGGGGAAATTAAAAATAATTCCTTATAATATAACAAAATACTATATATATATATATATATATATATATGAATGTATCTCGGTAACAGCATTGATTATTATTATTTTTTAAATATTTGGGAAACATTAAAAAGATATTTTCTAATATAGCATCAATATTTATTTATCCTATCTTGTGAATTCATTGAAAATAAAATCCAAATATTATAAATTTTAATATTTTGGCCCATTTGAAGTCAAATCTTTTAATACTATTGAATCTTAAAGTATTTGAAATTTATCAATAATACTGCAGTGTATATTAGAAATATTATCCAAATTTATTAAGTACTAATTACTCTTTTAATTTATTAAAATTTTACATATTATGTGAATACTTTGCAGAGGTAAAGACCCTTCCAGTATTGGTTAAAAAATCTAGAGGTTTAGCCCTGATATATGACTCACAAATGTTTATTATTATTTGTACAAATTTTAATTAAACATATGACGTGGTGTATTGATATATATAATTATATATTGAGAATTATTTCTGAAGCAGTCTCACATACCCAATGAACTGTTATATATTAAATATCTAACTCAAATATTGTGAAAACATATTGATATCAAAAAACCAATATATATTACAAAGTGTAAGTGAACACATTGAGAATTAAACAGTTTCCCAATATTGGTAAATAAAATTCCAATATTGGTAAAACACTTAGCATTTAGGTTTGTGATAAATTCTCAAAATAACATTATTACTTTCAGTATGACTATACTAATACCTTTTCCACTGGAATTTATAACATACAAAAAAAATATATTTCTAATTATAGGGTTTTGTATTGGAAAATATTTTTGAAGTAGCCTCAATTGATAAATTTTTTAATGTCAACTCAATATTGTTAAAAAAAAATTGAAAACAAAGATCAACTGTAACTTTCGTCAAATGTATCAAATGGTAACTTCGTACAAAGTAGCAAAGTTAATATTTGCCTCAGATCATATTTAAAATGCATTTATAGTATTTGATGTACATTGGAAATATATTCCAATATGGATAAGTAATTTACTTTAACTTTATACCATTTTAATTTTTTTGGTTAATATTTACTCAATATTACACTGGGACATAAAAGCTAGTATTGGTATAAAAGTAGAAAGTTGATATTTAAACCTTTATATTGGTAAAAATTATAAAACTTTGCTGCTATGGAATTTTAAATTAAATATATTTAAAATGTATCTGCAATATCGAGCGCCTTGAAAATATTCTTCATATCGTACAAGTAAATATTTTTGCCGCATTTACCTCCCCCCCCCCCCCCAGTTTGTCCATAGGCAATCTTTAATACATCATAGCCGGATATTGGTATATCTATTAGAAGTCCCCATACATAAAATAGATTTCTCTATTAGAAATTTGAGGTGTGATCTCTCTAATGAGTAAATAACATCTATAATATTACAGGTATCTGTATATATGTAGCATAGTTATAATAATTAAACTTCCAGAGATGATCTTAAAGATCCAGAATATCCCAAAAAATGGCTATCTATATTCATATTCAAAATATCCAAAGATCAGAAATTGATACTTATTTCATATCCAGAACTTCTTAGATATCTATTTCGGGCTATCTTGTGGATTATTGTCATGTTCAGAAATGATCATAAACAGCTGGAAAAATACAATTTTAACGTAGCTCAATGGTACAAGTAATATCTGACCCCATGCATTTTTAAGATTCTTGCTTTCATTCCAGTCGGAGTGAAATGGTGGACTGTTGATCAACCATAATACATACAAGTATTTGATAAAATAAACAGGCCTATTCTGAATATTATACAGATTACAGAAGGAGAGTACAGTGTTTCATTTGTAATTAATCACGATGATGGCATCACCTAACAAGGTACCCCCAAGAGTTCCACCTTGGTTTACATTCTAAAACAAACACCTCACATAACCTCTAGAATCTATTTGGGTACAAGAATTTCAGTTCACATGTTTATGTTTTGGTTTGCGTTAGTCAAACGTAACAGGAATAGAAAGTGAAAGTTTCAAAATGTTGCTCTTGGAGGTGATTCTGTGTATAGCCATTTGAGCTATGTAAAACACATAAGCACTCTCACAATACCTAGATTCGCGAGCGAGATTTAATTAAGCTCGTCTCTCGCGCGCTGCACGCGCGCGCTCAACGGCACTAGTATCTCGCTCACGCTCTCACGTTCATTTGAATAGGTTAATCTCAGGGATCAATACGTAAGAATTAGAAATAAGATGAGCTTCGCGACATCCACTAACATTTTACTCAACAGTGTGCAGAAAATTATGTGATATGTTCAATGTTACCTTTTCTCCTGCTGAAATAGAAAGAATCCCTTGTTGGTGAAAGCTTATTTTTTACCTTTGGTACATTTCAAGAACAACTTTCCACTTTCAGCAGTATCAGTTAGTTAACACAAAACACACAAAAAATAGTTCCATGATAATCGATATTTTTTATATAAAAATCAAAAAGAATACTAATAATTTTGATTTTTAAAAGAGGTTTTATTTTAAGCATATCTTTAGCGCTCGCGCACAAACTTTCTTTTCAACTTTATTACAATTAACAAGTCACCTTTTTTATTTTTAAAGTTTAAATAAATAAGAAAGAAATGAACCAGGTATGGAATTGTTATCGTAAAAAAGAAATCTTAATTTGAAATTAAATTTCATCTGTCATTTATACGAACAAAAATACCAAGAATTATGAAACACCGAAAATTTTTTTTTTTTTTTTTTTTAAGTTAAAATAAGAGCAATAGCTATCCTTTTATTGATAAACCATAACAATAAATAAATAAAATATAAATCAATAAATAAATAAATAGAATCAACTAATTGTTGGTGTAAAATCACAAAGAATAGTAAATTTATCTGCTTGATAACCATTCTGTTAATGTACATATATCATGTTTGGGAAATTTAATGAGGAATACCATCTTTTTTCTATTCTTTCCCCTCCCCCCCAGCAAAAAGGAATTAAAATAAATTCTTACAAATGGAGAACTTACTTTAATATTGATATTTCGCCCTCCACGTCCCCCACTCTACTAAAAAAGTTGAAAAGTGCGGGTAAAAAAGAATCATTCTTTTTGTGCAGGCTCCACTATCACCATCAAATAATATAACAACATCCACTATCATCTACACACCTCGCTCTCTCTGCACACGCCATTCCTCAACAATGCCCAGTTATTAGCGCGCGCTTGTCTGACTCACACACTCAACATCGCTTTGTCTTGTCCAAAAAACCATCTATTTTAAAGGTTTAGAGGGCAAACTCTTCAATGAGCATGAACTAAACTAGAGTTTGAATCCTTAAAAAGTTTTCACCACCAAAAGGTCAGCCCTCCACCCCCCCCCCCCCAAGAAAAGTAAGACACCCCTCTTGTAGACTTGCCACTAACGCAAAGAGAAAATAATTGAAGTTTTGAGCATGAGGCGTGAACCATATTAAACCTCCATTAATGATAATGGTCTGGGTGGAGGGGGGGTTTCTAAGAGGGTGTAAGGGACCGAGGTCACTAAGGAGAGGGGTGGTGATGATACAAAGAAAAATAGATTTTGTTTTTTTCACCTCTTTTAAAAAACCCACAATTTTCTGTTTCTTGAACTTAATTTATACTTACTTCAAAATAAACGCCCATGTCTTAATTTTTTTAATATTATATACACATTCATTTCTTTATTTATTTTTAATGTGTGATTTATATTTATTTCAATTTCACTTTTTACAGGCCAAAATAAGCTCACAAAATCTACCTTAAATCATATCTTTAAACATCTTCAAATGGAAAAAAAAATTTCACTTTTAATTTAGATTTTATAGGCCAGAATTATTATACTATTGTGGTGTGTTGAAAACGAGATTTAGAACCCACACAATGAAAGTAAAGCCAGAAAAACTCATTAGTATGTGTTAGAAACAAAGTTACAATTGATATGAGGGCCAACAAAAAAAACAAAAAAAGAAAGAAAAAAGCAAGTTAATTAAAAATATATCAGCTCAAAGTTCTTAATACTCAAAACAGATGAGTATATGGAACTTCCAAGTCCAGAGTAGTCTCTTCAGCCTTCTCGCAATCTCTCGCGTTCTTAGTTTACGTGATGCGTTCTAACATTACACAATCAAAAAAATTTAAACTATTTACAGAGAACTGCAGAAGTCAACAAACAATTCGCACACGTGCAAACCTCACGCTCTCGCGCACAGCGCAACTCAAAGACAAAAAGAAATAGTGACAGCAGTATCTCTTATTGGAGACCTCATGGCAGGTTATGAATGAACTTATAAACAGCCAATCGGCATGTGACAACACACACACAAACTTATTACACAAGATTTGCGTTTAATCGCACTCGCGACATTACATTGGTTACATTTATATGAAATACAATCACTGGATTCAATATGAGTACTTCAATAACCTATTTCACATTCAGGGATCGCTCTTTCTAACAGGCATCTGGAAGATAAAAATTATGGACTTCAAACAAGTTAAATTACAGAAATTACAAGTTTAAACATGGAGAGAGAACTGACAATATTTCTATCCTAATAAAAAAAAAGGAGTACCCCTTCCCCCCCCCATCCCCATAATTTGATTTAAGCAACATGAAGAGAAGGCTTCCAAAATCAGAAAGAGTTTGGCAAGCTAGAATATAACTAGAGCATAAACTAGATCTATGTCTAAATACATACAAAATAAAAATTAGTTTAACATTAGTTATTGTGTAAGTGTACATGTGTGGGATTAGTGTCAAATTTAAATCTCCAACTATAGCACAGCTTTAAAACTTTCAACTAGGGATGAAAATTTTCAGAGGAAAAGTCAGCAGATCTTTTCTTTTTTATTCAGAAAATTTTTTTTTAGTTTCATAAAAAACGGAGGGAATCTTTAAATTTAAAAAACTGCAAATTAATCATTTTGGAACACCTTTAGGAGGGTTAAATACAATTTTGGAACGCACAAAAGCATACCCAAAAATGGTAAAAAATAAAAATTTCTTTTTACCATTTTTTTATATTTCCATATTTAT
>JAWZYV010000987.1:0-18938 GCA_038373885.1 Cheiracanthium punctorium | reverse complement strand
CCAGGTCAGTGTTTTTGGGATATTCTGTGTATACTGACAAGTAATTTTTCTTTAATGGTACAAGTTGAAATTAATTTTTAAAAATATAATGTTAGCTAATTTCTCCTATCTATAATTATCTGCAACTTATTTTTGATTTCCCTTCAATAGTTGAAATTTAACTAGATTTAAAAATTGCACTTTTCACATCTTTAGTATTAGAGTATTTCCAGTCGAAACTGACAGACATTGTAATATCTAAAAATTACTAAAGTTTGAATTTGGGGTGTAAATAAAAGTGTTTAGTACCTGCAATTTAAAATCAAAACTACCATGGCCTACGTTTATTATAAAATCTATTTTTTAATCACTTAAAAGTAAAAGATTTAAAGCTTTATATTTTTAATTTTAATCAATTTAAAAAAAAAAAAATATTGTTCCAGGTTATGACTATCCCAGATGTTCGGTGAACAGGAATTATTCAGTTTTGGCCATCTTTTTTTAAGGGAACTAACTATACCCATTTTATTTTTTTTTAAATATTCAATTCTATTTCATGATTGCTTTCTTGCTCAAAAATGAAATAGAAAATTGGAAGAAGTTCATAAAATAAGGAAAGATTCACAGAAATAGAAAAAATTCACAAAATTAGGTCAAATTTCACAAAAATAGGACCCTGGGAAAGAAACCTGGACTGACCCCTGCTAGAGGTCAAGTCGCCCGGGACAAACCTTTGTTTTGGCGCTCCCTTCTTTCCATTTCAACTTTGACGTAACAGCACTATGCCTGGGCAAGTGTCCCGTTTCCCCTCCACTAGTTGCAGACTAGCATATATACAGAGAGAAAAGTTGCATGACGCTGAATACGATAAAATTTGAATCTAAAATGGAATGTTTTCTGTCATTTTCGGGTTTGAAAATTGGCGTAATTATTAAAAATTTGTCGGCAAAACCCGATTCCCGTTATTTTATGATTACAAAATTTATTTATTTTTTATGCTTTTTTTGTTGAAATAAAGCATAATGGCTGCCTTACACAATTTTTGTAAAAGTGTAGATTTCATTGAATGAAAAAATTCGGTTTCAAAATTTGTTTAATCATTTGCTTAAAAAATTGCTATTAAGAAAACACATTTTCGGACATAAGAGTATGTTTATAAAAGCTACCCTTATGTGTTTGTAGACAATAATTAGAAAAGTTGCCCTTTTTGTGTGATGTGATATGCCCTTTTCCAAACACTGCCCTTTTTCTATAATGTGCACCCTGCCCTTTTTCATTTCTAGAGTGATCCCTGGGTCTAGGATCACCTGTTTCGGAGCTACGCGAGACACAGACAGACAAACGGACAGTTTACATCTTGTTTTATTTATATAGATGACTAGGCAGGCACACAGTTTGTTAGTATCACTTTATTTACATCTCTCAGCTGTTGTCTTTCACTTCCTGCTAAGAAAGGGCTTCCTTTTTTCTCCACTGAGACATCTGGTTATAAAAGTCATGTCATACATTTTCAATCTGACTTTGATCACGCAAGGAACCATGGCTACTTGTAAAAAGCAGTTTAGTCCATATAAAGAGGTTAAGAGACCAGCACAATTCCTGCCTTCATGCATGATACAAAGTGAAGAATTCAGACCTGATTGTGAGCCAAAGTGAAAAACCCCCAAAACTTAATTATGCAAATTTTGAACTAAGGAATTAGCCAAATGATCCCCAAAAATGATATTTTTACATATGCAACAAACCAACAGTAAATTTACTGTTGAAATTAACATTTTAAAATGTATGAAATGATTTCAATTTAAAAACTAAAATCTATTAAAACATAACCAAATTCTTTTTTAACATAATTATTTCTTTTAAAAAGATAACAAGTTTTGTTTTATGGCAGTCTGTTTGTTGTTCTCTTCAACAACATTTCTTCTGAGTATAAAACTTCTATAATTTACTTCACTTCTTTCTAAAGATTTTGATAAGCATGGTGTAGCTGATGAATCATCTTCAACTGACTTTTCATGTTTCCTCAAACGTAAAGATTTTGATGAGCATGGCGAGGCTGATAATGTATCATTAACTGGCTTTTCAGATGTTACACACTGAAGTGACTGCTGATAAGTAGTCCAGGAATTCAACAAATTCATTTTGTATTCTGCTTGGAGTAGCTCATGAGTAGGGTCCTTAGAGCCAAACATTGAGCAAGTAATTTTGTTAAGAGATTTCAAATAATATTTAATTGTTTGGATTGAGTCCAGACTTTCTATATTTAGAGATGTCCTTTTCTCTGTCATTTGATCCATTAAATTGAATGCACTCTCAACAGCAGGGCCATGGAAGCAAGATAATACAGCTTTAATCATTTTGGCCAGAATTGGGTATTTTTCTTTTCCTCCTTCTCTGATTTCCATAACATTTTTCCAAAACTTGACTACATCATTATTATATTCAAGAGATGATAAATTTGTTTCAATTTGATATTGCCTTACTACAAGATCTAGATTTGAAAATTCTTCTTCAGGAATAAAGGGTAGGAAAAAATGAAGCTAACTTCAGTGCAACAAAGCTGAGAATGTCGTTGTTTCACCTCTTAAGGTAAGGTTTAAGGCAGAGAGCTTTATAAGGAAAGGGTTCTTAAAGGATAGTTTTTATAACATCAGTGCATTCTTTAACAGAGCAGTTTGCTTTACTTTTTGCAACAGAAGATATACCAATTCCAAAAATATGTTCATCTGGTAAAATATATATATATATCAAATGTATCTATTTTAAGAATATCAAGGCTATTTATATTTGATACAAGATCCTGCTTCATGAAAAAAGTTAAAAATTGCTTCATTAAATGACACATTTCTGCATGAAGTTCATGCAGCTGGCATTGTTTAGCTTGAAAATTTTTCACATACCTGTTAAAGTGTGGCAAAATGGATCTGTTAATACATGTAGCAAAGTCTTTTGCTGTTCAAAAAAAAAAAAAAAAAAAATCTTTGGATTATTCTTTCTTTTCTCTTTTTTGCCTCCTCAGTTAAAAATTTATTTCTTAATGATGACCGAATCCTTTGAATTTGATTTATTTCAGTAACAGATAAAGCCCTCTTTTCATATATATTTTTGACAACATATATTTCTGCATTTTCTTCACCAATAATTAATAATCCAAGAGAAATTTAAAAAAAAGAAGAGCATCCCACAAACAGTGAACCCTCTCAAGAACTTTAATATGCACAGCCATCCATGATCAGGTCTAGATAAAACTTTCAGTGGTTTTAAATTAATCACTATGCAGATTTCAAAAAAAAAAAAAAAAAAAAAAAAAAATTCCTTTTATCTGTGCTCTTCAGATCAAAGTAAATATTGTCACAAAGAATTTCTAAATGGTTTAGAAATGGCTCCGTGAATTTTTTTGCACAATTATTCGCTATATGGCAGGTCTCTCTGTCGATATCCAATAAATGGGTAGCTTTGTTACTTCTTACTCTTTTTTGACACCAGTGTTTACACCGCACATAGTGTTGCATGAATCCATCAAAATGCTCATTCAATGTTTCCATGGTAACCCGTTTCTCTCAAATATCGAAACAATTGAATCGTATATTTTTTCGGATTTGCAAGCTGTTAGTTTAATGGATGCTAAATGGCGTAAAATAACACAATTTTCTTTTTCTGAAAAATACTGCACTTGTACTGTCAAAATACCATCTACCGTTTGATTTTTACTCTCATCAATGTTCAATGCAGACGTTTTCAAGTCTTATTTCGCTTTTCATTGTTTTCACCAGCCCATATTTTAATTGCACATTGCTGTCGTATGACTAAGCTGAAGAGAATTATGTGCGGAAATATCCATAGCTAAAAATTTTAGCAAGATCAATAAGATGTGGCACTGATGAATACGAAAGGGAGTGTTGTGCTACAAATGATAGAAGAAGAGCCTCGCTCCTAGCTTTTCTAGACAGTAAATCACCTGTTCGACTCTCATCATTTCGACGAAAATTGTCCACTGAAAACAAAAGCTGTGAATTTTTCACACATTCTCTACATTTCTGGTGAACTGCCATCCGCAAATGATTAAGAAGGGACTTCAACCCTTAATTACAATTCTTAATGGAAGAATTGCACACAATGCAGAAGGCCGTTTTGGGAACATTAATTTTTCTACGCCAATAATGAATTTTTTTTGTTCAATTTGTCTTCTAGATTTAACCAATCCCATCGAAATTTATTTTTCATTCCATCTTCCAATTCTGCAATATCGTCCTTATTGCTAAGGTACTTTATTTTTTCCTTATGAAATTTCACAAAAAAAAAAAAAAAAAAAAAAAAAAATCATCAGAACCAAATCGTTAGCAAGCACTAGCACATATAAATACAGAAAGCAAAATGCTCAGTTCTACTGGTTCTACTACGCACACATTCACAAGTAATAACCCACTGTGCAATATCGAAAGCATTTCACATGAACAGCACATTCCGCACCGTAGCTGGAGAAAAACTATTCCCCCCCCCCCCTCCCATGCTGCTCGTAGACTGGGGGGGAAGATCGGTTTCTTCACCCCCTCTCCACACACATCTGGATTCCCGAGAATGAGGAGAATAGAAATTGAAACATGAATAGCATGCAGTGCACTACGTTGACTATTCAAGGTTAGAAGATAATTTTGACTGCCGAAAGAAGGAGATAAAAACATTTGATAGGAATATTTAAGACCCAGATTGGTCATTAAAAAACACGGAAATCCGGAGCAGATCCAGAAAACAATCAGGTCTGAGAATTACTAAGAGTTAAACAATAGAGAATTTTCATAAAGAAAGATGAAACCATATTACAGTCAGTAATAAATTATTAAATGTATAAAAAATATACAACATTTAATATTTCAATAATATATACAGTAAAACCTCACCATAAAAGATATTCAATACAACGATAAATCCCCTCTTCAATGAGAAAATTGTGCAGTCCCGTGGAATTTCCATACAATATAATCTCTCCTCGATATAATGATACATCTCTCTAAAACAATAACTTTATTTGGTTCCTTAAGTACCATTGTATTAAGGTTTTATTGTATTTGGCTAAGTGCTGTCATCTAGTGGATGAAATCTGTATTTTAGTGAAATATTAAAAATTTTTGGTAAATTTAAGACAGTGTCATCTGAAACTGATTATTTTACTAAGTATGCAAAAATTGTTAAATCTGAGTTATAAGTAGGACAAAAATATGTACAGCAGATTTTAACATGGGAGTGAATTGGACTTTTTAAACCTACTTCTTACCCTTAAATAAAAGAAAGACAATAATAGAATAAATATATAATCATTTTCCATCCTTATAGAAAGATTTCGGTATGCTGTCATTCTTTCTATAAGCTGCCCTAGACCCTAGAAATTGGCATTTCCTCTTGCAGAGCAGTTCAAACACTCTGGCTTAGGGAAAGGAACAGGAAATGTGTAGACAAAGCATGGTCGGGGGCATTACAAAGATTTTCAAAAGCATCAATGTCAGGAGAGTTCAGTGGCATTTCCATACTAGTGCAAATCAAACTTAAGAAAATTTGCAAGAGGCCAGGGGGATTTGAGTTTGGTATTTTGAGAGTTCACTTAAATGGTTTTGAGCATTAGGCTAGCCTTTAGTATCATCGACTCAAATTTCTCGCCAAAAAACGTCGCCAAGCCTGATGATAAATTGTCAAATTTGGCAACAAAAACTATTTATTTATATTTTTTTGTTGTTAAACATTAAAAGAGTTTTCTATATATTCTTATGCATGTAATGACATGAGAAAATCAACACTCCCAAATACTGAACTTCACTATGTGTATTTAGAATAGGCGCATCAAGGTCACATTTTTCCCCATCATTGAGTGTGGGAGCAATTCTATTTTTTTTTTTTGTGTGTGTGTGTGTATGTGTACATCAGTTAAGGAGTCATGATAGCTTTCTCCCATTTATCACGTGCATTCTCCTTCTGATAATGAAATCATGAGCGGAAGAACACAGATTTGACGGAACCATGGCAACAAAGAGGGGAAAGAGAAAAACGTGGAAAAATCTTGCGACATTGATGTGCCTATTCCAAATGCACAGACTATAATGGGTGACCAATATACTTCAGCTTACATACAACTTTAGTAAGCATACACATCTTATATTAATAAGTTTTCTTAAAATATACATTTAGTATATAATCACTCTTGTTTTGCAGACCCCCTCAAATTAGCACCAAATTCATTCAAATAAATTACCTTAATTGCTAACAATTCAGCATGCTGCACACATCATCTCTTATTACAAATGACAGCAACAACAATTTGTTACTAATAAATTGAAAATTGTCTTTAAATAGGTTTCAGAAGAAAGAAAAAGCTGAGCTAGATAAGCTAAATTTATCTTAACGAAAACTCTTTTCTTAACAGGTACTAATTTTAATGCACTAATATGTTTTCTCTAAATTCATTTTAAAATCATTCACCTACAACGTTAACGTAAAATATGTCAGAAGTAGGAAATAAACGACGTAATACAAGATTAATAAAACAATATTAGATACATAAGTAAACGAACAAAATAGTTCAGTGCCAATTGTTTACGAACCTTCCATACATTCGTTAACAGATTCAAAATCCGAGTAGGTTCTGGTCTCTGGTTTACCAGGTTGGATCAGCAATATCGCATGTGACTGAAATAAACATTTAATTAATAACATCATCGAAAACAATAATTACAAACAAACATTACATGTAGGTGCCATTTACGTACCATTCTTGTATTGGTATATCAAAGGTTTAAGTCACAAAGGAAAAAAGTACAAACCAAAATTTTACAAAACTAGAAAACAATAGCACATGTATTTCTGCACGATGTCTAATTTAAATAAAATTTACAAAAAAGTGTCAGAAAATGATTGCACTCTTTGTGCCTGCCCAGCGACAAATAAGTTACCGTTGCCAAATTTTAATATAAATGTCAAAATATGGGGTCCTTTCACGTGACGTCACAGCCTGCCGAATACGTATATCACGTGATCTACCTCCATCGTCTGCTAGCAGCTAGCGAGTTTGTTTTGATTTTAACGGCGATCTCATTATGGCTGAAAGTTGTTATTTAAGCCTTGCTAAGCAATATAATAGATCGAATAGAAATAAAAGGACTCGCAAAAGTGTTTTAAAACATTTTAATAACGATATAAGTTCAGTAGTCAGTTTTCTAAAGATAATTTTTTCTACAAAGGCATACAGATTAAACTCGCAAAATAAATTTACGATTTGTATTCGTTAGAGTTGGAATGTTAAAGTTTTATTGTGAGTATCTTTTAAGTTTTATTGTTTCTTTACGCCTTTATGTTAATTATACTCTTTTGCAATACATAAACTGCAATTCATATTTTTTCTAACACTGCTGATTAATGCACATTACACAGTTATACAGAGTGCATTGCAATAGCATTTTCTTTTCTTTTCCTTTTTTTTAAATCACAGGATTTCTTGTAATGTGCTTTTAATTAAGATACCCTACATTTATTACGTTAGTGTTTAAAATATACTACTGTAATATGTTGTACTTAATTAGTACATGTAAAAGTGCTCAATTTTCACCAGTTGATAAGGTGTTTATATTTTGTGTATATCTTAATATTCACCTAACTTTACGATTTATTTTAAGTTATGCATGTTTTACTTTGTGTGCTACATTTATTAAATTTATTTAAAATATTATAAATTATCTTGTTTAATTAACATACTACACAAAATGTTGGATAATTTATTAAACTACCCGATTATTTATTTCTGTCTATATAATAATATTCAAGCATTTTTTGAAAAACTTTATTATTTAAGTTTTTCGTGTCTTCTAAATGTGCTAATTTGTTAATTTTATTATTTAAGATATAACTTTTTTTGTTTAATTAGCATAACTTGCAAGAATATCTTTCTCAACATCCTTGCAACAATATTAGGCGAACTCCAAGAAGCTGGTTTTGTAAAAAATATAACAGTTCAATAGGTCTTAACTTCTATAGAAATTTGTATTCTATTGCACACACCAACAGCCACATAATTTGGAAACTTAGTCCCCTAACTTAAGGTAATTTACATATATATATATATATATATATATATATATATTTTTTTTTTTTTTTTTGATTCATTGATAGTAGTAACATAGAACAGCATTTGTGCTATGACACTACTCTTTCCCAGGTGGTATATAGGATGATTCAAAATTAGAGGGACAAACATTTAGGAAGGGTAGAATACACCAAGATGGCTCAGAATCACATATCAATGTGGCACCGGAAATGTCTTCTTCATGTATGTGTTAATAATCACATTAGAAGAAGTGTTGAACTGTGCATCTAATTTCTTAGCCAAGTTTCATAAAGAATGGGCTCTCCGCTGACAATTTCATCAATGTAATCATTAAAAAAATCTGAATTAACAATTTTTATGAAGTGCCATTTGTGAAAGATGCATTAGTTTTTGAAAAAACCGGACCAGAAATTTCACGGTTACTTCAACATGTCTTCTAATGGATTATTAAAAGGTTCAAGACTATGTTTCCGACCTCTCATCGCTTTGTGATTCTGGACTGTCTTGTTATAACCTACGTTTCCTAAAAGTTTGTCCCTCTAATTTTGAATCACCTTGTACACAAGAATGTTGAATAGTTTTGAATTCCATGTTTTAACATATATTTATTACACGTAACACATGTATGTGCAATCCCTGATTTTAAGAAATTACTGGATATGCTTTAACAATGGGTTTCAAGATTTTATTTTTCTTGTAAACACCTTCTATAATTTAAAAAATATTGATAAGTGCTGTATGTAGTCGAGTACTAGTATATTCTTTTTTTTAAACAGATTCCCAAGATTGTTTTTACAAACTCCTTCTCAGATTAAAAAATCAAAATGAATCCCTAGTGTACTAATACATTTTTTTTTTCCATGTGTGTATATGTGTGAACTCTTTTTTTTTTTTCCACATCTCATGACTGGTTAGATACAAATAATATATTATAGTATATAGTTTATCTATTTTTTTTGCTCCTGTTCACGTTGCTTTATCAAAAATAAATTTTTAAATATTTCAAATGAAAATAATTACCAAATTACAGGATTGAATCAGTGCTTTTATGGATTTCAGTCGTATAGTTTAAGAACAATATGCTAACTGATTTTTTGGGAATGACAGAAATATTCATATCTCTGCCTTCTCAAATAAATCTGTTGGATACTCTAAAAATAAATCTCTAATTGCCAGTGAAGTGTGCTACATCACCAAGAAGAGATAACTTGCCAAAGCGTACAATGTTAGAGTTAATTGCAAAAGGTAAGCTGTATCTTTTAGTTTTATACAAGTGAACTTGTCCTGCATAAGACCACCAGCATTCCAAAAAAGAATCTTGAGCTGAGAAATAGACATGACCAGGCCCTAAAAGGACCGTTACTGGAGATGCTGGAGAGTAAAAGTCAAGAAAGAAGCAGCAAGATGTACTTGTCGCTGAAGATTGATCAAAGGCTGCACAGGGTGACAAGTGTCAGTCGTTTAGCGAGAACAGGGGGCACCACGTGTAGGCGACCAACATCACCCCCCCCCCAATAGAACACACTTCAATGTAATTACAAATTTACTGTCTGTTTTAATATGTAAGTTTCTTTAATACATATATATATAACTATATTAAAATGCACACTGATAATATTTAAGTAAAATTATTGCATCTTCTTGTTATGTCTGATTATTGTCACTTTGTAACAATAAGAAAAACCCGTGTCCATTGTGATATCAAGTAGAGGTGTGCTGGATCGTTAAGTTAGATACGCGGATATGGATCTGTAAACAGATAACTTGTTTTTATATCTGCAGATACGGATATGAAAACGGATCATGTGTTTCTTATATCTGCAGAAAAACATTATAAAAGAATATTACAAATATGCATTATATTACAAAAGATAATTACTATCGTAAGACATGTTCAATTTACTGATGTGTGTTATACACTGGGATATACAGCATATATATATATAATAATAATATGTTATAACCAGTGTGCGAATTGACGGGGGGATGCCGGGGATTGTATCTGCCGATTGGATGCCGGGGATCCCTGTCAGGGATCCATTAGACAAAGGAGCAAGTTTCAAACATCCTGCTGAGAAACATGTTTTGGTGTTAGACGATGAACATCGTGTTTTTTTGCTTTGATTAACTTTAAATCAGGTTTTATAATTTTGTTCACAGTTCCTACAGAGATATTTAAAGATTTTGCGATAGTTCTTTGGGTAGTTGGATTTTCCTTTAAAACATGAGATGTGACTTCAGATTTAATAACAGGTGTACATTAGAGATGAGACGGGCTCAGCCCGAGCCCGGGCTCTGTAATTCCCAATTGCATTAGGGCTCGGGATCGTGAAAAATTTCTCATTTATTTAACATACTCCTTGAAGCAGATTTTAAAAAGTGATTCATGAGGAAAATAAAAGTACTTGTAAAAAAAAAAATAGTGGCACGGTATGGTCAAGCTCTTTGGGTATTTCAGAAAAGCGGCTTTTATTGCTTAGTTAGCCATCAGATCGGACGTTATTTGATAAACATGGATATAAAGAATTAGAAAGGGCATTGAGAGTTTGCAACTATATTTGCCATTAATTTACAAGAACATCAAAATTTATTGTATTCTATCAATGAAGTAACTGAATTTTTTTAATCTTTAGCTGAAATTTCGGGCTCGGGCTCAGATGTAAATAATACTGCTTGGGCTCGGGCGGGCTCGGATTAAAAGTTCTCGTGCTCGGGCTTCAAAAAATGAGCCCGAACTCATCTCTAGTGTACATACCTTTGTTGGGTATGCATTTTTTGCCTTTACCCAAATGAAATATAAACTTTGACGTTTCTTTCCTTTCATATTAATTATGTCACTTATTTTATGTATAGAAATATTAAAACCATGATTTTGACATCTTTTCTTAATAACTGAATAAGAGTATTTCTCTTCAGATAGCAAAAAAATATAGCCTTCGATCCATTGTTTATTTCTCAGCAACATTTTAAAGCAAAGAATATTTTTAATGCTACAGACGATAAATAAGCCATTACAATTTGATGACAATCACATTTTTATTTTCAAATTGATATTTAACTTCACGGAGAAAATCAAAATCGTTACAAAAATGTGTGAACACCCTCTGTAATATCGTAGTAACTATGGATAAAAGTGTGATATGTTTTTGTGTCTAGAAAAAAGGATAGCCACTATTCTGGAACTGGAGAGCTTCGTCAAGAGTTTGAAGGTAAACCTTTTACAAAACACGGTACTTTGCACTGGCTTGGCAAAAAACAAATGGCGGCCGAGCGATACTAAAGCTGTTCCATTACTTCCACAATGAAAATACAAGTGTGTTTCAATCTGGCTATGAACAGAATTGTACATCTGTTTTAGTGAATAGTAGGTTGGTTCTATAGAAAGGAGGGATGAGATAGCTTGCTCCACGGACCTTACATCAGTGGTTTGCTCTGTTTGACAAAATGAATAGGTCTTCACGCGGGGGCGTAGCCAAGGGGGGGGTTAGGGGGGTCATAACCCTTCCCCCCCATGAGGAATTTTTTCCCTTACAAAATGTATATTCTTCACTCCCTTATCACAAACATGTATGCATATATGTGAGCTGCAGTAGTCGTAACCCCCCCCCTCTGATGAAAAATTTCTGCCTACGCCTCTGTCTTCACGCCATGTTTACATTTTGTTGTCGACTACACATGTGTGTCATTACAATTGGACAATAGTGATCATTGTTTTTAGCATTTCTCTAAGAGACATTTAACAAATTAAAACTTTTTGGAATGTTTTCATTTTTTTAATTACAAATACATAAAATACATTTATAAATTTGTTTTAATTAATCATGATACTCACACAAAGAGATCACATTACCATCTGTCTTCAGCACTTACCTGTGCTGATCTTCTTTTACTCTTGCAGCTTCTTTCTTTTATTCTTGCAGCTTATAAAACTGGGCAGATAACTTCATCCTATTTTACAAGCCGAAAAAGTACAAGTACAATGCTGCTGCTTCAAATGTACAGCAAAATTGTACAAGCACTCATTAGGCATAAAACTGTATCTAGGCATGAACTGTATCGATCACATTCCTAAAAATAAAATAAAATTTTTTTTTAAGACTACACTTTTAAGGGAAACTCAAATTGTCACTTTATAAAAAATTTTTATTGAGTTGAAAATTCATTTTATATCACCTCTATTTCAAAAGAAAATCCTATTCTGTACACTAATGCATTACGCCACGTGTGGTCTCCCCTTCCTTAATCTGTCCTTGCTTTTCAAGCTTAAATCAAAGCCAAATATAAAAAAAATTGAACTTATAACAATGTACTTTACCATCATTTACACACCAATCTAATAATGTTTGCTGTAAACTTGAATGAGAAGATGAAACCAGACTCATGAACTACAAGAATGAGCATATATCTAAAAACGATAACCAAATATTAAAAACTAAACACAACAATGGGCTAACTGCTTCGAATGTACAGCGAAATTGTCACTTACTGTTCATAAATTCACAGTACAAAATAATTACAGCACACAGAACTCAAAAGTTTAACACTATGTCACAATACTTTACCAACTGCCAAAGAATTACACAGTTTTATAAATACAAGACAGTTTAATGAAAATAAAAACTAATTTATAAATCTTCAAAAATTAATAACATTGAATCAGACTCAATTAAGGGAAGTGTAGATGGGAGTAACAGGACAGCTGCCCTGGGACCCAAATTATTAAACAAAAATATTGTCTATGGTAGAAATCCATGTGCAGTGCATGATACATATGTGAACATATATGATCAATCTACACAAAAACCATATTATGTACGTGTGAATACATATGGGCGAGCATACAAGTATTTTTAGGAGAGGGCAAACGTCAAATTTTTTCTAGATAAGGGCAAATTTCACATTTATAACAATTTGGTTTCTGATGGTACTTACGTATTATCCAGGCGATTATTCTCGCCAAACTATTTTTTATCAAATGTACTGGCAAACTATTGCCAATCTTATTTCAAACCATCAATAAATTCACCTGCCATTCATTTATCTTGGTAAAAAATCACTTGTCTTGCTAGACCGCTGGGATAATATGCAAGTACCGTTTCGATTTTTCTTAATGATACACTTTTGTTTACATCATAAGACAATATACTAAATCTTTAGGCTGAGGAGAGAAGGGGGGGGGGGCGGGCAAGTGCCCTTTCATACTCTCCCTTATAGATGCCAATGTGAATACAGAAACCAGGGCTGGGGAGTAGCGCGCTACTTGTAGCGAAACTACAGTAGCCGCTACTTTTTTTTGTAGTTTGTAGTGTAACGCGCTACTTTTTTAAAAAAGTAGTGTAGCGTGTAGCGCGCTACAAAAAAACAGTAGTTTGTAGCGAATTTTGGAAGCTACTTTTGCCGTGTCATCATTTCCGGCGATTGATCCCGTGGTGCAATTTCTCTCTCTTCTGACTCCAAGCATAACTGAAACTGATGCTTGAAAGACACCCAATCTCTCCCCCGCCCCCCCCCCTCATGCAGGGGGCACACGCACACGAGAGGGGGGGGAGGGGGTTTGCTTTGCCTGAAGTGGAAGCCTGACATTGTGCATCTTTTTTCTTTTTATCGTTCTCAGTATTATTTGTAGAATCACCAATCTGCCATAAAGAGGACAAAAAAGGAAGGAAAGAGATGTCCAAAGTTGAACAGAGGTTATTTTGATGGGGCCTCGAGAGTCTCATTATCACACGGGCGTGTGGGCACGTGAGCCCCTGAAAAATAAAGGCCTCGCAAATCTCTCCATTTATTGTATATTAAATTTATATATGCTGCAATAATAATTTTTATTAAGCTAAATTTCCTTTATCTATATCATAATTGTGTAACAATAAAAAGGCTTCGAGACTTATTTTCTGTTCTTCTTTCTAACACAATGATAATGGTTTCTAAGACTAGATCAATAAAATAGAAATTAAAGGCGTTATTGAAAATTTATGGTCATATGTACTATCACAAAATATCCATTAGTTAGCATTTTTTTAAATATTATGATGAAGAAAAGAAAATTTTCTGGCAGGTGGAACTCAGCGCACACATACGCTAATAATACAAATGGATTAAAAAAATATTAAAATCAATTTTAAATGCATAGTCTTGTTCTAAATGAGTATAAATACATGGGTAATTTTTAATTTAATTTTAGAATTATTTTGAAATGTTTCATTTTTATGCTGGGAAAATAGAAAACAATCACAAATAAGTTAAAATGTCTGTAATAGTATAGGGGCCCAAAACAACCTTTTTTTTTGCCCGGGGCCCCTTCTATGTCTGATCAGGGTCTGTATATTTTTGACTGCTATTGCGTGTTTGCAACATAAATCAACATAAAAATGAGTATTTTTTGCTTTCGAAATGGAATTTTACATATCTGTAAATTGTATGCTTTTGTAACATCATTAATTTTCTTTGATCTTTTTTTTTTTTTTATTGCACCCATAAATACAGTGTAGTGTCCACTTGCCAGGATGATTGCCAATCATTCAGTGTCCAGTATTCCGTGAACTTCCTTTTAGGCGATATCCTTTCAAATCTGACATGATATATAGTCAGTCCTCGCAATTAGCGACCCCCCCCCCCATCCTCTCACTCACCATCTACGGAAACGGTTTTCTCACAGGAATTTTCTTGAAAGCATCGAGACCGCTTCTGGAAGAGTCACCGACATTTTTAATTTTCTCTTTGCCTCCTCCTTATGATCGATGCATTGAACAACAATTTTATTTATGCTTAGTTTTACTAAGTTTATTTATATTAAGGTTTGGTCATTTTTCGACGTTACAGTGCACTTTTTTGAGTTTGGGCACTCTTTATTATCCTTGTGTCGTGTTCAACTTCCACAAGAGTAATGACAGTTCTGCAGTATTGTAGCTTTTCAAACATTAATTAATCACGTGATTATGTTCTACAACTAGGAATGTTTTTTGTCTCAAAGAAGTGTAAAAACTGATTAGTACATTTTTCGTGGAACCTGAAACTGAAAAAAAAGAATGTAAATATGTAGAAATTGTACACATTTTTTTTTTTTTTTTTTTTGACGAGTTGATAACTTTATCTTTTTGAGTTTGTTGAAAAGGGACAAAAGGTATAAGAATATGCATCCAAGATATTATTTCAGGGGCTAAAAATATTGCTGACCTCGGTTACAGTGTTCTTCGTTTGTAGTGACAGTTTTCAGATCCGGTCCTAAGGTAGAGCGAACGGTGCGACCGCACCGGGCGCCATCTCTACCAAGGCTGTTCAGAATAATATAGCACTGTGGATGTCGGAAATGGTTTCATTTACCTGTTAATAATTGTTTAATAATAAATCTTTTAGTCAATGTACAGTAGTAATCAATCATGTTAATAGTGAATTTTAGTGAACTTTCTGTGAAAAAATAAATTATTAACAGGTACTCGAGGACGACTTATCAAACCCTACATTGTTACGTGATTCATAACCGTCTTATTTACCTTTACCACTCTTTAACTTTTTGCCAATGAGTTTCAAAGCACCATGCATATTTGACAGTCCGTATATTATTGAAGTTGAAAGCCTCATTTTAACCCCTGAAAGCTTTTATAGCTAAATGTGTGACGTAGATAGGTGCAAGAGCTGATCTAGGGTACGTAGAGCCTCCCTGCAAACGTAAAGAAGCCCCGTGTTATGCTCCAGATTAAGTTTTCCTTAGTTTTTTAGTTCGAATATGGTGCTCCGATGCCTTGCTTACCGTGTCGGGCCGTCCCTGGCTACAGGGGAGCAAGGAATGTCAACTGTACCCTGGCGCAGCATCGGCTAAGGGGGGCTAAATGGTATATGAAAGCTACCTAGTTGCATTTTTAAAAAATAGGAGGGGGCGCAAAATCTTCAGTTGTCAGGTGGAAACGAGATTTAGTCATTTGCTGTGGGACAGAGAAACTGTTCTCTCAGCTTGTTTCCATCCCAGATTCGAATTATTCTGGATTGAGGAGGAGAGGAAGACCGAAACCAAAAAAATGGATGGAGGAATACCTCCAGAATATGTTTGACAACTTCAGATATCAGTATCGAGGATCATGACTGGATGATGAGGCCCATGGATGATGACTTTTCTGGTTTTTTTAATTTCTCTTTCGCATGCACTCGAAATAGTTACGAGGAAGAACTTACAAGGTTCTTGTCAGAGCCAATCAAACCCGTATCTTCGCTTTCGGCGTACACGTATATGAAAGCAGCCTTCAAAAAAACTAACACTGGCGTGCCGTCCAGTGCATCTGTACAAAGATTGTTTTCGATTGCATCGGACGTATTTTCTCCTCGACGATCATGTTTGGCGGATAACAATTTTGAGATCCAGCTCTTGTTAAAATTTAATAAACATGTTTTTGAATAAATTTATGTGGTTTTTATTTTATACTTGAGGCATGGCAGTCTTCCATGAATATGTTGAAATTCTGCTTTCTTTCGTTAAAATTTTAAAGTGTCTATTATATTTAAATTATTAGGTTTTTTGTGTAATAATTTTCAGAATTTAATACGAAAATATGGGAATTTCTATTAATAATTAATAGTTTGTAAAATCCTTAGACTTATCTCTCTCTTAGCCTTAAAATAACAATATAATTCTATAAAATTCTTTTATACCTAACACAAAAGAAAAAGTTGTGTTGATGATAATAACTTTTAAAATTTCTTTAACATATATAGAGGATTTTTTTAATGCAATGTTTTAAATAGATATATCATGAATTTAATGAGTAATTGTTTTCATTATTTTATAATATGCATATCATATGTGATGTTTTCAATTAAAACAATTATACAATATTACATGGTTCACACGGGTCATTCGTCATAAATCACTAATTTGGTAAGTCATGAAAAAAGGCCTTTATACTCATTAATTTTGATTTGTGCTCAAGAAACTAGAATGTTTGTACAACATGAAAGGGGTCTCAAAACGGGCCTTTTTTTCCCGTTCAGACATCCATTTTATTATATTTTTAAAAACTTTTTTAGTTCTCATGATTTTTCTCATGCTTTCAGAGCTCACTTTCCCAATTTATTTTTATCATAGAGGTATTAAAACTTAATTAGTTTCAGCAATACTTCAATAATTAGCAGTAGTTGCCAGTAGCGTATATATAGGCTAGGCTTCCATTTCGGGGGAGGGGGACGATTCGGTATTTTAAACTTTATTGTTCTAAAGTTAAAAGAAATGTTTCAAAATAGCTCCTTTTTAATAATTGCTTTACATTTTCGGAGGGGGCCCGCCTCCCCCTGCTCAAATACTCGCCTGGTAGTTGTTTATTAGAGCAATAGTTTTTTTCTAATTAAAGGCGAAAAGGTGCCCGGGGTCTTCCGTGCGTCCACCAAATCTGCGGCGCTCAACGCTACAAGGAAACCACCTTTCGTTCTTTGGACGCGAGAGACACCCGCTGAGGTCATTAATCACGCTGGACGCGAGTAGAAAACCAAGGCTTTAGATATCGATAGTTTTCTCTAATTAGGATATAAATATCCTTAAATATGAATGTAATGCAAATTGAATCTGTTAGCAAAATTTGTCTCCTAAAAGTAGCGAAAAAGTAGCGAAGTAGCGACTACATTTCAAAAGTAGTGTAGCTAACTACATTTGTCAAAAAGTAGTTGTAGTTGTAGTTAACTACATTTTTCGAAAAGTAGCGGTTGTTGTAGCGCGCTACAAAAAAAAAGTAGTTTTTCCCACCACTGACAGAAACTTATAAGGGACCCTCATGAGCATTGCCTACCCCATGTCTCATAACTTAGTCAGGCTTTGCATGAAATTTTAAATTTCTGTCCACAAAAAAAAAAAAAAAAATAATAATAATTCCATAAACTGATAATTTAACATGGAAACAAAAAAATTCAAACATTTGTTATGAAAAAGCAATACATAGGTAAATTACCTAAATAATTGGCTTTATTAATACATAATACTGAACATAAATATGTTTATTTTGAACATTTATAATTGCATTAGACAGTAAATAATAGTTAACATTTCCATGATTATTCTTTATGAATTAATTCTATTTATAAAAAATTATTGATTCTTTTGTTAAATAGAGGTGATGTAAAATGAAAGTTCTATTCAGTATACTAATGCATTTTCTTTCAAGCACTGACAGGTTTATGCAATTGTGAGTGGTGGCGGTTAGTTGGAAGTTTTTAATACACATCCATTTTATGGGAATAAAGTGGCATCTTTTCATTATATAGGATCTTATCATTAATTCCTTTTTTCTCGGGAGGGGGGCAGTCGCCCACTTCAATCATCGGTACTTGCTTTCAAGCTTAAATGAAAACTAAATATAAAAAATTTGAACTTATAACAATGTATTGTATCTTCATTTACACACCAATCACCTAATGTTTGCCATAAACCTAAATGAGAACATGAAACCAAACAAACAATAACAAACAAATATCTACACCAAAAATTAAAAACGAAACGCATCACGAGGCAAACTAATTTAACGTCCGTGTTTTATTTACAAATTACGAACAAACCCTGTTTTGACCCTTCAGTTGAATTCTACTATAAGCGCTATTTATGAAGAAAATAATTAAATATTACTTTGCAGCATTTATTCGATGTTTGTTTACGTTCTAAGCCTAATGGCGAATAGCTCGGAAAAGATCGAAAAATTCTACTTGTAACCATCTAATTTGGACAGAAAGAAAATAAACATATTTATTTAACATCATAAACATACATATTCACTTACATGAACAGACACAAATACATACGAAACCTTTCAAAACGAGCATCTGTAACAAACTTATCCTTTGGAACAACCGATGACCACAGCAAACATTTTTCTGTTCATTTACAATATAAAAGTTTTACTAG
>JAWZYV010000986.1:0-15451 GCA_038373885.1 Cheiracanthium punctorium | reverse complement strand
TAAATTCTAGACTGCAATAAAATCTCTTTCGGCTCAATGAACTTCAATCGGATTCGCGCAATCCTTGCGAATCGTTCTCGAGATTCACACAGGAAAATTTCACTTAAAAATACCTAATACTTTCTGAGAAAAAGGATGTGGGATCGGGTGAGTCACTGACTCCAATAAACTCACTGGTTTTATTTAAAACGAGACATTTCATGATCTTAAAATGCAATGCAAAAATTTGCACGCGCAAAATTTATTAACTACGTGAAAATATAAAGAGTGTTGTTGTTCTATAGATTTTGAGTGTGTGAATAGCATAAGTGCTGTGTATTAGCCAAAAGGGCTTGTTTGATGATTAAAAAGTATTTTTTTATTAGTTTGTTTATTTATTGGATTGTAATCAGCGTTCAGCTTCCTACAATGATTAGGCATAAAGGAATTTTTCTCCATAGCAAAGCATTGGGACTTGAATCTCCGCAAGCCGACTACAGAGGACTCTTTAAGTATACAGTATTGGACTCTGATAGTATTGCAGAAAACTCTGTTTGTTTCTGGGTTCGTCTTTCTAAAGTCCCGTAGGCGTAGAAAGTTCTAGTAAAGAGTCCACTGGTCAGGATGGAACACAAGCTTTATTACTTCTAGAACTTCGTCGAACAATCAACTGTACAAAATTCACAAGCACAATGAGCCAATAGAACGTGCTATAACAATCCGAGTAGTACAGAAGCTTTCACAAGTGCTTTATTTCTCTCACACTTCCACAGACAAAAATTGAGTGGAAATAGACGAGGGATATCGTAGACAGTCCCTCAAGAATTAGCAATGAAGAATTTGCACACAGCACTTAAAAACAAAGCTTCAAAAAGGAAAAAGCGGAAATACCGCTTTTATAGCACTCCAATTCACATCGTAATGCAGCAAACTCACTGAACGGGCGCTCAATGAACACTGACTGGGTTGTCTGTCATACCTGTATTTATAGGTAAAGAAGAAGCTACAAGGAGCTTCTTGAAGAATGTATCGCTCGAAAATTCCACATAAAGCGTGACTTTTGATGACGTCATAGAAGAGAAAAGGCTATTATGCATGTTAATGCAGAAAAACTAACTTTCCAAGCCCCAATGGGAAAATCGCGTCCAATGATCAAACTGTCACCCATCTTGGCGAATCTTCGCGAAATATCGCCAAATTCTCGCCAAAAGTAAGTCCCTGAAAGTGAGGTTACCGAAGGCCTAGGACTAATATTTCTCGACATTTCTAGAAATTGCTATACAAACCTATAGGAAAACCCAAAACTCCGCATCTCGCGTTCTAGTTGACCGATTTTGAGAAAAATTTAACTATTTGACGCGTAAAACAATGAATTCTGAAATATTTTAAACCCCATAACAGCGGGTTGCCCCGAAAATTCGTAACAGTATAATTGTTTGATATGCTGCTCAGTGTAGTGAGAAAGTTATTGATATCGGCGACTGCAAAAAATAAATAATTAGGAACCGTGTAAACAAAACTAAACTTGTCTGTACACTACTTGGAATTCAAAAATTTTGCGATTTCTATCCGCTTCAAGCACCTGGGAACCCAGTACGACCGTCAAAAGAAAAGTTTTTCTCTGCTGTCTGCTGTTCTGTCATTCTGTCCGTGAAACTTTTTTTTTTCTTTTGTTTAGGGCTTCATGTAGTAACGACTGATAGGAATGAAAGGAAATTTAGTGAAATGATAGGTGATCACTCAACTTAAACGGTAGGTGTCGAAGTTCTTTTAATATTCGGTTAAATTTTGAGATTTTGCGAAAATCCTTTCAAACTGCGTAAACGTTTGTTCACGCACCACGTAGTAACGACTAAAGCTACTTTGATGACGTAATAGATGAACATGCAGCTTAAATTATAGGCAGAGTTTTTTAAAATGTTTAGATTTTGAGATTTTTCGAAAATTTGTTCAAAAGACGTACATTTTTGTTCACGAATGTGCCAATAACAACCAGAGAATAAAATGAAATTGAGTGACACGACAGGTGATTATACAAATTAAACTATAAAAGCCAAACTTTTTGAAATTTCTGATAAGGCTCTCGGGTTTTGAAAAAAAATTATTCAAAATTATGAGATATTTGTTAATTTATCACGTGATAACGACCTAAGCCTAAAAAAAAAGTAGTCATATTATAGGTAATCGTAAAACTGTAGCGATCGATTTTTTTTTTTATTATTATATTTTGAAATTTCGTGAAAGTTATTTAAAATCTGTAAATATTTTTTTGCGGAAAACGTATAAACAAACAACTGAAGCGAATGAAATAGAAAATAGCATCATCATAGGTGTTCAGTTAAACTACAGTCTTCAAAGTACTTCAAAATTGGATGAAGATACTATGGAAATCGTGTAAATGTTTACTCTCGCATCTGTCAAGAATGGCTTAAGAGAACAGAATGAAATTTAGTAAAATGATCCGCAATGACTAAAACAGTAAATTGCATTTTCTTTTGAAGTGGTCACTTTAAAGCACCTGAAGCTAACATATTATTTGGCAACTGGCAGAATAGCATAAACAGCTTTCGTAGACTTTATTGTTATTTGTTTTTATAGATTTTATGAAAATGCAAAATTATCTTGAGGCATAATATCAAAATATCTACAGTTGGCAAGCGAAATTTAGTTACAGTTGAGAAATGACCTTGACATTAAAAGTTCGTTCTACTAAAATAAAACGTTAATTTTGAGTAAAAGACTTTCTTTCGCAGTTGACAGTTTCACTCAGCACATTATTACTCTCAAGCCTGTAATATTTTAACAATGCACAGAAGTTATAACTTCAATTTCTACACTTTTGTCAAGATGCTAATTTTCCTTCTATGTACTCCTACAATGCTGACTAAAATTCAAGCTTTTTGGAAATCTGCATTACATACTAACGCGTCAAGAACAGGTACTTCAGCATGTGATGAATAAAATATAACAATACCTGATTCGTTTTTCATTGTTGCAAGAAATGAAAACCTGCATTCGTATTGTTTTAAAATCGGAGAATGTCAACGTATTGTTGTGAATGCAAATAAAATTTCAACAATCAACTAACATCATTTCTAACGAAACTTTTTTGAAAGTGTGTTGAAAGTTTGAACGTTTGCGATTTTAGCTGCAATTTTACTGTGTTCATTGATTATCTAATTAATTTCACATTTCTTTCATCTTTACAAGTCATTGTGACAACTAATTGTTTTCTCCGCCGTTTTCACCGATAACGCATTAACTATTACCTCATCGAACTTCTGACTAAATACTACACCTGCATCCAACTCAACTTTGTGGAAATGTCTTCTTCCGTGCTTTCCTCTGTTGAAGGAAGTCTGTGGGATACCGGTAGTGACTATTTTACTGCCGTCTCTGGAATAAGTTCGTACGCAACAGCTTTGGCTCCCGCTCCAAGACCTGTCCGGCAGGCTCCACTAGCTCCAAAACCTGTTCGGCAGGCACCTCTGGCTCCATTCGCAAAGACTGTTCGTTATCCTTGGGATCGTCGACTGCGAAATGCAGGTCTCGATCCATCTCGTTATGTGAAGAAGAGGAAGTTAGTGAAATTTGTCAAGAAAAAGTTTTCTTTCCTGTGTGCTAAGGATCTTCAGAGTAATCTGGAGTGAACTTAACCATGCATATTTGACTCGAACTCGCGAAAACCAATCGGAGTTCCTAAAAACCTTTATTGTGACTTCCAACTTTCTACTTTAACATAAATCTTCAATATCAAGACTAGACTCGACCAAGGTTGAAACAAACAGTTTCGAACTTTTTAATCTTGGTAAATATTTATCTTTGTCTTATGAGTCGTTCCTGAACTCTTCTCCAGAGCAGCAAAGACTTAAGACTTTCAAACTGCTCAAAACAGTCAAAACGAACGAACTCTTCATTGTGTTAACTTTACTAAAAGGTGAGCAACTGCACGGCGTCCTCAAGTTACCCGACTAATCCAGTAGACTAAGATTGAAGCAAACCGTTTCGAACTTTTTAATCTTGGCAAACAATTATCTTCGTCTTTGAGTCGTTCCTGAACTCTTCTCCAGAGCAGCAAGACTTTCAAAACTGTTTGCTCAAATGAGAGTCAGAAACAGAATTTTGCTAAGAAGAATTCTTGAAATTTGACAGTGACAAAGCGTGAAAAATCCTCGCATTGAGTCAGAAAATTGCGCCAGACGTCATGATCAAGGTTGAAACAAGAGTTCCGGACTATTTAACCTTGCAAAAGCTTACTTTGAGCTAACGAGTCGTCGATGAACTCAAGTTTTTATTTCACGGGAGCAAATACAAACTTTTCAAAAGTGTTTGCTTAAGTGTAGAGTCAAAAACGAACTCCAAAAATCAAGCCTGAGCATTGAAGCTTGGATCATAGGCTATGGTTATACGAGTCAAACAAGAACTCAATCACATTTTTAAGAACTAATTGAAACTCTGTATTGAGCTTGTATTGAACTCAGATTTATATATATATATTTATTCTTGAATTTCAATGAAAAATTAAATTTGTAAAGCATATTTTAGAATAAAAACAAAATTCTCATCAGACAAAATGTTTTGTGTTCTTTCATTTATTTGATATTTCTTTTATAACTAATGCATGTTTCACTTAGAAACTATCAGTAATGATGTGGTTTTAAATGGATGATTTTTCACTAGAAAAACATGTGTCATTTATGGCAGACAAGAGAAATCCTTTATTTATTTATTTTCACTGGAGCAGCATTTTCCAACCTGCTGTGCGTGGAGGATTTCTTGGGGTTACGTGAAAAGTTTTTATGTAACGAGAGCAATAATCACAAAAATAATTCGACAGAAAATACCTTAAAAAAAAGTTATGCAGTTTTAGATTACAAGAATAGTCTCAATTTTAAACTAATTACAAGCACAAAATCCACTCCAATTTGAATATGACTTAAAAGGCCGTACCCTTTTAAGTCAAGAAGATTGTAAATTTATCACTTTCAAAAGTGGGTCAGATTTTTAGAAATTCTCTATATTCTGTTACATCAGTGAAAATTTCCGAATCAATTAGGGTAAGGCTGTAGGAGACACTTTAAAAACCGCAAAATTAAATCAGTAAAATAATAATAGTAGTAGTAAAATTTTAAAAATCGAGCTCCTTTTACTTATCTATGCAAATTTGGAGACAATCTGCTTAGCGTTGTAGGTGTGTATGCTGTGCACAGTTTTCCTGATTTATATACTGAAAAAAGGGAAGTTGTAAATCCTGACAAGCGATTCATGTCCATCACGACCTTATTTACACTTGCACTATTTCTTAACACCTTACTTGACCTGTTCGCTTCCATCGTTGCAAAGATTGGAGGGCAGTGATTCCCCCCCCCCATTTCACCTTCTGTGCCCATGGTTACTTCCCAACAGGGTCTTTGACAGCTCCTGTTGTCACACAGATCTTTTGTAAATTTCGTGACAAAGTAAGTTCGTATAAGTTCGTAAGTCAAAAGAAAAAGTTCGTAAAAATCGATGCATATTTACGGCTGTTAGCATGACACTGAATAAGGATATGGACTGAAATCATAAAAACTTTTCAAATCTGTCGGATATTGTTATTATACTAATTCATATACACATATTAACTTTACATCAACAACGTAGATGTTTCAGAAAATATGTACTATAAAAATTTTAGAATGTGTACGCAATTAGAAAAACAATATATGCATAAATTATAATGTATTTCCTTATTTATTAATTCATTTTAAAAATTCAATTTTTTTAATTTTATACTTCTGGTCAATTCTTTTGCTTCTAAAATATTTTTGTTAAGTCATAACAAGAAGAAAAAATAATTTTGAAATATTTTATCTATTTGTTAACTTAATAAATTATAAAATCGGAAATTTGAAATTGATCATTTTTAAAAATTCTAAATGCTTAAAGCTTGTTGTCAAAGACTTGTAACATTTACAACACAGCAGAATAAATAAATAAAATTGTACTACTTGAATTTACATATAAAAATATTCTAGTAAAAACCTAACTGAGTTTCTTCCTTTTTATTTAAAAGTTAATGCAGTTAAAAAATAATGATTTTTTACGATTTATGTAATAGTACATGAAAATAGACGCTGCAGTACTCACAAAGTTTATAGATGTTTTTAGAATTTTTACAGAATAAAAAAGCAAAATTAGTATTTATTTGAATTTCAAAGCCAACAGAATAACAGTTAACCCTTTAACGCGCAGTGTTCCGGCTCTGGGAACACCAAACTCTGGCGTTTTGACTGTTGCCAGTCACGAAGAATAGATGTGACTTCTATAAAAATAGTTGCGGATGACATAGCTCCTCCATGAGAATCCTTTACTTTTTAGCACGTCCTTTCCCGTCAAAAAAGGGTCACGATTATTTTTAACAGCACTGACATCTGCTGGGAAATGGAAGAATGGGTGAACAGCTGGATAGATTGCCCAATGCTGAAAAAAAGGGCAGTCGTTGCCATCGCTCGTCTTAACTGCCATCAAGAGGGCGGACGATCGAAACGTTCATCGCGTGCCACAGATCTAGAGGCCCTTCTTTGACGACAGCCAGCTGAGTCAAAAAAGGTTCTCTAGATCATCTTGCTGGTAGTTAAGTCGAGCGATGGCAACGGCTGCCCTTTTTTCCGCATTGGGAAAGGGTTGAGCCTCAAAGGGTTAACGCGAATCAAATGTCTCACATAATTTCCGGGGCCAATAAAATCATCTTATATTTAAAACTTTCGTATAAAATGTGAAATTCGATATGGAAACTCTCGTTTTATCAACAATGGCGACCAGAAAACACTCCAGAATAAAAAGAGATTTTTAAGACGATGTTGTGCGCATTTTTTTTTTCTCTAATTCAAAGAAATTTTAACCCGCTTTCAGTTGAATTGAACCTCTTTTTTTCAGTATCATGTTGTAAGAGTGAAACAATATAATGAATATATATATATATATATATATATATATAATTTCTCCAATCTTCATTCTTTTCCTTACCGTAATCTGATAATAAAAAGCGGGGAATAAAAATTGAGAGGTAGAGAGACATGCATTCAACCACAAAAATAATTAACAGTTTTTTTTTACCTTTATATAATTATTTTGTAACAGCAAAACAATTTTTGCTAATATGCTTTACTGTTGGAAACTTGGACAAAAGTTCAATGAGTCAGCAGACGTTTCTTAATAGATCTGCATCACTGAAGTAGAGTACCCGAAGATAGTTTCATATGCTTCAAAAATGATGACATCTTGATTTTGGTTGAACACAAAGTTTTCGCTGATGAACATTTGGAAAAATAACATTAACTTTCAAAAACGTTATGATTTGTGAGAAAAATTTTCAAACTGAAACACTTATTGCAGCAAACAAACGCATACTAGCTTGTCAAACATCGGTGGAGATACTTAAAAAATTCCCTAATTTCGCGTGAATGAAATCCTCTCACTGCCTGCCCACTTTCGAGTGTCTTCGAAAGTGTTCTTCGCCGAAAGCGCGTTCTGAGCGAAGCAGTCTATCGGCATACGTTAAAGTCGGCACATCTCATGCTCGGTGACAGGTGTTTTTTTATAATTATGTTAAAAAAATGGTTTGGTTAAGTCGTTTCGTTATGCTGGTTTAGGGATGGACGCGAGACGACTTTTTGCGAGACGAGACAGAGATTTACAGCTTTTTTGCGAGACGAGACAAACATTTTTAACATTATGATATAGGGATTTTTGCGAGACGAGACAAGCTTTTCGGCTGTTTTGCGAGACGCGAGACACCAATTTTTCGTCTCGCGTCCATCCCTATGCTGGTTTAAGAAAAAGCTCGCTCGATTGGACAAAAGGTTTCGACTCTTTAAAAAGTGCTCATAGCACAGGGACTGATTTACGGCGGGGCATTCGGGGCACGTGCCCTGGGCCCCCGATTTTGAGAGGCCCCCAAAACTTCCTTTTATGTCATCCTAATAGCTACTAAAATGATCTCTCAAGAGAAAAATTTCTGATGACTTCATTTCATCACAAATATTCAAAATTTTTAATTGAATGTCACTTGTAACGCGAAAAATGATGCATTCGATTCGATATTCGCAAATTCGTTCGGACACCTCAGCATGCACCTCCTTTTATCTTTTCAAAGGTGTGTGACGGCTGTCCATACCCATAAGAACATTTCAAAATCGAAAAATTCATATAAGTCGTATCTGTCGCGACATTTTACTGATTTGTAAATGTTTACGTAGGGTGGTTCACTTAGGAATGATAATGGGTTTTAACTTAATTGAATGAAGTAATAGTCTGCGGAAAATTTTTGTGCAGGGGCCCCCAAAAGTATCTGTGCCCTGGGCCCCCAAGTGTGTAGATCGGTCCCTGTCATAGCAGGTATTGGTTCGACAATAATATGTTACCATTCATTATGTTCTAAACAGGGACGGATTTCCCATAAGGCCAACCTAGGCCATGGCCTGGGCGCGACGGTCTAAAGGGCGCAGAACAAAGAACTCGCCTGCAGAACAATCACGGACGAGGAAAAGGACTGCAAGGGAGAAAAGAAAACGACTTAGTTTAAGGGATTATTGCCCAAGAAAAACACGTTTAAGGCTTCCGAAAAATTCTTTTTTTTTTCCAGTACAATTTCGTATCTGTAGAAAACCCATGTGTGGAGATCTATTAAACCCCCCCCCTCCTCCCTTCGCAGACACAGAATGGCTCGCAGAGCACCCCAGCACAGACCGTGTCCAAGTCCGACGACCTGTGTCGCAGAACTAAGAGATCCGCGGCAGAACAATCCCATTGAGGAAAGGAGGGGTACCGGAGAGAACCATTATTCAAAGTAAGTTATCCTCGAAAAGGCGACTGACTGTCTGTGCTCTTCCGATATCCCAACGTTCCCGAAAAAAGAACCACACCACCCACACTCACAGAACGGTCAGTATGTCTGCTCTAGAAAAAAATAGTTGCTTTGATTGTAATGCGTCCATAATTTTAAAAAATTTGAAAACGCATTATCAACGCTTTCATCCAAAATACATCGGTGAAACATCGCGCAGTGAATGAAACGAGCCTTTCTGGTTTCTGAGTTCCATCTAAAAGATCGCCAGAAAATGTGCATTCTGATTCTGATCTGTTACCCATAAAAATGCTGAGAACAGAAACGGATGCCGAAGTTTTGCAGAAAACGACGTCTAACGTGCCCAAAAATCGCACAAAGTTTACAATGCAATCCTCTGTTTTGCGATGACTTTTCACAAGTTTCACAAAACTGAACTGTTTCGTGGCTTTAAATGGTAAAATTCAGGGTCTTCCTATCGAAATGATAATAGATAATGTAAATTATCTGGCAATCTTAAATAAAAACTGTACTTTATAAAACACTTTTTTACGTGACATAGAGTGCTGATGAGAAAAAACGAATTATTATGTATATTAAATTGAAACTATTGATCCATTTTTCGAAGGCCGCAGTTATGGCCTTTGGCCTAGGGCGCAAAAATGTGTAAATCCGGCCCTGGTTCTAAATATAGATTCTGCTTCTTTTCAGCATCCAGAATGCTTGAATTATAAACAAAATAATTTTCAAGTTTTTAAATTAGTGATACTAAGAAAAAATAATTTGCGAGAGTTCATAAATTATGTATATGGGCTGGTATTATGTGTCCAACGGCAATCCATTGAAGCATTGAGCATTGGATGAGTTTCTAGGCTGTAGATAGGTTGAAATCAATACAGAACACTTAAAAATTCTACCATGCAATCACAGTTTTTGAAAATGCATCACTACTATCGATTTTTATTGGGATGGTCAACGTTACTAAAAGGATAGGTCGTCTCATTTTACAGATGGCCACTATCTTGTTAAGTTCTACCCCCAGTCAGGAGCGTGTGAAGATTTCCGTTCATGGGGCGTCCGCTTACTCGAAAGCCGGGTTGGTACTTAACCCTTTAACGCGCAGTGTTCCCGCTCTGGGAACACCAGACTCTGACGTTTGGACTGTTGCCAGTCACGAAGAATAGATTGGATTTCTATGAAAACAGTTGCGGGTGAGAGAGCTCCACGAGAATCCTTTCCTTTTCAGCACGTCCTTTCCCGTCAAAAAAGGGTCACGATTCTTTTGAACGGCACTGACATCTGCTGAAAAATGGAGGAATGCGAGGCACAGCTGGATAGATGGCCCCATGCTGAAAAAAACGCAACTGGCTGTGCGGCACAGCCAGTTGTCGTCAGAAAAAGGGTCTCTCGATCTGTGTCACGCGATGAACGTTTCGATCGTCCGTCTTCTTGCGGGTCGTTCAGTCGAGCGATGGCAACGGCTGCCCTTTTTTCAGCATTGGGAAAGGGTTGCGCCTCAAAGGGTTCACTGCGCTTTCAAGAAGGATGTTTCATAAACGATTCTACTATCTTGTCAATCCACAAGGGCATGACAACGTTGAGAAATTGAATATTTTATGTTTGCCAATCTATTGCGAGAGGCCCCATTCGCAGAGATCCAACATTAGCGAGATTTAAGAATTTGGAATGTTCAGCCTTGCCACTCACAACGTTTGCCCGGGACACCCCTCCCCCCCTCCAAGAACTCATACCGTAGCCATCTGACAACAAAGAACCTCAAATCGTGGTTAAAAGGTCGCAGTCAAAACTTTGGAGCATTTCAGGTTTATGCAAATTAAATTTTAACACTACGAAATAAAAACGAATTTCACAAACACTAGAAGAAGAGAGTATCCTATTGCCGAGCCTCTGGGTCCAGGTTCGAATCCTGGCACGCGCATGGATGTTTGCGTTTGTCCGATTATTGTCCTGCTTGTTAATAAATGATATTTGGAATAAAACAAATGTTAAATCGATATTCAGGGGTGTAAGACCACCCTCGAGACTGAAGTCGAAACCTCAAGTAAAAGCTCTCAGTCACAAGAACGATAGAAGAGAATATCAGATGACCGACACATACCGTTAATCCCCCCCCCCCCTGCCAATTAAAGCCCCCCCCCCCACCTACTCTAAGAACCCTGCTCAGCCACTGCCTCCTATATACAGAAAGCCTGAGCGCTGAAGATTTGACGCCATCATTAGGCCTTCAAGTAATGACGTCACCACACTTTCATTCTCATAAACTAAAACTATTTCAGATTTCTGGTGAATGTTACAAATATTAAAAAGTATCTTAAGTGAAAGATAAAAAATTAAAATACGTTCGTGACACTAAACAATTCATTGTGATTGACTCAAACGTTGACATTGAGTTTGAGTAAATCACATTACATTATATAATTAGTTACAGTTAAAAACTGCACTTTTTTGTAAAATTAATTTGTCTATCCCAATTCATTAAAATGTTGTTATGAGAGAGTCCATTCACCAGAAATTTCGAATAGTTCTACTTTATGAAATGTAATCTGTGATGACGTCACCTTTACAAGGCCAACCAATGATGTAGAGGCTTGGTGACGTAGCAGTGGTTAGGCTTTCTATATCTAGGAGGCAGTGGCTCAGCACGCCAGACTCAACCTTAACTACATTTTATAAGTCCACCTCGGCGTCTTTAAAAGCAGACTGTTTATTTCAGTGGCACTCCATCGCCATGGCACAGTGGTTATGTCACTGGAAAGGGTAGACGGGCGAAGTGTGAAGGTCCCGTGTTCGGGTCCCATCCCGCGTCCGTCGACCTAACCGTTCGGAGTTTTCCGTAGTTTTCTTCGAAACTGAGCGTCCATACGGGTTAGGACCCCATAGAAAGACCCCCAGGGAGGGCATCCCCCCTTGTGTTGTCCTACTGACGAGGATGTATAAGTGGGCCTCGAACCAAGCACACAAATCCGTTATACGCGTTCACAATAACAACAACATCGGTATTGTTACGAATTTTCGGGGCAACCCGCTGCTCTGGGGCTTAAAATGGTTTAAAATTCGTATTCTACGCTTCAAATAGATAAATTTTGCTTTTTGTTGCATCAAAATCGGCCCATTAGAACCGGAGATACGGAGGTTTCGCTTTCCCATATGTTTTTCTATGGGCTTCTAGAAATCTCGAGAAATATTAGTCCTAGAGCTTAGATCTCTTCACATTTGGGGACTCATTTTTGGCGCCCAATGGGGCGATATTTCGCCAAAAGTCGCCAAGCTTGGCGACTTTTGGGTCATTTGGCGCGATTTTCCCAATGGGGCCTGGAAGTTGTTTTTCCTGCATTAAAAACGCATAATAACCTAACATTTCTCTTCTATGACGTCATCAAAATTCACGCTTTATGTAGAACCCTCGAGAAATTGACTTTTCTGGAAACCTCTTGTACCTCCTGCGTCGGCTATTTATAGAAGAGGGCATCGCCCCGAAGTCAGTCAGTTGCGAGCTGAACATTCAATGTGTGAAGAGCTCTCTGAGTACGCTTGTCTTGTGTGAACTGATAGTGCTATAGAAGCTGTGTTTTAGCTTGCTTTGTGAAGCTGTTTTTAAAGTGCTGTGTGTAAATTCTTCATTGCTGTGTCTTAAGGGATAGTGTACTATATCCCTTGAATATTTCCACGGAATTTTTGCCTGTAAAAGTGACTTATTTTGTGTGAGAAATACAGCATTTGTGAGAGCTTCTGATCCAAGCGGATTGTTAAAAGCACGTTACTGCTAGATTGTGCTTGTGAATTGTGTGCAGCTGATTGTTCTACGAAGTTCTAGAAGAAATAAAGTTTGTGTTCCATCCTGACAAGTGACTTTTTACTTGAACTTTTTACACCACTGGACTTTAGAACGACGAACCCCAGGAGTAGCAGAGCAATTCTGCAACAGTATTATGCATAGTACTGCAGAAACTGTTTTTAAAGGCCCCATTGGGAAAATCGCGCCCGATGACCCATATGTCGCCAAGCTTAGTGACTTTTAGCGAAATATCGCCCAATTCGGTGCCAAAAATAAGTACCCGAAAGTGAAGTGATCGAAGGCCTACGACCCCTATTTCTTGAAATTTCTAGAACCGCCATAGAAAAATGAATGGGGAAACCAAAACCTCGGTATCTACGGTCCTAGTGGACCGATTTTGATGCAGCAAAAAGCAAAATGTTACTATTGGAAGCGCAGAATACGAATTTGGAACTATTTTAAGTCCCAGAACAGCGGGTTGCCCCGAAAATTCGTAACAGTACGTAAAATTAAAAAAAAAAAAAAAAAAAAAAACCCTTTGCTTTCTATTTAACCCCTTAATCTTCGCTCCCGTCAAAAACACGGGCTAAGCTTTCTCCCTCTATTTCTCGTGCCCGTCCAATTTCCGGGCAATACTGTTCAAAAAACTGCGCCAGAAAGATAAGAGCGTTCTAATTCTGATGCACGGATTTTTTTGTAATATATAATTTTACGCAACAGATGACAATACCAGAATATTTTTAACTTAATTCGGAGATAGTTTATTTTTAAATACATGGTAGCAGTACTCAAACACACGTGTATTTGTGATATGCATTATGCAATCGTAGCTTACTTTTTTTTTTTTTTTTTTATGTTCAAAGAAAATTTTAGAACGGTTTACTTATTTTACGTAGTAAGTTTAATAAAATTTTCTAGTGTTTAAAACATTTATTTTTAATGATTCCCTGCTTACTACAAAACACACCTTCAGTCACAATGACCCTGAATGTTGGCTTTTCCTAAAAATTATTTTTTTTTTCTCTAGTGCTTAAAATGTCCAAAACCTTAAAATGAATAAATAAATTATATATGCACTTGTTTAATACAATTTTCTGGAATAAAAGAAATAAGCACTTTTATGACCGTTTTCTTGAAAATAATACGACGGTTAAGGGGTTAATACAAATCGAATTTCCCCGCATGGGTATCAGGAGGTAAATTTTCTTAAATTGTACGCCTACTCGAAGTCATATTCGAGAATGCGAGAACTGTTCTACATTCATTTCGTGAGTAACGGATTCATTTTTCAAGAAAACATGCAGCTCAAAACAAATATTAGAAGTTGTTATGACACGATACTTAACCTCCTTACACTTGACAAAAATCTCGCATCTCAAATCAAAGAGCAATCTCATAGTTATTAAAAAAAAAAAAACTTACTGCACTTAAAAACGACACGTGGAAAGCGAAATTTCAAATTATTTTTGCGAATAAAAGCCTCATCCGCAATCTCTGCTTTAGTAGTAAAAAATTGTTATCATCCATCAACGAAGACTGTCGAGACACTTTTACAGGTGTCCTAGAAGTTCTTTCCAGCTATACGAATTTCTAAAAATCAAAAAAATATTTTAAAATCGAACTTCGGAAATTTCAATAATATTAAAATACTCTTTTGTGTAACGGCAAGCAAAGGCAAAATGACGGCAGTCAAAAATAAAATCTATGTGTCAGTGTGCAGGACTGACCCATTCACATGTGTGAAAACCATTTATTCAAAATGAAAGCATGGACGCAAATGTACGGCCATTCAGAACTACGAAAAAACTTAAAGAATCGTTTGAACCCTTTAACGCGCGGTGTCCTCGCCGTGAGGACACCAAACTCTAACGTTTTCACGAAGAATAGATTGGATTTCTATAAAAATACTTGCGGGTGACATCGCTCCACGAGAATCTTTTACTTTTTAGCACGTTATTTCCCGTAAAAAAACGGTCACGATTATTTTTAACTGCACTGACATCTGCTGAAAAATGGAAGAATGCGAGAACAGCTAGATAGATGGCCCAATGCTGAAAAAAGGGCAGCCTTTCCCATCGCTCGACTGAACGGCCCGCAAGAGGGCGGACGATCGAAACGTGCATCGCGTGCCACAGATCTAGAGACCCTTTTTTGACGACAGCCAGCAGTCGAGCGATGGCAACGGCTGCCCTTTTTTCAGCACTGGGAAAGGGTTGAGCCTCAAAGGGTTAACAGTGGAAAGAAAAAGGTACCTCTGGAATGAAGAAGAAAATGTACGCCCTCTCAAAAAAGCATTCGAGTATAAGCGAAATTTCCTATTTTAGTTCTGCGAATAATTATTGGTTTTTTTTTTTAAAAACGCACAACTCTACAGAAATATGGCATGTTATAAGCATACATAGCCTAATTTATATTCTATGATAAATAATATTTACTAATACGAAACCAACGTAGGAAGTTTATCTTTTACTCGAATACCTTTTTGAGACTGTGTCCTTTTTATGAAGAACACAACTTTAAAATGGAACGTTATAAGAACCGCCCTTGTGAATGATCTCTAAACGAGCAATGAAACGTACAGAGATAGATTATTGGATCCCTGCATGTTTTCCCGAAAGCGTTGCGCCATTCTGATCAAGTTTGTGGAGATCGACATGTTAAAAGGAATTCTGAGGGGTTGCAGTATTCAGTGATTCCTTTCCCTTATTATGGAACTCATTCGAAAAAAGGATTTCAACGGATACGCGTCTTTGGGATCAAGCCTGGGATCCGGAAATACTTGTTGAAATTAAACAGTGGCCGCGTTCGTAAACGCCAAACGAGTGGCACTCGTGCAACGAATTTCCATCTAA
>JAWZYV010000985.1:0-18853 GCA_038373885.1 Cheiracanthium punctorium | reverse complement strand
GGATTCCCTTTAACGAATGTGAAAATTCAGAAAACTCGGGTCTCTATATATATTCTCCCGGATTCTAAATCCCGCTTTTCAACAGCCAATCACGTTTCGTCCCTACGCCCCGCCCCCTTGATTTTCTAGAACGATTTTCTTATTCTAAAATAAAGATTTGAATATTAGGAATTTCTGTTTCTTTTTCTACAAGTTTCTTGTAGCGAGCTGGCTATGTATCTGTATCGAAACCTCGATCACGACTTTCAGTGCAATATTCGAATGAGTGAAAACACTTTAATTTCTGCTCTCAAGTAACACTGTTAATAGCCAATTCAACAACCAACCAGTGCACTGTCAACAACCAACCAGTTAAACTCAAGGTGGTTTGCGCTTCGGAAATATTTTCCTGCTGAAAAATACTCAACAATGATTTAAAAAGTTATCAAATTTTATTTCTTGTTGGGAAGAGAACGAATTCAGGTCACACAATTTAAGTATATTTACAGTGCCTACAGTTTAAAATCTTAGGTTTAGACACTCACAGCCCTTTTCTAAGCAAGAATTTATGAACGGTTTTCTGTTCTTGTGTAATCCTAGACTGATAGTTAAATTTGTGACGACGTCTGTGTAACCTCACTTTTTTTGTTCTTTGAAATTTTCGCCACATTTTTTAATAAACGGAGTGAACATTTTTTTTTTTGTTGTTGTTCTCCTTTATTATTTAACAAATATCGTTATCATCATGGGAATATAGTCAAAGAAAATTGACTAATGATCCTAAAATCCCTAAATTATCCGCAGCACAAAAAACGCGATTATTCCACTAGAATATCGACGCACTGAGTCCAAAAGGGTTACGGTATTTTTCATTTCATGGCAGCACTCATAGTTTATCATACGAGGAGAGTTTACAATAATTTGGTATATTTGAGAGACAATAAAAAATGATGATTGTATCGGAAACTTTGCAAAAAATATACCTTTTCAAGGGGGTTTTCAGTTTTTCTATTTCAGATTGCAAATGTTTAAACTCTCAATTTATGGTCAAGATTTTTTTCCTTCACAAGAACTCACTTCTAATTCACGAATTTTGAAATATCTTGACTTATAAAAGATATACTGATACTCAAAGTATATCCCTCACTGATAAAAAAAGCCCCATCCACAATTTTAATTTCCTGTCTTGCTTTTATTCATCGCATTTCCGAAAGCTAAATTTTTAATTACGCATTTAACACATTTTCAAGTTTATTTGTAAACTCCCATTCAAAATTTATCTTGCATAAGGATTTGTATGGCCCTGAAAAGGGCCTTTTTTTCCCAGGTTAGAATTGATCATTCTTCCCCAGAAATAACATTCGGCATTAATTCGCCGTCTTTCACGACTGTATCTGCATCAATAATACTCAATGCCACCGCTTCCATATATTTTGCTCCGACATACAATAACAGAGCGATTGGAGGAACATTTTTCCAATATTTCGAGGTGGCAGGTAATATGGAATTACTACGTGCAGGACACCTACGGCACCGCCATAATTTTTTGCGTTTCACGTAATTATTCATTGCAAAGCCTTTGCAGTGAGGTAACGAATGTGAAAATTCATCTCGATCTCGAACGAATACGGTGCTATGGAGTACCTGAACGTAAAGACGTTTTACCTCCAGTGTAGGTGAGGTAGCGTTAACGCTGTAAACCTCGTGGGTGGTGTGGAGAGGGTGCGTAACTTGACGCAGTGGTGGGCGATGCCCGTGTTGTCGTAGTGTGGTAAGGTGATGGGGTATAGATCTGGGGAGGGGGTGGAACACTGAAGTCTACCCGGCTTCCCCCCACCGACTAGCGGTGGTCTTCATCAGACGGGTTGCTAGACTGGTTCCCTAGGGTCCAGGCAGAGAATTGCCTTGGGGCGTTTAGTGTAGTGGGGATCAGACGGGACACTATCCGTCAACTCAGCCACAATCTCGTTTGGTAAAGCACTAAGTTTCGCATGAAACCTAGTGGTAAGCCGTAGTATTTGTTTGGTGAGGGTATTAATGCCCAAATCTTTCCTAATGATAATATTTTTGATGAATGCAGGTCCGTGCCTAATGACTCGGAGTAGTCTCGCTTCAGCTTGCTTCAGTTTTTTGAAATTGGTCTTGGCAGTGTATGCCCATACAGGAGCCGCGTAGAGTGCGTGTGGTCGGATAATCGTTTTGTAAAGCAGAATCTTGTTCCGTTTCTGGTTTCTACCATTGTAGATTAGGCTGCTGATGGCGTTAAATGCATGTCATTTTCTTGCGGACTTTCTCGATGTGAGGCTTCCATGTGAGGCCCCGGTCAAGAGTTACACCAAGGTAGGTGGCATTATTCGACCATTCGATAGCAGTGCCATTAATAATCAGTCTTGACGGAGGAGTCTTACGGCTGACAGAGATAGCCGTGCATTTGCTGGGGTTTAATTTTATTTTCCAGTTCCTCATCCATAGGTCAATTGCGTCAATGTGCGATTGCATAGGGTTTTTAAGAAATCTGGGGTTGGCATGTGAAGCGTATATCGCCGTGTCATCAGCGTACACACTGGCGCCAGGCTGGTGTGCTGGTGCCAGGCTGGTGTGCGGATGCTTTGGTATGTCATTCGTATATAAGTTGTAGAGCGTGGGCCCAAGTATAGAGCCCTGTGGGACACCACTATTGATGGAGTAACGGCTGGAATACGCTCTTCCAATAGGTACAGTAAAAGTTCTCCCAGATAGATAATCCGTGATTAGTCTGATAAGCCCGTCCGGGATATTGAGCTGAATTAGTTTGAATATTAGGCCTTCGTGCCATACCTTGTCGAACGCCTTAGAGACGTCGAGAAGGACAATGGCCGTGTGGTGTTTGTGCTGAAGACCTTCAGCAAGTTGGTCTACAACCCGGTATAGCTGGTGGACCATACTATGGCTTTTCCGAAAACCGAATTGTTCCGGTGTTACCACGTTGTTCAGTGTCCGATGTTCGGAGAGCCTGTTTGAGATAATTCTTTCTGCCACCTTGCCCAGGCTGCTGAGCAGGCTGATGGGGCGATACGCTGTGGGTTGAGTTAAGTCTTGCTTTGGCTTCGGTATTGGGATGATAGTGGCGTCCTTCCAACAGTGCGGGAAGTGGTGTCGCTGTAATACTTGGTTAATGAGCACAGTAAGCTTGAGGATGGTTACCGCAGGGAGGTGCTTTAAGATCTGGTTGGTGATTCCGTCTCTGCCTGGGCATTTCTTGACTGGTAGTTGTTCAATAATATCAAGGACCTCGGAGGGGAGGGCCGGCCATATTGGTACTCTTAGGCTTTGGTGTAGGAACTCGTTGATGGAGGGAGTAACGTTAATCGGAGACTGCACTTCGTTGGTAAATTGCGTCTCGTAAGCCGCAGCAATTGCGTTGGCTTTGCCCTCTTCATCAATAAAGATTTGCCCGCCAGTTTTGATAGGTGGGATGGTTAGCCTTTGATTCTTCAGTCGTTTAACAGCTCTGCAGAGAGAGTTGTTTTCGGGGCCGAGAGTTTCGATGTAATTAGACCACTGGGCTGTCTGGTGCTGCCTGATTGCACGGCTGACCTGCCTACTAAGGGCATTGTAGGGTGTACGGTACTGTGGGCTTCTGGTGGCCTGGTACGAGCGTCGGGCACAATTGCGCCGGCGTATGAGTGCTTGGATGTTACCAGGAAGGCTCCTACCATTGTTGTGGCACGGAGGCTTGGAAGCGGCCAGATGGGCTTTTTGTAATTCTTCTGTCAATTCTAGGGCAAAGACGTCGATTTCAGTCTCCTGACTATTTTCAGGGAGATGCTGTGGCGCGTCTATTAATAGCCCTACAAACTTCGGCCTGTCCGTTGTCAGTCTTGGCCTGTGTGGTGAGACGAGATGTTTGAAGTTGATGTCAGAGTATATCGGTAAGTGATCCGATGTAAATTGTTGTATCGTGGTGACATCAGGCGTGCCGTCGAGATTGTGCACCATGAAATCAATGGTTGACTCCCTGTCCCCATCGAAGTGTGTGGGCGTGGGCGGGAATGCCAGCTTTCGATGGTCTTCCATTAGTAATTTTAACAGTTGGCATCCGTAAGCTGAGTTCCGGCGGCAGTTCCAAGCCATATGGTGCGCATTGAAATCGCCCATCACAATACACTTTTGGCTGTAGTTGAAAAGCTTTTGTAAGTCAGATGCCGGGAAGCGGCTTCGTTGTTTCACATATGCTGAGCAGATGGTAGTTCTTGGATTGGTGTTAATTGTAATGGCCACCGCCTCAAGCGAGCTGAATGTGATTTCCGTAACTTGCGTGTGCGGGATAGCAGTTTTCACGTATAGGGCCACACCCCCAGTGATGCGGCTGCTACGTGGGCGGTCCAGACGGTATAGTTGGTAGTTGGGGATTTGATACCCCCTGTTGTGTTGGAACATAGTCTCCTGCACGCAGGCGATGTCGAAGTCCCCGTGAGAAAGGAAGTTGGCGAACTCGGGGAATTTCCCATGGAGGCTGTTAGCGTTCCATGAGAGAATTTTTAAGTTACTCCGCTCCATCATGGTGATTGAAGTAACGGTTGTACAAATTTAGCATTTGAAATGCTTGGTCTATCGGTTTTGTATGCTGACGCATCTTTTGAGCGACCTCTTTAAAGAATTTCAGCAGGATGCTGATGTTTGTAAGTTGTGAGAGTTCCTGCATTGCTGAGAACATCTCCAAGACTTCAGAAACCGATTCTTCTTCATTGTTTTGGTTTCGGTTTGTTTGTTTAGATTTAGATTTGTTGGTTTCCCTTTGTCTGGTTTCAGGGATCGGATTTAGCCCAGGGCACTGGCGTAGCCAGGGGAGGGCCCACCGGGCCCGTGCCCCCCCCGAAATTTTTTCAGTTGATATATATGTATATTGCAATTTGTAAAAATTGATCGTCTCAGAATCCTTGTTGTGTGATATTTTTCTAATCTTTCTGATAAACGTTTTTTAGATCCATCCACGTTGACAACGGAAAAACAAACAAACAAACAAGTCAATAAAAAGGTGCCTTTAATCACTAACCCGAGGTGACTTTCGACACGCCTACACACCAGAAAAATACACATCTGAACAATATCCCACACCCGGGATAGTAAAAATTTCCCCCTCGTTTCCGTTGTACCCTGTGAAGTACGTATCGTTTTCGTGACCACCTGTGGTATTTTTAAACTATGGTGTGTACAAAAATGTTACTTTCTACTAACGATAAAATTTCAAGGAGGGGCACAAGCTGGACCTTTCCCCACAATTCCCAGGGTCCAGACTTTCGTGTTTTTTACTAGTGTGTTGCTCTGTCGAGTTGGTAGAGATTGTGGCCTCAAGAAAGCGCCCGTTGAGTAGGAGAATTTTTTTACTAAAATTCCAAAAATTATACATAGTTTGCCTGCTAACAATGAAGACTCAAATCTACAAGAAGCGGGGAAAAAAACCATAAATCAACAGATATTTTCAGAAAGCACATCAGGAAAAGAAGCTGAAGTAAATACTCAATATTTCATTGTGTGTTTTAAATGATAATATAAACAATGACATAATACATATGACATAATATCTTCTTAGGTATGTTGAAAAATTTGTATTATCATATTTTCATTAATATGCAATTTAAGAAATGTTTCCTTTATACCCACTCTTTCAACTGACAAGAGGGTAAATCTGTTATTTGTTTTTCTGTTCTAAAATTTTATGAAACTTTATAATACTATTTTATATACTCTGGTAAAGAATAAATGAATATTTGAAATATCTAGGGACGCATATGATATCCGGCTGATTTATCAATATTCGAAATATCATCGGATATCCGAATCACAATCAACGGATATCCGACTTCTCTTCCAGATATCCGGCTCATGACTAAATAAGGTCTACCAAGAGTCCACTAAGTCTGTACTTTTTAAATAAAAATTACTCTCATTAATGTTTTCTTCATAATATTTTTACTATTCAACAGTTAAAAATTTTTTTAAATATTCTTAAGTGCTTTCCTTTGTAATTTTAAACCGCAACCAATGAGACCAGCAGTTTTGCTTTGAAATTAATCTGAAAAATCGGATCTTAATACCTTTCTTTCCTGATTCTTTTTTTCTTTTTTAGCACTCGGGTGCTATTTCTTTCAAGTACGGGATTTTTGTCTACGCGGCGCGCCGTGGTCACTTTTCCGTTTGATTCATGTTTTCTGCAGAGTGATTTGATATTGCTAACGGAAACATGGACTATCCCTTCAGATGATTTTCAAATACCAGGATTCACTTTGGTCGAATGGATAGACAGTGGTTCCAGAAAGCCATCTGAAGTTATAATTTTTATAGACTATATAAAAATCACTTTATAAAAAGAATATGAAACACTTTTCCCTGTGCCTACACGAGCCAAATCAATGGTGTTCAAAGGATCATTGAATATATTCAAGATCAAGTGAGATTTGCAGTTACATACGCTAGTCCTCGAATTTCTTATGAAGATAAATTAGACGCTACATTCGAAACGTTACTGAAGGAGGATGATTGTAAAACTGTTTTAGTATAGGACAGTGGCGCACACAAGGGGGGTCCAGGGGGTCCGGACCTCCCCCCCCCATCGGCTTTGATACTTTTTTTTCAATTGATTATTATCCTATATCTATTATAGTAAATAAAATAATTCCAAAAAAGGCAGCAATAGTTTCAGTTCTACTAAATAAAAAAAGAAATTTTTTTCTCGTTTTCCTCAACTTTTCAAAAACGAACTGAAAGCGAACATAAAACACCATCTTGTTCTCAAAACTGTACAACTATTACTTTGCTTCCTATTGTACTGTGTAGTGTATTCTTAGGGATTGGACGAGTTTTGATGAATTCCATCTAATGAAAAGGAGCTCTTTCATCACTGATTTTTGTCAATCTGGAACATCCCTAAAAGTTGGACCCCCCCAAACTGTAAAAGTTGGACCCCCTCCAGCCAAAAATCCTGTGTGCGCGCCTGGTATAGGCGATTTTAACATAGAATTAAATTCCGATCCAGGATCCGATTTCATAACTGAAGTAGATACCTTAGATTTTCCAATACGCATTCATCCAAAACATTTCTCCACTAGGGGCGAAACAACAATGTTGGATGTCATTTTCAGCAACAAAATTATGCGAACAGGAGTCTATATGCGCATTTGCACTTATCATTTTCCTCTATATGGCAGAATTGATTGAATAGATTTTTTTTTTTTAAACTGAAATTCTTCCAGCCGAGTGCGCAAATAAAATCTGGAAGAATTTCAGATACACATACTACATTGTACATAATATTTTAATCCTTTCATCAACCTTATACAGAAGGGCAGAGTTTTGAAAGATTTTCTTCAAGCTATATCTTTCTTAATTTAACATTGTGCCTGATTTATTTAGAATATTTTAAGTTTGTGAGCAATATTGTATTAAAAACAAGCGTCTTGAAAAAATGAGAAGATAAATAAAAATATCTAGTCCTAAGATTTTCTGAGGGAATTATGTGTTACTGAATAAAATTATACATTTTGACTTATTAATTGCAATAAGAAACCGAGTTAGTACAGCCTGTGCATTATAACTAAAGGTTTCTTTTAATTAGCGTCGGTGATGTGTGGCTGTTAATTTAAAAAATAATAATAGGTTTGTGTTGCGTGTTTTTCATTATAAAATACAGGTTAATTCAAAAATAATGTGATCAATTTCAGAGCATCATAAAATTTTATTGAATTAGTTATTTACACGAAATTTTCAATGTGGTTTCCTTTAGTATAATACACTTTACATAAACGTTTAGGCTAAGCCTAAAGAGCTTTTTCAAAAATTTTTGAGGTCATTTTCCCAACTTCTTCTTTGATTGCTTTTTTAAGCCCTTGAAGTGTTCTTATTTTACGTCTATTTAATTGTTTTTTAATTAACCAGATAAAAAATAATCTCAAGGACCACAGTCAGCGGATGATAGTAGCCATTTCTCAGGAGGAAAAAAAATTTTTTTTTTTTTTATCTTTCAGCCATTTTATAGTTGATTTTGCTGTAGGACTTGGTGCAGAATCTTCGTGAAAAACCAAATTCCCTTGAGATTGAAGACATTTACTTTCTTTGCTTCAAAACTTTATTCTGACAGTATTTAGCATCAATTTTAGTGTTTGGTTCTACAAAAAAATGGTTTTGTTAAGCCCTTAGAAGACATTACCATCCATACCATAACACCTGACGGCCAACTTGCCATTTGCAAAACAGCTGCGTCTTTGCGACGCTATTCGCATGAAATATATTGTATCTTCGTTTTGCAAGTTGTGGATGACAGATGAAACAATGCTTCATCCGAAGCTATCCATGTTTTGTATCTACCTTTGCGTAACATTAAATACAGAGGCCAAGAACCTTTTTCTTCGTTTTTCTACAGTCTTTGCAGATATTTATTTGATGACAGACTAGCTTCTTCAACTTTTATAGCCAATTTCCTTTATCTGACGGCAAATTGTCGATTGCGATACATGTAGTTTCTTTTCTAAAGTTCTTTGAGGCAGAGGATTTTCTACAACAATAAGTCTTTTCAGCATCTTTTCTTCTCTTTCAACAAGGACTTCCTTTCGTCCACACTTTCCCCCTGGAGCTTTTGATTGCCAGCCAAATTTTATTTCTTTTCGAAGTTTAGATAGTTATCCATTAGAAAAATGCATTTTCTGATTTTTAAATGCTTTATTTATAACAGAATTTAAGCAACCATGTCTACCTTCAACCATGTCTACGATGTTGTCCTTCAAAAGCTTTAAAATTTGTTTCGGGTTTGAGGATCTAATTTCGGAGCCATGCTTTACTTCCACTAATAAAAATAGTTCTATTGGTAACTAAGCGCTTAATTTTTAAAACAAAACTGCTGGTAAAGCTATTAAAATTTACCATAAATAATTATACGCTTTTAAAATTTGTCACTCTAATTTTGAATCAACCTGTATGTATTAGTTGTATGCACCTACATATGAGCTGATTGAAAATCCGGGATAGACTGAAGTATTTCCTGTTTAGAGCAAGAAAATTTTACATAGAAATATTTTTTACTATGGCCGTTTATTGAGATTTAAAAAGCATTCATTTAGTTTTCCTTTCAGCATCTTTCTTTGGATATATTTATTGTAGAATATAATATTATTGTACTAGCAGATATGGGCCTGGATAAAAAAAAAATCTTATCTGGTTGAGATACTCGCCAGACTAAAACGGTACATAAGCATCTATATACAGAGATAATTTTTACAGAACATCTTTAAACATATATTTAAGGATATTTTTGTGAAATTGCTAATTAAATAATTTTTAGAATTAATAATTAGAATTTATTTTTAATTATAATTAATAATTAGAACATTATTTTTAATTGTAATTAATAATTATAATCTTGTTTTTAAATTTAAGATTAATTAATAATTAAATATTTTTAATTGCAATTAATAATTAGTATATTAATTAAATAATTATTCAGTTGACAAAACTCAACTGTGCCCCTCCCGAAACAAAATCCTGGCTACGCCAGTGGCCCAGGGGGGGTAGTTCTGGCAGCAGCGTTGCGCTTATTTTGTTTGGCCCTGGTTTCCTGGTTAGATCTGGAGGATTTCTTGGGGGGGTTCCCGCTGTCCTCTGCAGTTTTGTTTCTTTGTGTTTCTTCCTCATTGGACGCATCAGGTGAGCCCACAACTGGGGGGAGAGGGTGGAGTTGGTCGAATTTTTCAATTATCTTGTTCTTGGTGCTAGTTTTGGTTTGGGCGGGTGGAGGCTTGGCGTTTCCCTTGTTTTTATTTTTCGGGTTTTTGGGGCATCCCCTGTACGTAGCTACATGGTTGCCTGAGCAGTTGATACATCGAGTATCTCTGTTTTTGTCCTTCGCAGGGCAGGAGGTGAACGTATGGGACCCAGCGCACTTCAAGCATCTGGGAGTGAGGGTGCAAGTGGCCGAGTGGTGGCCGTAGGCCAAACAGTTGTGACACTGTTTGACCCGCTTGCGGTCCTTATAATTCTCAACAGAGACATTAAGTCTGCCGAAGTGTGTAATCTTGTGCATATCTTCAAGGTTGCCCGTGGGGCGAAGGGCGATCAGAGCGATGGCCCAGTATTTTTGGAACTTCTTTGAGAAGAGAAAATTTATACTGAGGGGTTCGAATCCCTTTTCCCTAAGGAAAGCGTCGACCTCAACAGTGGGTGTAGTTGCTGGGATACCCTTGATAACGTACTTCTTCGGTCTTAGTGATTTGGGATCCATCGTCTGGAATCCTATGTTGTGTGTGGTAAGATATTCTTGTGTTTTTCGGAATTTGTCTTCAGAGTCTACGACAATTTGTGCTTGTCGCCAGTGACGGTGGAAGTGATCTCATGATCAAGTAATTCTGATAATGCTTCCAGATCGGAGGCATAGTTCTGTTGGAGTTCAGCATAAATTGTAAAACTCCTTTGCTTGTTTACGGGCCTTCCAGCCTGGGACGCTTGGGGGGTGGTCTGTGATTGGTCGCCATCTTCTTCCACAGCATCGGAGGTGGGAGGGGCCAGCAAGCCGTCACTCGAGGTGGGAGGGGCCTGTGAGCCGTCACTCATGGTGGGAGTGTGGGTGGGTACGGACGGATAGACGTCTTCCTCGTTGCGTAACTGTTTGTCAGGCACGCGATTTTCATCTTCGTCAGTATCGGAGGCCGCCGACATCTTGCGCTTGGTGGCAGTGGGGTGAGTAACTTGGGTTATCAGCTGGAATGAAACACCATGTCGTTCCTCTAGATTTTCTATTACGTCACTGTTTAGTGCACGGAAGTAAGAAAGCCCTTTGCAACGGGCAAGAGTGTTTAGATTGGGCTGGTTGATCAGATCACAGTTCTCATTCTGATACGCTAGCCTAGTTTGACGATCTTTGCAATCAAAGAATCCTAAATAGATGCAGAAAAAATCGAAGTCCTGGCAAGTATCAGGTTGCCATTTGGACCTGAACATTGATGTTAACTCCATAGGAGTAATGTTCACATCATGAGTCTGCATGACTGTGTTGTAAGTAAGTGGTGCCGTTAAGTGTGTGATGATCCTAACGTGGTAAAAAATCCAAACAGACCTGAGAGAAGGTGTTTAGGAAATAGAAGGATAGAAGTGTAGGAAAGAAATAAAGGGGGGGGGGGCCGAGACGCTGGCTCTTCGCCTATCGCTTACCCCATGTGCCCTTTGCGCGCTGCACGCTCACAGTGCTAACAAAGGGGTAAATGGGGAGCAGGCTGTTCAAACACGCCCGGTACTACCATAAAAAACAAAAATCAGCTAGGGACGGCAGGAGAGTGCCGCGTCGACAAGTTGACGAAGTCAGGAGGACTTCGGTTGAGCTTCCGAAAAAAGGTCCGGGCCGGGACTCGAACCTGGGACTGCAGCGTCGAAGCGCAGCGCGCTGACCACTATGCTGGCGGGGGCGAGCCGCTGGAAAACCGTCAGGGTTATTGCTCGTAAAGTGAGGCTGGCACGTCTACTATTTTGCCCCTGATAAGGGCCGTGCGTCCCCTCTCAATACGAGACAATACAGGAGCAATCCAATTAACACGGACGGCGAGTTGAGTGTTCCCGTCGGGAACGGTGATGCGCGGACGAAAGCGTCAGTCGGAGGATCCCACGAAGTGTACTCCAGGTTACACATCCTGAATTCCCTAAATCATCCGCAGCATAAAAAACGCGATTATTCCACTAGAATATCGACGCACTGAGTCCAAAAGGGTTACGGTATTTTTCATTTCATGGCAGCACTCATAGTTTATCATACGAGGAGAGTTTATAATAATTTGGTATATGTGAGAGACAATAAAAAATGATGATTGTATCGGAAACTTTGCAAAAAATATACCTTTTCAAGGGGGTTTTGAGTTTTTCTATTTCAGATTGCAAATGTTTAAACTCTCAATTTATGGTCAAGATTTTTTTCCTTCACAAGAACTCACTTCTAATTCACGAATTTTGAAATATTTTGACTTATAAAAGATATACTGATACTCAAAGTATATCCTTCACTGATAAAAAAAGCCCCATCCACAATTTTAATTTCCTGTCTTGCTTTTATTCATCGCATTTCCGAAAGCTAAATTTTTAATTACGCATTTAACACATTTTCCAGTTTATTTGTAAACTCCCATTCAAAATTTATCTTGCATAAGGATTTGTATGGCCCTGAAAAGGGCCTTTTTTTCCCCAGGTTAGAATTGATCATTCTTCCCCAGAAATAACATTCGGCATTAATTCGCCGTTTTTCACGACTGTATCTCCATCAATAATACTCAATGCCACCGCTTCCATATATTTTGCTCCGACATAAAATAACAGAGCGATTGGAGGAACATTTTTCCAATATTTCGAGGTGGCAGGTAATATGGAATTACTACATGCAGGACACCTACGGCACCGCCATCCATAATTTTTTGCGTTTCACGTAATTATTCATTGCAAAGCCTTTGCAGTGAGCTAACGAATGTGAAAATTCAGAGAGAGAGATAAGTACGTTTTGTTTGGGGAGTGCCTGGGAAAAACATCCCACATCTCCCATTCAATTATAGGTAAAAAAATTATGTGAAAGTAAGCGAGTTAGAGAAAAAGGGGGGTTTGTTTACAAACAAAAGTTAAAGTAAAAGGGGGGGGGAGAAGAAAGATGGAACAGCCAATAGGCTTAGCCGCTGTTCTCAATGTTTACATTTTCACTGATGTTAGGATTTGCTTGGCCGTAAGTAATAAAATTTAAAAAGTATAGCATCTTTTCTTGTTTGTTATCTATTTTCTTTAAGTTTTGGTAAAGTGCTTGAAGTTGATTAAGTAAATCGCTAAGGGAGCGAACTCCTAGTTCATTTTCGATAAGTTTTGTGACTTTTTGGATTTCGAAAAAGGTGTTTTGATTTGTTTGGGGTGGTGGGGGGGGGTTCAAATTTCGTTTTAGAGCGTTAGCATAGGAAACATTAGTGTTTTTGGGGGTAGGAGAAGGAGTATTTGAAGGAAATTTAGGGCAGCCCTTGTAGCTGGCCGGGTGGTCTGAATCGCAATTGCTACACTTGGGGGGGGGTTTGTTTTCAAGTTTCTTGAGGGGGCAGTTAAAAATTTCATGGGCTTGGGCGCAGAAAACGCAACGGGGGGGCATGCGGCAGAATTTGGCGAAGTGAAAGAAGCCGTTGCAGCGGTAACACTGAACGGCTTTCCTTGGGGGTCTAAATTTTTCGACAGTAACTTGGAAAGATAGAAGATTTTTAATTTCGAAGATTTCCTTGCTAGTTTCGTTATTGGGTAGTTGTATTTGAAAAATGGGGAGGGGTAACTTATCTTTGAAACTTTTTAGTTGGGAGGTTCTAATTATAGTAAAGCCATTGCATTGTAGTGATTCTTTAATAATTTCGAGGTTAGTGTTAGGGGGAAGACCTTTAATAACTACCTTGAGGGGGGGGGGAGAGTCGGAGTTGGTGTAAAAGTGAATATTTTTTGAGTCGAATAATTTAAGAATTTCGGTTTTACTTTCGTTATCGTGGGGGTGGATTCTGAGAGTATTTTTGTTAAGTCTGGCATGGAATTTGGAATCAGTATTTTCGTTAATTAGGGCCGTGATCTCGTGCATGTCAACTACGTTGGGGATAATTAGCGCTTTGGGGGGTTTCGGATTCTCTTCGTTGGCTGGGAGTTCGCTCTCTTGCGATACGAGGGGGGTTTCTAAGACTTTTTCTTCATTTAGAATTTGGAATGGGTTGACTGTTTCAAAATTAATTTGCTCATCGCTCGTCTCTCGGTTCCTCATATTTGTGATTTTTGCTTTCTTAGAAGGTGTGACGAAACCGTCACTCTCGTCAGTTGAAGTGGGGGGGGCGAAGGAGATATCAAACTTAAGTGCATCACCTGGTTTAGTTACGGAAGTGTCCATTTCTTCAGCATTCGGCTTTTTCGCTTCATCTTCTTCGGCTGCTATGGTTCTCTCGTACCAGTCCATTTGTGGTTTAGCAACTTGTGTTTCGATCTCTGGCGGTGGTTGGTAGGCGTTCGGTTGGAGTTGTGGAAGCGCTACTTGTTGCGGGGGTGGTAGCATTCTTGCTTGTACTAAGGCATTCAGTTGGGTAAGTTGGTTTGCTAACTCATGCAATTGGGAGTATGACTGGTCAGTGATGGCCGACGGAGCCTCTCTGAACGCGTCTGCTCTCCTCCTAGGCATCTTGCCTCTCACTGAAAATTCAGAAAACTCGGGTCTCTATATATATTCTCCCGGATTCTAAATCCCGCTTTTCAACAGCCAATCACGTTGCGTCCCTACGGCCCGCCCCCTTGATTTTCTAGAACGATTTTCTTATTCTAAAATAAAGATTTGAATATTAGGAATTTCTGTTTCTTTTTCTACAAGTTTCTTGTAGCGAGCTGGCTATGTATCTGTATCGAAACCTCAATCACGACTTTCAGTGCAATATTCGAATGGAGTGAAAACACTTTAATTTCTGCTCTCAAGTAATACTGTTAATAGCCAATTCAACAACCAACCAGTAAAACTCAAGGTGGTTTGCGCTTCGGAAATATTTTCCTGCTGAAAAATACTCAACAATGATTTAAAAAGTTATCAAATTTTATTTCTTGTTGGGAAGGGAACGAATTCAGGTCACACAATTTAAGTATATTTACAGTGCCTACAGTTTAAAATCTTAGGTTTAGACGCTCACAGCCCTTTTCTAAGCAAGAATTTATGAACGGTTTTCTGTTCTTGTGTAATCCTAGACTGATAGTTAAATTTGTGACGACGTCTTGTGTAACCTCACTTTTTTTGTTCTTTGAAATTTTCGCCACATTTTTTAAAAACGGAGTGAACATTTTTTTTTTTTTTTTTTTTTTGTTCTCCTTTATTATTTAACAAATATCGTTATCATCATGGGAATATAGGCAAAGAAAATTGACTAATGATCCTGAATTCCCTAAATCATCCGCAGCATAAAAAACGCGATTATTCCACTAGAATATCGACGCACTGAGTCCAAAAGGGTTACGGTATTTTTCATTTCATGGCAGCACTCATAGTTTATCATACGAGGAGAGTTTATAATAATTTGGTATATTTGAGAGACAATAAAAAATGATGATTGTATCGGAAACTTTGCAAAAAATATACCTTTTCAAGGGGGTTTTCAGTTTTTCTATTTCAGATTGCAAATGTTTAAACTCTCAATTTATGGTCAAGATTTTTTTCCTTCACAAGAACTCACTTCTAATTCACGAATTTTGAAATATTTTGACTTATAAAAGATATACTGATACTCAAAGTATATCCCTCACTGATAAAAAAAGCCCCATCCACAATTTTAATTTCCTGTCTTGCTTTTATTCATCGCATTTCCGAAAGCTAAATTTTTAATTACGCATTTAACACATTTTCCAGTTTATTTGTAAACTCCCATTCAAAATTTATCTTGCATAAGGATTTGTATGGCCCTGAAAAGGGCCTTTTTTTCCCAGGTTAGAATTGATCATTCTTCCCCAGAAATAACATTCGGCATTAATTCGCCGTTTTTCACGACTGTATCTCCATCAATAATACTCAATGCCACCGCTTCCATATATTTTGCTCCGACATACAATAACAGAGCGATTGGAGGAACATTTTTCCAATATTTCGAGGTGGCAGGTAATATGGAATTACTACATGCAGGACACCTACGGCACCGCCATAATTTTTTGCGTTTCACGTAATTATTCATTGCAAAGCCTTTGCAGTGAGCTAACGAATGTGAAAATTCAGAAAACTCGGGTCTCTATATATATTCTCCCGGATTCTAAATCCCGCTTTTCAACAGCCAATCACGTTGCGTCCCTACGCCCCGCCCCCTTGATTTTCTAGAACGATTTTCTTATTCTAAAATAAAGATTTGAATATTAGGAATTTCTGTTTCTTTTTCTACAAGTTTCTTGTAGCGAGCTGGCTATGTATCTGTATCGAAACCTCGATCACGACTTTCAGTGCAATATTCGAATGGAGTGAAAACACTTTAATTTCTGCTCTCAAGTAACACTGTTAATAGCCAATTCAACAACCAACCAGTGCACTGTCAACAACCAACCAGTTAAACTCAAGGTGGTTTGCGCTTCGGAAATATTTTCCTGCTGAAAAATACTCAACAATGATTTAAAAAGTTATCAAATTTTATTTCTTGTTGGGAAGGGAACGAATTCAGGTCACACAATTTAAGTATATTTACAGTGCCTACAGTTTAAAATCTTAGGTTTAGACGCTCACAGCCCTTTTCTAAGCAAGAATTTATGAACGGTTTTCTGTTCTTGTGTAATCCTAGACTGATAGTTAAATTTGTGACGACGTCTTGTGTAACCTCACTTTTTTTGTTCTTTGAAATTTTCGCCACATTTTTTAATAAACGGAGTGAACATTTTTTTTTTTTTTGTTCTCCTTTATTATTTAACAAATATCGTTATCATCATGGGAATATAGGCAAAGAAAATTGACTAATGATCCTGAATTCCCTAAATCATCCGCAGCATAAAAAACGCGATTATTCCACTAGAATATCGACGCACTGAGTCCAAAAGGGTTACGGTATTTTTCATTTCATGGCAGCACTCATAGTTTATCATACGAGGAGAGTTTATAATAATTTGGTATATTTGAGAGACAATAAAAAATGATGATTGTATCGGAAACTTTGCAAAAAATATACCTTTTCAAGGGGGTTTTCAGTTTTTCTATTTCAGATTGCAAATGTTTAAACTCTCAATTTATGGTCAAGATTTTTTTCCTTCACAAGAACTCACTTCTAATTCACGAATTTTGAAATATTTTAACTTACAAATGATATACTGATACTCAAAGTATATCACTCACTGATAAAAAAAGCCCCATCCACAATTTTAATTTCCTGTCTTGCTTTTATTCATCGCATTTCCGAAAGCTAAATTTTTAATTACGCATTTAACACATTTTCCAGTTTATTTGTAAACTCCCATTCAAAATTTATCTTGCATAAGGATTTGTATGGCCCTGAAAAGGGCCTTTTTTTTCCCAGGTTAGAATTGATCATTCTTCCCCAGAAATAACATTCGGCATTAATTCGCCGTTTTTCACGACTGTATCTCCATCAATAATACTCAATGCCACCGCTTCCATATATTTTGCTCCGACATACAATAACAGAGCGATTGGAGGAACATTTTTCCAATATTTCGAGGTGGCAGGTAATATGGAATTACTAGATGCAGGACACCTACGGCACCGCCATAATTTTTTGCGTTTCACGTAATTATTCATTGCAAAGCATTGCAGTGAGCTAACGAATGTGAAAATTCAGGATAAGAACGTGTTGCATGGGGAGCCCCTGGGAAACTTAAAATCCCACATCTCCCATTCAATAACAGGTGAAGGGTTTACGTTGGTGTTGTGAAAATTGTTGGGAGGGGAAAGTTTGTTTACAAACAAATGAAGGGGGGGGGAGGTTCAAGAGAAGGAACAGCCAGAACTTATTCGCTGTTCTCGTTATTGTCGTTAGTGTTGTTTGTTTATTTTCTTGGCCAGTAGTTAGAAAACTTAGAAAATAGATCATTTTTTCTTTTTTGCCTTCAATTTTTTGAAGATTTTCTAGAAGCGAACTTAGTTGTGTTAGTAGGTCCTTTAGAGAGCGAACTCCTAATTCGTTTTCGATCTGTTTAGTTATCTTTTGAATTTCCTGCATGATGTTTAGATTAATTTGTGGTGTGGAGGGGGGGGGGTGCAGATTCTTTTTTAAAGCATTCGCATACGAAAAGTTAGTGGTTTTGGGAGTTGGAGCCGGGGTATTAGATGGAAATTATGGGTAGCCTTTATAGCTTGCCGGGTGATCAGAATTGCAATTGCTACACTTGGGGGGGGGGTTGTTTTCGAGTTTCTTGAGGGGGCAGTTAAAAATTTCATGAGATTGGGCGCAGAAGACACAACGGGGGGGCATGCGGCAGAATTTAGCAAAATGAAAGAAGCCGTTGCAGCGATAACACTGAACGGCTTTCTTGGGGGGTCTAAATTTTTCAACAGTTACTTGGAAAGAAAGTAGGTTTTCGAGATTAAAAATTTCTTTGTTGGTGTCGTTGTTGGGGAGCTGTACTTGGAAGATCGGGAGGGGGTGCTTGTCTTTAAAACTTTTAAGTTGTGCAATTCTAAGTATGGTGTATCCATTACACTGGAGGGCTTCTTGTATACTTTCGGGGTTGGTGTTAGGGGGGAGACCTTTAATGACGATTTTAAGTGGGTGGGGGAGTCAGAGTTAGTGAAAAAGTTTATTTGCTTTTCGTCAAGTAAGTTTAGTTATGATGTTTTTGCTACTGCTAACATCGTGGGGGTGTATTCGAAGTGTGTCCTTATTAAGACGGGCGTGAAATTTAGCTTCTGTGTTTTCATTTATGAGTTCAGTAATTTTATGCACGTCCATGCAATTGGGCAAAATGATGGCTTTGGGAGGGTTAGTTTTTACTACAGCTTTTAGGGGTTCGCTCTCCTGAGTGACCGGGGGATTTTCCTGGATATTATCAGTTGCTAAAATTTCGTAGGGGTTTTTAGTTACGAAGTTAATAGGGTCGACGTTCTTAGCCGGGTTCCTCATTTTTGAAATTTTTGCTTTTTTGGCAGGTTGCCTGAATTCGTTGGACGTTGAGGGGGGGGGTGAAAGAAACATCATAAAGGATTGTGTCACCTTTTTTTGAAGCAGCATCTTCCTCTTCTTGCATTTCCTCGTCAGCAACTGATCTCTCGTACCAGTCTGCAGTTGTGGCTCGGAGTTTTTTCTTCTTTACTTCCATCTCGCCACGGCAGGCGTTCATGATCTTTTCGATGTACTCTTTATTGTCGTAGTCGTTGGTTGATGAGTAGGTCAATCTGAAGAATATGTTGAAC
>JAWZYV010000984.1:0-18980 GCA_038373885.1 Cheiracanthium punctorium | reverse complement strand
TAATAATTTCCAAATCCAAAAGTTTGATTTCGAGGAAAGTTCGAAGAAAGTTTCGTATTGTCAACAGACTTACTGCTGTCGTTGAAGATCCGATTCATGCTCATAATATGTTGAGAAATCCAGTGACTAAGAAATATGACATTCTTGCGATACAACCTGTCGGCGAAAAACTTTTACAGCATGTTACTTCGCAATGTGATGTTGATATTATATGTTTGAATCTATCTGAAGATCTTGGTTATACTCTAAAGAAGAATCACGTCGGACTTGCCCTTCAAAAAGGAATGTGCTTTGAAATTTCCTATTCACTCTGCTTTAGAAGTCAGGTTTTGCAGACGATCAATTATCAGTCAATCCCTTCATTTGGTTGGTATCTGCAAACAAAAAAATATTATTATATCAAGTGGGGCCTTGTCCACCCTTAGATTTAAGGTCACCCGAAGATGTTATAAATTTGGGTTTATTGTTCGGATTTAAGACCAATCAAGCAGTTGACACTGTGAGAAAAAATGGCCATATTGTTATGTCTCACGCTGGCACACGTAACAATACTGGTTGTGGATTCTTCTCAGTAACAGGTTGCTTAAAAATTCCGAAGCAACAAGGTTGGATTGTTAAAATGTGTAAAGTCCCGCCACTTGAAGGTAAAGTATCCAGTGACAGTAAAAAGCGGTCTGCAGACATAGACAGTTCTGAAAATACAGATGATGTGGTGAAATCAAAAAAGTGTAAATTACAAAATAGTTAATAAATGTATATTATTATTAAATGTGTTGATATAAAGTATAAATGGAGAGTTTTTACCAATTTTGTAAATGACTGATAAACTAAATAACATGTTAAATTTTAGTGTTAATGGTACAAAGAATGGCTGGCTATTTATGGGTTAAAGCAGCCACCAAAATTTAATTGCCAAGCAACTGAGTTGTTAAAATATCACAAGAAATTTCTAGTTCAAAAACAACTGCTATCTTGGCATAAGTCTAATGTAGCTAATCAAGCTCTGTGACTGCTGCAACCCACTGGTACCAAAATATGCTACCATATTCTAATATAATAAATATAGTTTATTTTCTTCTCTTAAAAATGAAATTATTAAATCTCTATTAAATTCAAGTTATTTTGTAATTATGAACGGAATTTGTAAAACAAAAATTCAACTTGAAAGGAATTAAGGATAGTTTCAGTTTATATTTTTACTCTGTTTTTAAGGTTTAAGGCAACAGCCAATATGGCTCAGGTACGGCAGACGCCCTGCGGCGCCAGATAAGAGATACAATGTGTAGATATCGGTTATCTGAATGGTAACACAGCCAAACCTGTTTCCTTGGCACCACAAACATTGCCAAAACAGATGCTTATGCGCATAGCATTGGCATGCTTGTTTCACGCTGCAGGGCGACTGCCGTACCTGAACCGAAAATACATTGGCAGAATCTGTGCAGTTGAATGTCATATTGAAATGCTTTATAGACCTGAAGTTAGACTTCTTTTAAAGAATAAATAGCTTCGTTTCATGCTAAAGTTAAACTAGCTGTGTACCCTTTCTTCACACGGGAGGAAGCAGATATTTTTCTAACACACGTGATTAAAATTTATTCAACTGAAGGTATTTATCAAATCATTACACTCATAAGCTGGCATTACGATTGTTAATTTTAAAAAAACAAAAAAACTCACTTTGCTTGTTGCGGAAAGGGTCTAGCTGTAATACCAAGGCGAAACTGCCCCCCAATAGGAACCTATATCGTAACCTATGTTATATTGCAGAGGGCTCTAATAGTAGTTGATTGAGTAGATATTAGCTGTATATCTTAGTTGATTGAGGAGCTATTTGAAAAAGAAATGTCCTGAGACAACTTTTTTGGATGACCAGAAACGACTTTAAATCTTTCATGCCCAGTATTGAAAAACTGAAAATGTAATGTAATTTAAAAGTGTCAACATAGTAAAGGTTACTTTAAAAAATTTTCTGACATATTGCACCTCTTGGATTTTAATGTTCACTAAATCTGCAATTATAAGATCGTTTTCATGTAAAAAAGTTTGCAAACCAAGAGGAGATTGTCACCTTTCCTAAACTCATTAGCTTGAGTAGTAAGTAGATAACATTTTCCTTTTATTGCTGGCATAAGCAGTTTGTAGCCTTTCTCGTTCATGTAAATCTCAACATCTCTAAATTCACAGCCTGCAATTGTAAGATTATTTTCATGCATTGATTGATTTAGGATTTTTCAGAAGAGTAAAAATACTACTTAAACTTTTTAGACGGAGTAGTTTCCTTTCCAAAGAAGTAATTAAAACATCAAACAATTATGCTACATTTTCAAATACATAAATAAATTGCATTTAACACATATATAATAACTGATTATATAATCTAGGTACACTGTTAGTGCTAACTGTAAATTTTGCTGTTTACATTACAAGTTATCGCGAATTTCAGAGAGTCACCTGTAAATAAAAACAAAAAATCATTTTCAAGGGAAAATCTCACTGATCATAAAACAGAAATTTATATGAAAAGTAATGCGCAGGGATGTGCCAGCTGCTCCAATTGCTCCAAATTGTGCCAAATCAATCCCGATGCACCAATCTGCTACAAAAAGATCGTTTTTGGACATTTTTGCTCCAAATTCAGCAAAACTGCTACATTTTTAATTTTTCTATATATGTTTAAATGTTTGTAAATCTCCCGAATTTTTACAAAAGTCATCACACATTCTAAGCATTCCAATTTTAATCTTTCTCTATTAATCTTAAAAATGAATATTTTTTCTTTGAATGAATATTATTCTTTGGCATCCCTTTGTTTAAACCTGCAATGCCTTAAGAGTAAAAATTGACCTCTGTTTTAAATTTAATTTTATATAAATTTGTAACTTTTTGTAACCCATTTCTGCCCAGATATTTTTGAGGCTTTCTTCGATATTTGCTAATACCAGCAATAATAGATAAATTTCTGATCTCAACTTCTTGAGCAAGGGATGATTTCTTTTAAAATCATTACGTATAAAAATTGAAATGTCAACATCCTACTGGGTCACGTTAAAATATTATGTGGAGTTGAGGTTCTATACTTGTGAATAAAGGCTAGGAAAAATAAATAACACTTTCGACTGATAACGAAAATGCCGTTCCAAAAAAGGGACGCCAGGCATAAATGGGCTAGTATAGTTTAGTAAATATTATATATTTGATTTAAAATAGATATTTTGTATAGCAATGTATAAAATAACTGAATTTTTTATTTATTTCATAAGCTTCTGAATCCCCCCCCCCAAAAAAAAAAAAACTTGTTTTTGTTTTAAGCTAAGAGTTTTTAAGAACTTCCTTAATTTTCATTTTTTTTATTGGCATTCTTTAGTGACTTTTCTCTTTCCCTCCAAAAATAAATTTTGTATTTCAAAATTGATGTTCTTATGCTCCAAAAGTGACTTTTTCTTGCTCCAAATTGCTACACTAATCTGTTTTCCTTGCTCCAAAAATGTCTTTTTTCTTGCTCCACAAATTGCTCCATAACTTAATTTCAGTTGGCACATCCCTGAATGCGTAAAAACACGGATTCCGAAATTCTTAAGGCATGAAATATGCATCTATAGCATTATTGTGATCACTGTTTTCATGTACAAGAGTTAGCAAACCATACAGATCGTCCAATACGATTTTCATTATTTAACATAAATTAAAATTACATATTAAATTATTTTATTACAAATTATTACAATTATTATCCCATATAAGTATCATTGTATTAGGCTAGTTGGCACCATCAAGTGTTCATATACTTTTTATGAGCTGTCAAATCGCAATTTTTCCAAAGATTATTGAAATGTAATGCAAATTAAAAGTGCCACGTGCTATGCCAGTAAGTCGTTTGGTGATCGACTTACTTTAAATTTTTTTCCCAAAATATTGCACTGCTTGGATTTTAATGAAACTTGGCATGCCGTTAGGCAAGACATAGGGAATTATTACATTTTTTTTCTAAAGTGGTAATTCAATTAGATCTTATAGAAATCAATTGAAAAAGTTTTATTTCCTTTTTTGTAATACTTTTACTTAGTCTTAGCTTATAGGAAACTGCTATAAAATAATCGTAAAGTGTACTGTAACACTTCTATTTAGATTCATTTTCCTAACTTTAAAATTAGCTAAGATATATTGTGTTGAAAAAAAGTCGTCTCTGGACACTTTTTTTCGAATAGCTCCTCAATTAACTAATATCTTCTTGATCAACTACTATAGGGTCTCGCTCTACAATATAGCATGGGTTATATTGTAGAGGGCTCTTATTGGGGCACTTTTGCCCTGGAAGTACAGCTAGCCCCTTTGTAATTACTTTGTTTCTCTAACGGTAGATGAAATTATTTATGTATTAGCTCGTCGATCATTTGCCTATATTTTTTACCCCAAATTTTGTGAGTAAATGTCAATAATGCAGGAAAACAATTTCCCAGATTGCAGCCAACAAAAGGAAAATAAAACATCAAATTTTCAGCATTTGATATCCCGCAGATGATATTTTGGTGTTCTTTATTGAGAGATCAGGGATCACACTGAAGTCTGATGAAAGTGGATCACAAAGGTCCATTATCTAGGGAAATATGGGTTTTATCATATGCAAAAATCATTATGTGCGTAGGTTTTTGCACCACAGTCAGCAAAAAGTTTGGGTAAATTACTCAAAAATCTGAGTAAATGGGAACCCAGGAGAATAAGGTTTTTTAAAACTTTTTTTGCACCAAAAAAGACCTTTTATTTGAAATTTAAAAATGAATTATTTTTACTTCCTTGTACGTAGTATAAGGAAGTAATGTGATCCCGAAAAATTTTGGGGGCCAAATTTCGACCAAAAAACCGATTTTGACTACCTCTAAATTTAATTTAAAAATTTTTTTTCGATGCATCTCATCGTAGGCTAGCATGCACGATCCTATTAACGTGTCTGCAACTCATTTTGACCAGCGGCCAGTCTATTGTGGCCAGTTTTTCCATGCCGTCTGTACGTACGTACGTATGTAACTCGCATATCTCAAAAACTATTGGTCGTAGAATGTTGAGATTTGATATTTAGGACTGTTCTATGATCTAGTTGTGCACCTCCCCTTTTGGTGGCAATCGAATGGATAGTTTATGTACAGGACCGCCCAAAAGATTCGAAATACATTACGCTCTATGGGCCGAAAATCATTAAACTCGCTTAACTCAAAAGCTATTAGGCGTAGAATGTCGAAACTTCATAATTTGGATAGTTGTAACATCTAGTTGTGCACCTCCCCTTTTGGTTCCCTTCGTCTGTATAGTTTATCTACAGGACTGCCCAAAACATTCGAAATACATTACGCTCAATGGGCCGAAATTCATTAAACTCGCATATCTCAAAAACTATTAGGCGTAGAATGTTGAAACTTTATATTTAGGATTGCTGTAACATCTAGTTGTGCACCTCCCCTTTCGGTTCCATTCGACTGGATAGTTTATCTACAGAACCGCCCAAAAGATTCGAAATACATTACGCTCTATGGGCCGAAATTCATCAAAGCGTTTTTTAGAGGTATTGGGCTATTTCAAACGACTCAGAAGTGATATATGCTGTAAAGAGTTAGAAAATGAATTTCTCCATTAAAAAAAGTGTCTTTATCATTTATAGTTCTGCTACAGGAACACTCAAAAGATTTCCAATACATTACGGTCAATGGCAATTTTAGGGGCATTCATCCATTTCAAGCACAATACCGTCCTACCACATAAGTTAGGTAATGGTCTGACCACGGTCACGTGCCTCCCTCAAGAACTATGCCAAAAGTTGCCAAGCTTGGCGACTTTTGGTGTACGTATGTGCATATTTAACTATCAAATCTCAAAAACTATTATGAAATTTCATATATAAGATTGTTGTAACATCTAGTTGTGCATATCGATTTTTGGTTCCAATCTACTGGAGAGTTTATTTACAGGACCACCGAAAAGAATTTCAGTACTTTAATGTCTATGGACATCTTCAATATAATACAACTGTAGACAGTCATTGTTTGGTACATGCCCAAAATCTCGCCGTCTGTCCTCGACCTTGGCGAGTTTTGGCGAAATATCGCCAAATTTGGCAATAGTCAGTCATTTGTTCCATGCCCAAAGTATCGCCATTTGTCATCGTTCTTGGCGAGCTTTGGCGAAATATCGCCAAATTTGGCGATAATCTGTCATCGTTTGGTCCATGCTTAAAATCTCTCCAAATGTCGTCGACATTGACGAGTTTCGCCGAAATATCGCCAAATTTGGCGCCAAAAATTATCTCGTATTTTGTATAACCCTAAAACTTTAACCAGTAGAATTTTGAACTTTTGTATTTAGAACTATTGTAATATCTAACTGTTTTCAGTATCTTTTTTGACAGCAATCGACTGAGAATTTATTTACAGGCTGAGCCAAATGACTTTAAATACATTGAGGTGTATGGATGCATTCAATTCATTGAAAGTCTGTGGTCAATGACTACTTTAGCTATCCCCAAAATCTCGCAGACTATCTCAAGTTTGTCGGCTTTTGGTGAAATATCGCCAAATACAGTGTCAGAAGGAAATCTTTCAAATTGAACTCAGCTTGGCGATATCGAAATATTTGGCTAGAAATCGCTAAACCTTACTATTATTGATATTTTATCTCTTTCAAACGAATAAGTTTAGAGGAAGTGCGGTGAAAATATTTTTGATCTAATAGACGTGCAAGGAAGTCATGTGTTGGACACATCAGATTTTTAATCATGGATTAATATTGAAAAATAAGCATTATCTGCAAAAGTAGCTCACAAAATGGTTTCAATTTTTTCGATAGTAACCTACTTCTGAAAGACAAATGCATAATGCGGCTCCAAATGATCCACCATCATTTCTTTAAGACCCCATTCAAAGAAGTCAGTTGGAGATAAATGACTGTGGTGGACAAAAAACCAGTCCGCTGCAACCAAACCATTGAGCACCAACATTCCGCATATGGTGTAGGTAGGTGGTTACCTGGCCAGAAAAATTGGAGCTCGATGGATTGGTTGCAGTAGACTGGTTTGTTCGCCACCACGGCCACCTGGTTTATCTTCAGTCGACTTTCTTGTACGGCAAACCTCTACATGAAAAGCATGATGTACAGAACCCCTGCTGCCAGTGCAATTTATTTTAACCGAGACATTGTACGGCTAGAGAATGAGAGTTGTGGATACAAAGAACCCCCTACACCGCAATGATTCGTTTGCACCCACGCTTTCCTATGAGAAATAGTCTTTTCCTATTCTCTACCACACTACTAAATATTGATGATGAATTTTGTGTGATCCTGTATATGTCATTGATCACATTTCCATGACCAGTATTGATTTTAGCATGTATAGAATAGAGTTACAAGAAAGAATTATGCATTACTACCTATGGGCATAAATTTTTAAAAGTGCACTAGTATCTAAACTCACGCTAGGTTTCAAACATGTGAACACTATTGAAAGTGTGCTACCGTCTAGACGTATATTCAATTAAGTGCAAATTAGGTATGTATATTAGAAGTCACAGTTACGTGACTTGCATAGATTTTAGTGTGTGTAGAGCTGATAGTTTGTTCACAGTGTTGCAAAAAAGAATTCTTATATATTACGACCTATATAGATGCAAATACCATGTATATCGGCATATAACAAGCACTTTTAACTTAAAAAAATGACTTCATTTTTTTTTTCGTGTGCGTGTTATACACCGAATATAAAATGGTTAATATAAGAAATTTATAAATAAATATTGCAAATTATGCATTACATTACAAAAGATAACTATTATCAACTATTTAATTGAATTTGTTGATATATTTAACAATACAAACAAAATAAACTAACAGAAAAAAAAACTAAAAATATATATTTCCTAACAAGCTTAATCTTCTTTGTCAAATGCGATGGGAAGTTCATTGTATTCGTTCTCATTTATATTTTCGGGTATGTATTTCATTGTCATCTTTATTGTCACTTTCTTAAAAAATCATCCTCTGTTTTGTATAGTGAATTTGATATTCCACATTTTTTGAATGAATTAACAATTATTTCTGGTTTTATTTTATCTCATACTGTAATAATCCGTTGATTTTGGTAGGGAAAATATGCATGTTGTACGGCAGTAACTGCATGAAAATAATGAGATTATTCTCAATTTACTGGTGCGTGTTATACGCCGGGATATACGGTACATGAAAGTATGCTAGCGTTTATATGGCTCAATTGATTGAGCTCAAATTAGGTATTCATATTATGGGCCATTGTCTTACATGCTGAGTAGATTTTGGTGTATGTAGGACTTAACGTTTTTACAAGGCTACAAAAAAGTACTCATACACTATAGTAGGCTATATACTCAAATTATTTGAAGTGCACTAGTGTATGAAAACTGCATTCAACTGAATTGATTCAAATTTATTTAAACCCTTGGTAAAGTTCAAGTGTTCCGAAAGTCAAGTAGAGTCCCTCCCAATTTTTATTGTTTGGAAATTATGCAAGCATTAAATCTCTTGTCTTTTTTGTTACCCAAGTTTCTGATGGTATATTTATCCATTATTTGGGTCAATCATTTTTATTTATTAGCAGATGAATTAAGAACATCAGAAATTCAATTGAAATATTTTAAATTCAGATTTAGTCAGACTTTGCTTTGGAGATGCATCATGGTATGTGCCTTTGCGAGGCAGTCTGTCACCTGTTGTTGAGTGCCATGTTTGTGTTTGAAGGAAAGTGTTTTGACCCTTTAAGGCGCAGTGTTCCCGCTCTGGAAACACCGCACTCTGACGTTTTGACTGTTGCCAGTCACGAATTATAGATTTGATTTCCATAAAAATAGTTGCGGGTGACATAGCTCCACGAGGATCCTTTATTTTTTAGCACGCCATTTCCCGCACAAAAATTGGTCACGATTCTTTTTAACAGCACTGACATCTGCTGAAAAAAGGGGCAGCCGTTGCCATCGCTCGACTTAACTACCAGCAAGATGGTGGACGATCGAAACGTTCATCGCGTGCCACAGATCTAGAGACCCTTTTATGACGACAGCTGGCTGTGCCCGCGCACAGCCAGTTGATGGCAACGGCTGCCCTTTTTTTCAGCATTAGGAAAGGGTTGCACCTCAAAGGATTAATGTGTTAGATTGGCTACAAAGTGAATTAGTATTGCATTTGTAGGTTCAAAGTGAGAAGGTCATAAAAAATAAATAAAACTAAAAGTCAAGCATACGATTGGTGATTGGATCGAACGCTTTGTTGCTGGTAGTTAAATTGCGTGAAGGCAGGGGCTGAACTGTTCGATTTAAAAGAACAACTGAAAAACTGCTCCAATGGCCCATTAGTTTATAATTTACGCCCCAAATATCATTCACTAGCTTTTGTATTGTTCAGTATAACTAATGTATTGCTTTCCCATAAGTAAGTGTCAACGAACGCTACTCTGCAATTCAACCGCTTGGTTAGCATTAATCGTTGAATTTATTTCTCGATCTCAGTCCTCCTTTTTCTATGTTTTCCTGCAATGCACTAAATATGAACAGCATTTGAAACGTGAATAGCTCAGGCAAACAAAAATTCTTCAAAAATCAACTCAAGACTTGTAAAAAGAAAAAAAATATTTTATTCTAAATGCATATATTGATGAAATACAACTATTTACAACAAAATGTGGGTGAAAATATCAGACTAAAAATTTTATCTTTCAAAAAACATAATATATAATAAAGTTAACGACAAAAAATATTTATATACAAGTAAAAATTGAATTTATGCAGCATCACAAGTAATGTAGGATATTATCTTAGCATTCAGCTGCGTCTGTTGAAAATATAGAATGTGTTATGACAGAAGGATGTCATTTCATCTGTGGAACTTGCATCAAAAAGTTATTTCGCTTGAGTGTCTTTTTAATTATTTGGACGATTTTTCTCGGAACACTGCAGTTATTTCCTCTATTGTTCGCCCTTTTGTTTCGGGGACTTCGTAGTATGTGAACAGCCAAAACATTGCTAAGAGAACGGTGAATATGAGGAAAGTGTACTCTCCGATCACATTCTGAAAAGAGAATACAGTCAATTTAATACATTTGGGCCCAAAATCAATACAGTCATGTAAAATAGGCTGAAAATTGAATCCAGATTAATCAGAATTCTTGCATTGTGAATTTGTAATTTTACAACAAAGTCCTTTAACCCTTCGACTGTCGATAGTTACCATCCTATTCTTAAATCAATGCATTTAACCCCTTCCAAGCTTATTTTATTTTGGGATTACGGATTAAAAACTGTGTCAATTTTTTTTAATGTATGGCACCATTCGCACACAAAATTTCCTAAAAATCAATGTTAAAAAATCTATTTAAATAAATGAGTAACTTATTTGTAAAGTTGGCTTTCTGTATGGCAGAAATCATTAAATTTTGTAGTCAATTCACACATTCATAGTGTCCGAACTACACTCGGGATGAGCCAGCTCGGGAAAAGACGAGAAGGTGTTAAAGAAAACTGTGGCTATATAAGAAGCAATTAGTCATTAGAGTTATTATTTGAGGGCAGACTCAATCGCCTTCGATTATGGATTTTGGAAAAGAAAAAATATACAAGAAAAAAAAAAGTTACAAATTTGTCAAATTAGGTACTCTTGCAGATTGAATACAGTTTTGCTTTAAAGTAACAATTAAAAAAAACTTTTCGACTGTATATATCCAGGAATTCCATACTCACAGGGTGTTTGAGAATCGCATAAAAATGTAGGGTCAAAAACATTTTCTCATACATACACCGGTAAATAATTTAGTGCAAGAGGGGTAGTTACCCCTTAAAATTGAAGAAAATTCAGATATCACTTGTTTGAAAAGTTTTTTCTACAATAGGAAAGATTTTGCGCCCCCCCCCCCAATGTTACATGCCAATTTACGTCAATGGGTATGGTATCGTCATCCGTCATTTAAAAGAATTTGAAATTGACGCCGAATATATTAAATGAGTTACTTACTTTTATAGGCAAAAAGCCAAGGCTAACAATAAAATTAGCCATCCAATTCACAGAAACAGCGATACTGGTTGCAATTGGACGAGGACCCTGTCCAAAGAGCTCTGTCACAAGGAACCAGGGTATAGATCCTGCGATCGAAAGATGTGTAAATGATTCCCTAGTACATCGAAGGAAGGGAAAAAAAACCACAAAACAATAAAAGAATATGACTGTCTTTAGTTTAAACTTACCTGGACCGGTGGCAAACATAATGACGAATCCAATGATGCAAATAATGCTTATGTAAGATAACCAAGGTGCTCGAGGCTGGAAGAAAATGTAAATAGAATTAAATGCAATTAAAATTGATAAATAACTAGCTGCGTGCCCGTTTTTCGCACGGTAGGAAATGAAATTTTTCCTTACACGTGCAATTCGAATTAATTCCAGTGATGTGAAATCTAAAAAAAAGCAAAATTATTTGACTGTTGACGTAAAGTTTGTGTCATGAGTACTAACCTGGCATCATTGCAATATAATGACTCAAAAATTACGTCAGTGTCATTCGCGATCAGAAAAGTGAAAAGCTTGACGGTTTGCAGAGAACTCTTGACTTTCAAAATGTCTTGTTTCTACATCACTCTGTTTTTTAGGTTCAAGTAGTAGCATTGAATACCTCAGACACTACATTAAATGGACAAACGATTATTTAAAAATAGCTGCCCACCTGCTCTTCATACGAGAAGGAGCGAATATTTTACTAAAATCGTATCTGCATGTGAGAAAACAGAATTTCATTTTTTTTTTTAAAGTTAAAGTAATCTCCTCTTGAAAATACTGCAGGATACATTAATGCAAATTAGAATTGCTTATCGTTTAGTTGGTTGTAAGACAACCGTTGAAAAAGGATAAATAGAACACTTTTAATTTCATGGAATATTTATCAACGTGATATATTGTGATTTATTCATATTATCTTCACAAATCTACTAATACTACCTATTACGTATATTAATACTATCTATCTTCTCTTCTCCCTCTTCAAGGCTCGATTTAAAGAAATTATTTAGATTATTTGGCACAAATGGGTCCTTTTTATTCAATGAGGATTCTTTGCAGTTTACGCATTAGCATAAACAATAATCATTTCACATAATGGTTGCCATTAAGGAAGCTCTCCATGTCTTCATTTATATTTAATTTGTGCCTAGTTTTGTAAGATTGGCGTATTTAGCACCGCAAAACATTTCATCTCACCGTGGGGGAAAATATCCAAGTGGTATTTTTTTTTTTTTTAATTTTAATATCCATTTTTATAATTTTATATTTAAATTTCCATGTATCCAATATAGCGATATCTTATAAATCCTCCATGGTTCTATTTCCTGAAAAACATCTAACTGTGTAATTTCGATGAGCTATTTATACTAGCTTTAATAGTGACAGGACGCTAGAGTTGCAGAGTTGATAATTTCACGAATTTTTTTAATTTATGGAGTCACTGTTTCACTGCCGTAAAAGATACCCCGGTTGGTCGAGGGAGTTAATTTCGATATTTCGCACAATTGTTTTCAAACTTATCATATTAAACTTACAACGACGTTGAAAAATTTTGCTTTATATAGAACTACTATGGAGGAACGGAATCCAAGGTTAAAATAAAACTATACTCGCAACATGCATATGTTAGGAAACGTGTAATTTCTCTGGTATCTAATGTTTTTCAAATGCATGCGATTCTTCGTTGAAGTAATAGCATTCCTAATAGCTCAAAACATGAATCATTTGATACGGGCGAAACTCGCCAGCACGGCGAAGTAAAAACGGTTTTTATTAAAATCGACTTGATAACTGCACTATTTCTGCATAGAAAATTAGTTTAACGCAGTGTTCTAATAAAACCTATACTTGTTTTTAAAAATACTATTTCGGTTCGCTCACAGTAAATTGCGCCAAGCCTTAAACTGTGCAAATCGGTAGAACCTACTACTTTCTCAAAATCACCATATCAGGCATTTTATTTTTTGCCAGACTGGAATAATTATACATATTAGTCTCAGAAATCTCCAAATCTCTATTTTTTTACGTATAAAAACATTGCATTTCTGCCCTGATTTCTCATGCACACGATATTTTAATTAAAAAAAAAAAAAAAAAAAAAAACTAGCAAATATTCTAAACGGAAAAAAAAAAATCATTAGTCTTTTATTTTTACTTCAAGAGTCTAAATCATTTAATAAAATCGTCAAACATGACAACCACGATGCTTATTTCTCACTACAGGGGTTACAATTGCGCAATTACGGAGAACAAAAATTAGCCTTTTGTGACAGGTTTTTAATCAATATCTCCTAAACTAATTCGAATTTCGAATATTTTAATAGTTATTCTGCTATTCGGGACGGAGACGAATCCAACAAATCAGAGATAATAAAAATCGGTCCAACCGTTCTTCAGTTATAAATTGTGAAACTAACCCGACTTTGTTTTATTTATATAGATAGACTAGCCGAAGTACCCGTCGTTGACGGGTTAGTACTGAATGCAAATTTCCAAAAAGCAAGAACTTTCCCACACAGCACAGCAAACTTGCAGCAAGCTTGATTTATCAAGTCAATAAACTTGAAAGTTTCAAGCGTGTAAGCTTAATGCAAGCTTGAATCAAGTGTTCTAGTTTACACTTGCCCAGCTTGCATTAAGCTTGATATAGCAAGCTTAATTTCAAGTTTAAAAAATTTTCCTAAAGAAAATTTCCTTACACAGGGCGCCGGTCGGCGAACTCGCCCCACATATTTTATTTTGCCACGCATTTTCCCCTCTACGCTGAAACTTCAATTTAATTTAATCTGTTTCCATCAAGTGTCCGCGGCTAGAATAGGACCCGGGACCTTTGGGTTGGGAGGCGAGCGTCCTAACCGTTGCGCCATTCTGAGTCGGACTGATATGACTAAAGTTTGAAATGACTGTTAGAATTTTCACGCCGTTTTCTGGCCATATTGATAAGTGGGCGATGTGTTATTTGTTTCTTTTATTTTTCTATGGGATGCATCAAAATTAAAATAATGTTATGTGTGATTTAGAGACTCTACTAATAGGGAAATAAACATAATATAAACTTAACATCAGCACACGATTTAGAACTTTCAATATCGCGACACTCATGTTGGCCAAAATCGAGACAAACGACTGATTTTGAAATCAATTTCGTAGTATAATTGTATTTTATTTTGAAGAATTTTCCATATTTGGAAATATAAAATCTTTTTTTTTTTTAAATTCTATGGTCATGTACATTTATGACTGATAAATTATTTTGTAGCGGCCGCAAACCGCCTCATTCTACCACCCATAAAGTGAAGTATATTAACTAACTAAATTGTGTTAATTGTATTAAGAATTATTTTTAAGGCTAATTAATTAGTTCATGGAATTACTAATTAAGTTATCGAAAGAAGCGTAATTATGTTAATTAGATGTAAATAAAACTAAAACTCCCCTCGTGTTACACTTCAGAGGGGCTCATTCCATTCATTCCTTCCCCTTGCGTGTTCTAATGTCCAGGTTTTGTGCGATAATAAAATAAAACACAACTTTTTACGAACTTTTCTTTATTTAATATGATGACCAATTTGAGAAAACGTTAGACTTTTGAATGTCCATTCTCCTTCTCGCCTACAGTGACAGATGGCGCCATCAGCGCAATAATCAAGTTAATGGATTGAACTGTCAAGCTTGTATTAATACGTCAAATTCAAAGAAATGTCAAGCTTGATTTAAGCTTATGTGCTGTCTGGGTCGTTAACATTGTAGGAATACACAGAATGGATGTAGTATGTTACCAAAGTAAAGAAAGCGAAGTTATGTTATAATTTTTATGTATTGTTAAAATATTACAGGTTAGAGAGTAACTAATAATAAGTAATATCATTTCATTCGCTTTAGTCGTAATTATGTGATGCGGGAACGAATATTTACGCATTTTCGCAAAATATAATCAATATTTTTGAAAAATTGGAAACCTAAATTTAAGTTGAGTGACAACCTATCATGTCACCAAATTTCGTTTCATTCCCTGCAGTCTTTATTTTGTGATGCTGGAACAAAATTCCAGCATTTTAAAACGATTTTCACGCAATCTCAAAATGTAATCAAAATATTTTAAAAATTCAACGCCTATAAATTACGATTAGCAACTACCTATCATATCACCAAATTTCATATTAGTCGTTATTACGTGATGCTTGAAGAAATATAAACGCATTTTGAGAGAATTTTCACAAAATCTCAAAATCTATTAAAAATGTTTAAAAAATTGGACACCTATAGTTTATGTTGAGCAACCATCTATCATGTGACCAAATTTCATATCATTCGCTTTAGTCGTTATTACGTAATGCGGGAACAAATATTCACTCAATTTTAAACGATTTTCGCAAAATCCCGAAATCTGATCGATTCTTTTTTTTTTTTTAATTAGATGCTTATAGTTTAAGGTGAGTGACCACTTATCATTTCACCAAATATCATTTTTTCACCTTTGCAGTTATTACGTGACGTGCGAACTCAAATTTACGCAGTTTAAAACGATTTTCGCAAAATCTCAAAATCTAATCAAGATTTTTTAAAAATTCGAAGCCAATGTTTTAAGTTGAGTGACCACCAATCATGATACCAAATTTCATTTCGATCGCTTCAGTCATTTTTACGTGATGCTCGAACACGAATTTACGCAGTTTAAAACGATTTTCACAAAATCTCAAAATCTAATCAAGATTTATTTTTAAATCGGCGCCTATGTTTTAAGTTGAGTGACCACCAATCATGATACTAAATTTCATTTCAATTGCTTCAGTCGTTTAAACGTGATGCTCGAACACAAATTTACGTAGTTTGAAAGGATTTTCGCAAAATCTCAAAATCCAATCAAGATTTTTTTTTTTTTTAATTTGACGCCTATGTTTTAAGTTGAGTGACTACCTATCATGACACCAAATTTCATATCATTCGCTTCACTCGTTTTTACGTGATGCTTGAACAAAAAAAAAAAAGCGTCACGGACAGAATGACAGAACGACAGACAGACAAACTTTTTTTTTTTTTTTGAGGGTCGCACCGGATTCCCAGGTGCTTGAAACGGATAGAAAGCGCAAAATTTTTGAATTCCAAGAAATGTGCAGACAAAAGTCTTAATTTTATTTATATAGATACCCAATTTCAATTTTTGCTTATTGGGGTAGCCATTATCAAACAAAAGTAAGTTATTTAATTTCTACCATTACAAATAGCGTCTTAATTTTTAAATTTGACTTGTAACGGGTGTTGATCAAAAGAACAAAATGGGCGTTTCATCTCAAAATTCTTTCTTTTTAATAATACTGTAAGATATTGGAATTTGTATTTTGACACAATATTTACAAAGGCATAATGTACTTAATGCAAAAAGGATTATTTTAAAATGTTAAATTCAAATGATATATTTACAAAGGGCAGCTCTTGATATTCTCAGAATTGGCTAACGACCATCGGGAAAGCTTCCGGAATTTTGGATTTTGCGTACATGTACGTAATCGAGGTCTTCAATAGTAGGTCAGGAATAATGAGTTCCCCACCCTCCGATTCTAGTCCAACGCATAATACCACTGGGGTACCAAGGTCGAAATTCAGAGTTAAAATTGCCGCTGGTTTAATATGCAGTTGCCTCTCTGTTTAATGACTTTCAAGGAGTCGTGAAAAATCATCCTTAAACAAAATTTGTAAAAAAGTGCCATTTGCCTTCATTTTTTACAGTAAAATTAAGTTTAAAAAAAATCAAAAAGTAATTGTTGATTGCTTCATTTTTCGCGTTGTTTTCGTTATCCTCTCTTCCAGATTGTCCAAATGTTAAATGCGTCATTTTCCACATTTGATTAGATAATATAGCGTTGGGGAACATCTAGAGCAGAAGTTGCATCTGTGTAATACGGTGGCAGTATCTCGTTTTACGTGTCTTCGATTTAAACTTCGTCTGACTCTGGGTTTTCGTTAAGTATATCTTCATAAATTTGTTCTATACTTCTGTAACCTGTTGTTAAAACAGATTCATCACAATTGTAGAAATCTTGCAGAGGAACATCATCTTAAACAAGACTTCTCCAGTCTTAGCGGGTAATGTCATCTTCGTTGATTTCTGCATCCGTGCGTTGCAGTTCCACTCCAAAAGCAGATCTAAGTTCTTCATTGTGAATTCCAGGAACGTGAAAGCAGTTTCCTATTGTGAATTTTGGAACTTCTTTCCAGGATGCTGTTATCATGTGCATTGCTTCTAAGATCGCCGCTGTTAAGAAGTTGAAAAAAAAGTTTAACATAAAAAAAAATCGTCGTTAAACAGAAACAGCATCGTCTGTGAACAGAAATTTTTTACGTCGGAGGGTCTGGGACTGTGAAATATCGCCTTTAAATAGAGATCGTCGTTAAGTAAACCGTGGTTGAACAGAGAAGCAACTGTATTTTGTTCACTGGTTTTGCAGGCTTAGAGATACAAGCTATTAAGAGACTACGCTGCAGCCGGCGGCGTCATCAACTTACTGTAAGTGCAAGGCAAATAGTGAGTAGCAGCGTGATAATCATCATGCCAGCCAGCCCGACGAGATGCAGAGTTTTTCGCCCAGCTTTCTCTACAAGCATCATAGAGATAATGGTCATCAGCACATTGATAGCGCCCATTCCGATGGTTGCATAGACAGCAGCTTGCTTAGTTAGACCACCACTTTGAAAGATTCCCGTGGAGTAGAATATAACCTGAAAAAAAAAAATGTTTTTGTAGTTTCATTATTGCCATATTATTACGACATTAATTGACTATGTCATTTCATCTCTCACCTCTTTTTCTTTTTCTTTTATTCTTCCTTTACATTTATTTATTTCATCGACTGGAAGTAGGAGGGTTTCCTGATCTTTCCTTGCAATTGCAAATGTGGGTCGATGATAACTGAAGTAACTTATTTAATGCTTAGTACCTATCTTAACACACACACACCAAAAATTTTGCTTTTCGTTATTTGATATTGTTGAGAGAGCTTAAGGCGAATAGGGTTGCTGTATTTCGCCTGGTAACCCTATTGGCGAGTCATCCAGAGTGGATAAGAATCCCAGGCTGTTAGGCTTCTGTTTAAAATTATTCTTTTTTCCACTTTCACATTCGCTGGTCCAGTGCCCGATGCGTTTACACCTTTTAGAAATTATTCTTGATGCATCCTTAATTTTATGCGTCCATGTTTTATGTTTCCATGTTTCGTAATTATCTTTATTCAGCGTTTCAATTCGCCAAGATCCAGTCGCCATTTTGAGGATGAATGATGCAGCCTTGAAACGAATGTTAAAAGTCAGCAAATAAATAAATTAATCCATCTGGTGTCCACAACTTTTTAGAAATGTTAGCAGAGTTATGGCACAAACATAGCGTGCAATTTTAACATAACATTTACTTTATTAAATTAGAACGGATGAAACAGGCACATCACGTAACAAGGTAACACCAAAAAGGAAAAAAGTGTATAGAAGTAAACAGAATGCGTGCGCGAGCACAGTTACAGTTAAGTAGATAAATGTTTATTGAGGGATACAGAATTCAGGAGGATAAGACATTGCACACTAAAAAAAATAAAGAATTCAATACTCAACAATTTTCTCAAGCTGTTGAAATTTTTATGATTGTAACCTATTTATAGAAAACTACATGAGATGCATATTCTACAGCTTACGAAATATTGTAACAATAGATTAAAGCTGTTGTGAACTAATAGTATTTAAATATATGTACATACTCAACAGCTTTTATGTCGCATTTTTGGGGACACATTTTTCGGACAATTTTCAATAAAGGGGGTGAGAGATAAAATGACATAGTCATTAATATTGTTGCGGAATTACTCTTCTACTCCTTGGGTTCGTCGTTCTAAAGTTTTGTTGGTGTAAAAAGTTCAAGTAAAAAGTCACTTGTCAGGATG